>OZ038416.1:7471036-8007281 GCA_964036255.1 Caenorhabditis virilis
AATATTATGATTTTATGATCAGAATAAAAAAATGTTAAATGTTGTTTCATTTTCAGATAGCCAAATTCTTTAATTGACATGAATTTGGTGAATATTCTGAAAAATACAAAGGTGTACACCACATTTCTAAAAATATTCATGGGATTTTTCGGATTTTTAGAAAACACTCACTAAAATCGGAATATTATGATTTTATGATCAGAATAAAAAAATGTTAAATGTTGTTTCATTTTCAGATAGCCAAATTCTTTAATTGACATGAATTTGGTGAATATTCTGAAAAATACAAAGGTGTACACCACATTTCTAAAAATATTCATGGGATTTTTCGGATTTTTAGAAAACACTCACTAAAATCGGAATATTATGATTTTATGATTAGAATAAAAAAATGTTAAATGTTGTTTCATTTTCAGATAGCCAAATTCTTTAATTGACATGAATTTGGTGAATATTCTGAAAAATACAAAGGTGTACACCACATTTCTAAAAATATTCATGGGATTTTTCGGATTTTTAGAAAACACTCACTAAAATCGGAATATTATGATTTTATGATTAGAATAAAAAAATGTTAAATGTTGTTTCATTTTCAGATAGCCAAATTCTTTAATTGACATGAATTTGGTGAATATTCTGAAAAATACAAAGGTGTACACCACATTTCTAAAAATATTCATGGGATTTTTCGGATTTTTAGAAAACACTCACTAAAATCGGAATATTATGATTTTATGATTAGAATAAAAAAATGTTAAATGTTGTTTCATTTTTCAGATAGCCAAATTCTTTAATTGACATGAATTTGGTGAATATTCTGAAAAATACAAAGGTGTACACCACATTTCTAAAAATATTCATGGGATTTTTCGGATTTTTAGAAAACACTCACTAAAATCGGAATATTATGATTTTATGATTAGAATAAAAAAATATTAAATGTTGTTTCATTTTCAGATAGCCAAATTCTTTAATTGACATGAATTTGGTGAATATTCTGAAAAATACAAAGGTGTACACCACATTTCTAAAAATATTCATGGGATTTTTCGGATTTTTAGAAAACACTCACTAAAATCGGAATATTGTGATTTTATGATTAGAATAAAAAAATGTTAAATGTTGTTTCATTTTCAGATAGCCAAATTCTTTAATTGACATGAATTTGGTGAATATTCTGAAAAATACAAAGGTGTACACCACATTTCTAAAAATATTCATGGGATTTTTCGGATTTTTAGAAAACACTCACTAAAATCGGAATATTATGATTTTATGATTAGAATAAAAAAATGTTAAATGTTGTTTCATTTTCAGATAGCCAAATTCTTTAATTGACATGAATTTGGTGAATATTCTGAAAAATACAAAGGTGTACACCACATTTCTAAAATATTCATGGGATTTTTCGGATTTTTAGAAAACACTCACTAAAATCGGAATATTATGATTTTATGATCAGAATAAAAAAATGTTAAATGTTGTTTCATTTTCAGATAGCCAAATTCTTTAATTGACATGAATTTGGTGAATATTCTGAAAAATACAAAGGTGTACACCACATTTCTAAAAATATTCATGGGATTTTTCGGATTTTTAGAAAACACTCACTAAAATCGGAATATTATGATTTTATGATTAGAATGAAAAAATATTAAATGTTGTTTCATTTTCAGATAGCCAAATTCTTTAATTGACATGAATTTGGTCAATATTCTGAAAAATACAAAGGTGTACACCACATTTCTAAAAATATTCAGTTCATTTTTCGGATTTTTAGAAAACACTCACTAAAATCGGAATATTATGATTTTATGATCAGAATAAAAAAATGTTAAATGTTGTTTCATTTTCAGATAGCCAAATTCTTTAATTGACATGAATTTGGTGAATATTCTGAAAAATACAAAGGTGTACACCACATTTCTAAAAATATTCATGGGATTTTTCGGATTTTTAGAAAACACTCACTAAAATCGGAATATTATGATTTTATGATTAGAATAAAAAAATGTTAAATGTTGTTTCATTTTCAGATAGCCAAATTCTTTAATTGACATGAATTTGGTCAATATTTTGAAAAATACAAAGGTGTACACCACATTTCTAGAAATATTCATTTCATTTTCGGATTTTTAGAAAACACTCACTAAAATCGGAATATTATGAATTTAAGATTAGAATAATGAAATGTTAAATGTTGTTTCGTTTTCAGATTGTTAAATTCTTTAATTTACATTTGAATTAAAGAATGTAGCTACTATAAATGATGTGATTGAGATTGAGAATGATTTTGAGATGTGAGAGGTTTTTTTTTTTGGAAAACAATTATACCTATTTTTAGTTATAAAAATACGATGCAGTTTTATTTGTTACTTCTCATTGTTATAACACATTTATCGAAATTTTTGCGATAAGTATCTAATTTCAGACGATTCTGGTTTATATGTTGAAAAATAGTGCAAATAGGATTTGCGCGCCGCAAAATTGCTGAATTGCGTGCCACTCTCCTGCCTGTGCGGAGTTAACGAAATATTATTTGCCTTTGCGTTTTTTTGTTTTTTTTTTCTTCAAAATATACAAACCTTTCAGTTTTTTGATAGTAATAATCATGGATGTGCGACAAACGTTTTTCTTTTATATATTTCGCGTAAGTGATCAGCTTTATATTTCGATCTTATTCATTTTTAATTTCAGGTTCAAATCTATATTGTGATGTAAAAGCTGGGAGAAATGCCGAAATCATGGAAATGATTCGGACAACATGGAAACTGTTCGAGAGAGGAGAGATAAGAACTGTAATTCCTGATCATTTTAGTTTAATTGGTTGGGAAAGATCAGTGCAATTTTCCATGTTCACAGAAAAGTTCTGGACGTAGACGCTGAAAATTCAACATAAAATTATATTTTTGTATTCCTACCGCTCAATTTCTCGCTTCGACGGCCATTACTTTTTTGTGAGCTCAGAGCTGCATCGACAAAGCTTAATATTGAAAAATTTTGATGTGTCTTCGAAAAAAAAATAATATAAAAGAAATATTTATTAGGTATAATAAAAAAGTAACATCGAATCACGGGTGCCGCCGAAAAAGTTTTTGCCCGAAAAAAAAAAATTTCGTCGGTCAGGAAAAAATGCCGAAAAAAAATAATTGTTTTTTCGTTTTATTGGAAAAATACCGAAAAAATTTTTTTCCTATCCTCATTCAGTTAAAAAATTAGTAATATAGTTGGAAATTGAGGAAAAAAATAATATATTCAAATTTAAAAATCTGTTTTCCGTAAGGCGGAAACACCGAAATTAATTGAGGATAGAAAACCGAAAAAAAGGAAACTTTTTCGGCTTAAACACCCGAAAACCGAAAAAACGGCAATCCTGCATAGAACTACTTGCATTGTCTTGGAGGCTGCTGAAAAAAAATCGTAATTAACCCTTTAATTAAACGAAAATCTTACTATTCTTGATGGTTGCTTTTTCGGCTGAGCAACATTGTTTCTGGCTCTTGGCGTTCGGAGATTAACATTCTCCTTAATTACACCTCCTATTTTGAAACGCGATATAAATTTCTCATGCTTCTTCACAAGGTATTTCAAGCATTGGTTGTCTTTTGTCTGGAACGAAAAATTAATTTTTGAAAAAAAAAAAACAATTACGTCTATTAAGGCTTGAAAAATGCCAAGCAGATGCGGCTCGACATCTTCATCATTTTCATACCGTTGGTAAATCTGAATCCATTTATTGATGAACAAATTTCTGACGATCTGCGAAGAAAACATTCGTCCTCCTTTATTTATTATCATTTGCCAAAACTTTGCTAAACCTAAATTATAATTCAAATATTGAGGAACGAAAAAAAAAACACTTACAGATTATTAGTTTTTTTTCTTTTGATTTCCAAAAACAATGAAAATACTTGAGAACTTGATGTTTTAACACCAGTTCTCGAAATTTTGTCGCGTTCTTTCTCAAAAGTCTCTCAAAAAGTTTTATTACGCTGCACACTGCTTTGTAAATTTCTTCTGGAATAAATAACAGCAATTCAATAGAGATATTTTCAAAAATATTACCCGATCTTACGACAAACGTTCTTACTAAACGTTTAATTTCAAGGAATAGCCGGAAGAGTGGAATTTCAACATCATCGGATTGATTATACCTTGCGTTGGCCATGTGCCACGGTCCGTCGGTTCTCTGATAATCGTCAGTTGTAGTTTTCCGGAATTTTTCAATTTCAATCATTTTCTTATTTCTTGACAACACTTCGAGGATAAAAAACCATGATATCTGTAAAACAAAATTTAGCAAGATAATCTCAACGTTGAGTTCACTTACTTGTTTTCCAACAAAGTTCTCATGATCTGGCATGACGAGGTTGTGATCCTAAAAAATAAAAAACGCACTGGGAGAAGACTTGTGAAAGGCGATGTATTGTCAAGATGGCCGATCGTTATGCGTAGCATGATCAACTGAGAAATTTGAATTTGAGCGCGGTGCGAGAAAGTTCCCAACGATGCTACGCAAAACATTTGCAAGTGGTAAAAATTGCGAAAAAAATCCAAAATTTTAACAAAAAACCAATTTTTCAATATGAAGGAATTGAGATGAAATGCAAAATTCGTTCTCCAACAGACCGGAGGCTCATTCGGGATGCACTCGGGCATCAGCAAGATATAATTTAGAATTTTTTAAGATAAGGGTTTCCTTTTATTCGCCGAATAGAACAATAAAATCCGCGGCACCCAGGGAAAAGACGTTGTCGTCACTTACTAGGAAAGGCATTTTACACAAGATTGAAATTTGATGGAAACCTATTGTTTCGAAAATCATAAAATCTGGCTTGCCCCATTTTTTTAGGTTTGCTATTTTTATTTTTTAGCAATTTTCAGCTTTTGCAATATTTATGCATTTAAAACCCATTTTTACAAAAAAGTTTCCGATTGCAGTTTTATAGACAATAATTTTCTCAATTAAATGAGCTATAATATGTAAAATTTGATTCATGTCTTCAAAAGTTATGATGTTTTGAAAAAATGCCTCATTTTTTGCAGACTAGTTTAAAAGCCCACTTTACATCGGACGCCATATCTCAGGCAAACGGTAAAAGTGGATCGTCAAATTTTTGTCACTTACTATACCTATCAAGACCTTTCATTTACAATAGGTTTCAACCAAATTTCAATTTTATGTTAAAATGCCTTTCCTAGTTAGCCGTGTGAAAAGTCAGTCACCGGTAGCACAATGGTAGTGCAGCAGGCATTTATATTATAATCATTCGGATGCTGGGACGACTCCGATCTGGTGAAGATCGACTTTTACGAAGCTATATCCCGAACCTATTTGAACAACCTAACGCACGTATTAAACAAAGAAAAAAAATTTTCATACCGATTCGTCTCCATTTTCTACAATTTCTCCACCACATCTTGAGATCACACGTTGTAGATATTGTTGAAACAGGCGTGAACCACCTAATGAACCCAAGAAGAATCTTTGAGATGACAAAAGTCGAGGTGTCTTGATTGACTTTCCCATATCTCAGGAAAAGCGATGCACCGGTGCAGTCCCAGTTTGTACGGGACTGCACCAAATTTTGTCCGGGACTGCACTGCACCTTCATTTTTCCGAGACAGTCCCGGACGAAAATGGTTCAAAATTCTCAGGAAAAGCGATGTACCGGTGCAGTCCCAGTTTGTACGGGACTGCACCAAAATTTGTCCGGGACTGCACCGCACCTTCATTTTTTCGGGACAGTCCCGGACAAAAATGGTTCAAAATTATCAGGTAAAGCGATGCACTAGTGC
The DNA here is from genome assembly GCA_964036255.1 of Caenorhabditis virilis. Lineage (NCBI taxonomy): Eukaryota > Metazoa > Nematoda > Chromadorea > Rhabditida > Rhabditidae > Caenorhabditis > Caenorhabditis virilis. Next base: position 7,476,836 of record OZ038416.1, read on the forward strand.
AGTCCAATTTTATATGGGGATGTATCAAACTTTGTTCGAATTATTCCGGACAAAGAAGAGTGCGAAGTGCAAGAACAACAAAATTCGAAAACAAAACTGAAAATTGGTTTAATTCGAGCTCGTTTGTTTACCAAAAATACATTCAACTTAAAAATTGGAAAAACACTGTTTTGCTAATTTTTTTTGTATCGAGAAATTTCCACGAACCAAATTTGCTGAAATGTTGGCACTTCAAGACGTAATGGTTTATTTGTGATTGCCTAAAAGTTTTACCTAGTTAGCTCTTCAGTTAAATTTTTTTTTATTTCTTAAATTTTTTAAATAATTTTTTGAACTCGAAAACTAATTCTCGAGAATGAGACTTGGAGCCACGTGCTACTTTGCAGTTTTTGAAAGCAGTTCCTTTATCAGCGTAAAATTACATCTCAAATGAGCTATGACTCATTTAAAAAAGCCAGAAACCCCAATACTTGAATATTGCTCTGATGTATATTCTCCTTATATTTCTAAAAAACTTCTCAACAAATTTGAATCCACTCTTAGATATTACTCTCGTTTGGTTTGTTATCGTTGTAATATTTCCTTTACTTCTTATGAAGATAGACTCACTATCCTTAATATTGATTCCATTTCAAAACGTATGAAAATACTATCTCTGATTCATGTTTTTAAATGTCGCAAAAATCTGACCCATCAACCATCATTCTCCAAATTTTGTGCTCCTGGTATTACAAGGAGATATCCACTTCGACTGAGAAATAAAATGAAAAACACAGACTCCGTTTTTGACAAAATCCTTCCATTATGGAATAAGTTATCACATAACTTGTTGGACTGTCCAAGTATTGAATCAGTAAGAAATACACTCAAAAAACTCCCTTCGAAATACTTTGATTCAAATTAAGCATATTACTAAACAATATATAAATACTTTTGTTATTATTTTCTTTTTTTATTACTTTCCATTCGCATCATTATTCAATTGTTTTTCTATGTCAAATAAATACTGGTTGAATACTCTTACGGGTACCCAACCTTTAAGCATTTTATCATCTAGTTCAATGAGTAATTCACTTTGTTTATTATTATTTATGTTATATTTTGTGGAACATTGATGATGAAATAAATAAATAAAATAAAAATAAAACGATTCAGGCACTACCCGCTCTGAGTTCCTCTTCAAAAATCTTAATGAAAGCAACGGAAATTTTTTTGTATATGTTATTTGTGAATATCAATTTCAGTTTTGAAGATTTACACAATTATCGAAGATAGAGACTTATTCACTGTCACCTTGCAAAAAATGAAAATTATAGTTTTCTAAGAAAAAAAAGCTACTATATTTTAACAATCATCTTTCAGTCTATAAGTTTTCAAAACTTGAGCCCTATCTGATTCCTAGAACAATAGTTATGCTTATCCAAGTTCTCCGATATGTAGTCCTATGGAACTCTGGCGCTAGCGCACATATAAGCGCGCCATCCCCCTTTCCCCCACAAGTTCAGGTATAGCCGAGTGGTTCAAGATCTCGTACGTCAAGCAAGCAGGAGTTCAAGTCGTCGCTGGTTCGATTCCAGGAGGCCTCTCGCAGCCATTGCCACCCACACGACGCAGGCGGCGAGACATTTATTTGCACCGAACCGTCCAAGTTTTGTCCAGGACTGCACCGTTTTATCCGGGTTTTGCCCCGGGACGCGTCCCGGGACAAATTTCGGTGCAGTCCAGAACAAAATGGGAATGTTCCGGTGCATTGCTTTCCCTGAGTAGGCACAAATAACGGATGTCGTGTGTTGGGAAGAACGTTCTTCTCCAACAAGCAGGAAGTGATGAACAATGGCGTAATTGCGAGTCCATCAATCAATGTTTCGCTAGATGGAACAAATGTATCAAAAATAACATAATCTGATGTTTTGTGATCTTCACACCATATTCCTCCATTTTTCACTATCCTATCTTTTAGGCTCGTCTTTTCAATCTCTTCTATGCTTGTGTGTGCAGAAAAAATTTTTTGGCTGAAAGAAATGTATATATCTTTTATAATAACAGAAAAAACTGGAACTCACTTAAATGTCATTATCGTTAAAAATATTTAACAATATTCGTAAAAATAACATGTACCTTATTTTTGAAACGATGTAAATTAAGCACGACGTGGATTAAAGGTCACGTAAAGGTCACATTTTTATTCACGTTTTTCGATTTTTTTTTCTCATTATTAAAGAGAGGATCGAAAAACACATTATCTGAGAGGATCAAAAAGTTATGAAGGCCGTTGTCCCAAAAAATAAATATAATATTTTCACACTTTTTTTTTAGGATCCGCTCACTTTTGCAGTGCTGCACGGTTTCAAATTTCGAGACAAAACGTTTTTTCCTAGTTTTGCAGGGTGTTCAATAAATACTGCAGGAAGAATAACCTACTGTGGTACAACGAAAAATTAATTTTCTTGGAAGAATTTCATTGATTTCAATTCCCTGATATTATTTCTCATTAATTTCAAACTTTCATGTGATTAGGGCGGTTTTTAGAGAAATGGTGAAGGAAAAACCAGATCCAACTTCATGGTCGCGTGCTCGCAGCTCACGAGTTTATGCTCGTTCGTATTGGCAGATTCACATCTTTTAGTTCTGATCCAAAAACTAATCAAAAACTTTTTATTTATATTTTAAAAACCTTTTGGAGCTTATGAACATTCAGTAATAATTTTTAGGGAACTTTGATCATCCTTCACTACCCGGTTTTTGATAACGTATGAAAAACTATCGGATTCGCACTTTTTTGTTAGAAAAACAGTCAAAATAGGAAATAGTCTAGAATCGCTTTATTTATTTTATCTGCTGAAAAATTAGAGTAATAAGAGCACAAAAACATTTCAATTTTTCAAAATGCTGGAAATGTCTTAGAAAAACCGAAATTTCACACAGTTCTGAAAATGATTCAGAATCCTAATTTGTATTTTTCTGATGTCATTGGGTCCTTCTTTAATTTCTATATAAATTTTAGAGTTGGAAAAAATGCAGAAGTTAATAAGAACACAAAAACATTTCAATTTTTCAAAATGCTGGAAATGTCTTAGAAAAACCGAAATTTCACATAGTTCTGAAAATGATTCAGAATCCTAATTTGTATTTTTCTGATGTCATTGGGTCCTTCTTTAATTTCTATATAAATTTTAGAGTTGGAAAAAATGCAGAAGTTAATAAGAACACAAAAACATTTCAATTTTTCAAAATGCTGGAAATGTCTTAGAAAAACCGAAATTTCACACAGTTCTGAAAATGATTCAGAATCCTAATTTGTATTTTTCTGATGTCATTGGGTCCTTCTTTAATTTCTATATAAATTTTAGAGTTGGAAAAAATGCAGAAGTTAATAAGAACACAAAAACATTTCAATTTTTCAAAATGCTGGAAATTTCTTAGAAAAACCGAAATTTCACACAGTTCTGAAAATGATTCAGAATCCTAATTTGTATTTTTCTGATGTCATTGGGTCCTTCTTTAATTTCTATATAAATTTTAGAGTTGGAAAAAATGCAGAAGTTAATAAGAACACAAAAACATTTCAATTTTTCAAAATGCTGGAAATTTCTTAGAAAAACCGAAATTTCACACAGTTCTGAAAATGATTCAGAATCCTAATTTGTATTTTTCTGATGTCATTGGGTCCTTCTTTAATTTCTATATAAATTTTAGAGTTGGAAAAAATGCAGAAGTTTATAAGAACACAAAAACATTTCAATTTTTCAAAATGCTGGAAATGTCTTAGAAAAACCGAAATTTCACACAGTTCTGAAAATGATTCAGAATCCTAATTTGTATTTTTCTGATGTCATTGGGTCCTTCTTTAATTTCTATATAAATTTTAGAGTTGGAAAAAATGCAGAAGTTAATAAGAACACAAAAACATTTCAATTTTTCAAAATGCTGGAAATGTCTTAGAAAAACCGAAATTTCACACAGTTCTGAAAATGATTCAGAATCCTAATTTGTATTTTTCTGATGTCATTGGGTCCTTCTTTAATTTCTATATAAATTTTAGAGTTGGAAAAAATGCAGAAGTTAATAAGAACACAAAAACATATCCATTTTTCAAAATTCTGGAAATGTCTTAGAAAAACCGAAATTTCACACAGTTCTGAAAATGATTCAGAATCCTAATTTGTATTTTTCTGATGTCATTGGGTCCTTCTTTAATTTCTATATAAATTTTAGAGTTGGAAAAAATGCAGAAGTTAATAAGAACACAAAAACATTTCAATTTTTCAAAATGCTGGAAATGTCTTAGAAAAACCGAAATTTCACACAGTTCTGAAAATGATTCAGAATCCTAATTTGTATTTTTCTGATGTCATTGGGTCCTTCTTTAATTTCTATATAAATTTTAGAGTTGGAAAAAATGCAGAAGTTAATAAGAACACAAAAACATTTCAATTTTTCAAAATGCTGGAAATGTCTTAGAAAAACCGAAATTTCACACAGTTCTGAAAATGATTCAGAATCCTAATTTGTATTTTTCTGATGTCATTGGGTCCTTCTTTAATTTCTATATAAATTTTAGAGTTGGAAAAAATGCAGAAGTTAATAAGAACACAAAAACATTTCAATTTTTCAAAATGCTGGAAATGTCTTAGAAAAACCGAAATTTCACACAGTTCTGAAAATGATTCAGAATCCTAATTTGTATTTTTCTGATGTCATTGGGTCCTTCTTTAATTTCTATATAAATTTTAGAGTTGGAAAAAATGCAGAAGTTAATAAGAACACAAAAACATTTCAATTTTTCAAAATGCTGGAAATGTCTTAGAAAAACCGAAATTTCACACAGTTCTGAAAATGATTCAGAATCCTAATTTGTATTTTTCTGATGTCATTGGCTCAATCTTGCAAGGATTTGAGCTTCGTTGGTGAGCTTTGCTCTAACCTTCTAAAAAAAATATTTATTTAATTATGAGAAATCATCTTTACCTTTCCTCCACTCGCTACTCTTTTGCACACAAACAATCGCTTGTTTTGTATGTGCTCGATTACAGACACATTGTATGCTAAATATATCGTTTTTTTTTTTTGGAAAAATAATAAAAATGTAATTTAAAACTTACTTCCGGATGGAAGCTTGGCTTTAACGGTGTACGTTTCACGGAAGCTATTCATAATGATTCAAATACAATCGGTTTAGTTACAAAGTATATTGTAATGATTTAAATAATTTTATCAAATAATAAACACACGCCTCTTTAATTTCACGTTCTAGCGGAGTTTAGTACAATTTCTTTTTCATTTCATAAATAAAACCAAATAAAAACTTTTTTAAAAACATATTTGAGAACTCATTAGAAAACAAACGTCTTAAATGAAATCCAAATGATCATGGAAGCTGAATTTTTTTAATCGATAAATGTACATATGCGGCCAAATTGCTCTTGTTCCGTCGTAGCACATTAATTCCTGTGGTTTCAACAAATACAAAAAATAGAAATTTGTTTTTCTATTCTTATGAACTTCTAGAATTTTTCCGACAAGGAAGTTTATATGGGAATTAAAGAAGAGGCCAATCACATCAGAAAAATACAAATTAGGATTCTGAATCATTTTCAGAACTGTGTGAAATTTCGGTTTTTCTAAAAAATTTCCTGCATTTTGATAAATTTAAATGTGTTTTTGTGTTCTTATTAGCTTTCCAACGCTAAAATGTATAGAGAAATTAAAGAAGGACCCTATGACATCAGAAAAACATAAATTAGGATTCTGAATCATTTTCAGAACTGTGTGAAATTTCGGGTTTTCTAAAAAATTTTCTCCATTTTGAAAAATTGAAATGTGTTTTTGTGTTGGTATGAACTTCTAGAATTTTTCTTTCATGAAAGTTTATATGGGAATTAAAGAAGAGGCCAATCACATCAGAAAAATATAACATAAGATTCTGAATCACTTTCAGAACTATGAGAAATTTCGGTTTTTCTAGGACATTTCCAGCATTTTGTAAAATTGAAATTTTTTTGTGTTCTTATTAACTTCTGCATTTTTTCCAACTCTAAAATTTATATTGAAATTAAAGAAGGGCCCAATGACATCAGAAAAATATAAATTAGGATTCTGAATCATTTTCAGAACTGACTAGAATTTTCTGATCAATTTTCAGAATAAACTGATCGGAAAAGTTAAAACAAAATAGACCTCATGGCTTAATATTCGAAATCGGAAATCAAATACTAAATCATGATTTTTATCGAAATTATCATGTCCAACGATCAGGTTGCTTAAAAGAAAGAAAAAATAACATGTCTTTCAGGCTATTTTTTGCTTTCAGGCTACATGTCTTTCAGGCTATTTTTTTCTTTCAGGCTAGTTTCTTCTTTCAGCCTATTTTCTTTCTTTCAGCCTATAAAGCGACAGTTTCTAATCTCGCTGATTTGGGTTATGATTAATAAGCCAAAAAAAACGTTTCTTCGTTTGAAAATACCCAGTAAATCGTATTCTGAAAAACAAAAATAGCCTGAAAGACAAAAGTAGCCTGAAAGACAAAAGTAGCCTGAAAGACAAAAGTAGCCTGAAAGAAAAAAATAGCCTGAAAGACATGTAGCCTGAAAGCAAAAAATAGCCTGAAAGACATATATCCTGAAAGTAATATAGGACAAATATAGCCTGAAAGAATGTAGCCTGAAAGAAATGACCTAATTAGGAGTTTTTAAAAATTGAGGAAGTTTCGGAACTTGACAAGGCCTTTTTTAAATAGGAAAAATCATTTTCTACAGGAATTCGTAAAATTTTTATACCGCCAAAGGGGGTTTTTCATTTGAAAATTATGAAAAACTAAATCCAATTTTCTATCTTCAACATTTTCATACTCATAAAAAAATTTTTGCGCCTTGTTGTTAACAATAAAGTTGTAGAACATAATGAGAACTTTGTAATAATATACATGTCTGCTCGTAGTTCGGAAAATGAGCAAAGTTATAGCCGGTCAAATTTGCAAGACAAAATGGGGAGCTCCCCCCGAACGCCGGGACACTTCACAGGTTTTGTGGTACGAAATTAATCTTTGACTCTTACCGCACTCACATGCGAAGTTTCAAGTTGATAGCACAATTATTCGGCCTAGGGCACTAGGATTCAACCCGACTCGGACATCGTCTCTTAAATTGTGAATTTTAGTGTATTCTTGAAATTTTTAATTTTTTTTCTCTTAAAAAACGAACTAGGAGCGCGAGTAAATTTTTAATATTTGAATTTATTTTTTCCGTTCCAAAATTTTCTTCATAATTGTAAAAATTAGCTCACTTGTCAATAGTTGGACAACATTTTGAAACTTCTTCAATTTTTAAAAACTCCTAATTAGGTCATTTCTTTCAGGCTACATTCTTTCAGGCTATATTTGTCCTATATTACTTTCAGGATATATGTCTTTCAGGCTATTTTTTGCTTTCAGGCTACATGTCTTTCAGGCTATTTTTTTCTTTCAGGCTACTTTTGTCTTTCAGGCTACTTTTGTCTTTCAGGCTATTTTTGTTTTTCAGAATACGATTTACTGGGTATTTTCAAACGAAGAAATGTTTTTTTGGCTTATTAATCATAACCCAAATCAGCGAGATTAGAAACTGTCGCTTTATAGGCTGAAAGAAAGAAAATAGGCTGAAAGAAGAAACTAGCCTGAAAGAAAAAAATAGCCTGAAAGACATGTAGCCTGAAAGCAAAAAATAGCCTGAAAGACATGTTATTTTTTCTTTCTTTTAAGCAACCTGATCGTTGGACATGATAATTTCGATAAAAATCATGATTTAGTATTTGATTTCCGATTTCGAATATTAAGCCATGAGGTCTATTTTGTTTTAACTTTTCCGATCAGTTTATTCTGAAAATTGATCAGAAAATTCTAGTCAGTTCTGAAAATGATTCAGAATCCTAATTTATATTTTTCTGATGTCATTGGGCCCTTCTTTAATTTCAATATAAATTTTAGAGTTGGAAAAAATGCAGAAGTTAATAAGAACACAAAAAAATTTCAATTTTACAAAATGCTGGAAATGTCCTAGAAAAACCGAAATTTCTCATAGTTCTGAAAATGATTCAGAATCCTAATTTATGTTTTTCTGATGTCATAGGGTCCTTCTTTAATTTCTCTATACATTTTAGCGTTGGAAAGCTAATGAGAACACAAAAACACATTTCAATTTTTCAAAATGGAGAAAATTTTTTAGAAAACCCGAAATCTCTCATAGTTCTGAAAGTGATTCAGAATCTTGTTATATTTTTCTGATGTGATTGGCCTCTTCTTTAATTTCCATATAAACTTTCATGAAAGAAAATTCTAGAAGTTCATACCAACACAAAAACACATTTCAATTTTTCAAAATGGAGAAAATTTTTTAGAAAACCCGAAATCTCTCATAGTTCTGAAAGTGATTCAGAATCTTGTTATATTTTTCTGATGTGATTGGCCTCTTCTTTAATTTCCATATAAACTTTCGGATCGGAAAAATTCTAGAAGTTCATACCAACACAAAAACACATTTCAATTTTTCAAAATGGAGAAAATTTTTTAGAAAACCCGAAATCTCTCATAGTTCTGAAAGTGATTCAGAATCTTGTTATATTTTTCTGATGTGATTGGCCTCTTCTTTAATTTCCATATAAACTTTCGGATCGGAAAAATTCTAGAAGTTCATACCAACACAAAAACACATTTCAATTTTTCAAAATGGAGAAAATTTTTTAGAAAACCCGAAATTTCTCATAGTTCTGAAAGTGATTCAGAATCCGAATTTATATTTTTCTGATGTGATTGGGCCCTTCTTTAATTTCCATATAAACTTTCATGGCTGAAAAATTCTAGAAGTTCAAACCAACACAAAAACACATTTCAATTTTTTAAAAATGGAGAAAATTTTTTAGAAAACCCGAAATTTCTCATAGTTCTGAAAGTGATTCAGAATCCGAATTTATATTTTTCTGATGTGATTGGGCCCTTCTTTAATTTCCATATAAACTTTCATGGCTGAAAAATTCTAGAAGTTCATACCAACACAAAAACACATTTCAATTTTTTAAAAATGGAGAAAATTTTTTAGAAAACCCGAAATTTCTCATAGTTCTGAAAGTGATTCAGAATCTTGTTATATTTTTCTGATGTGATTGGGCCCTTCTTTAATTTCCATATAAACTTTCATGGCTGAAAAATTCTAGAAGTTCAAACCAACACAAAAACACATTTCAATTTTTTAAAAATGGAGAAAATTTTTTAGAAAACCCGAAATTTCTCATAGTTCTGAAAGTGATTCAGAATCCGAATTTATATTTTTCTGATGTGATTGGGCCCTTCTTTAATTTCCATATAAACTTTCATGGCTGAAAAATTCTAGAAGTTCATACCAACACAAAAACACATTTCAATTTTTTAAAAATGGAGAAAATTTTTTAGAAAACCCGAAATTTCTCATAGTTCTGAAAGTGATTCAGAATCTTGTTATATTTTTCTGATGTGATTGGGCCCTTCTTTAATTTCCATATAAACTTTCATGGCTGAAAAATTCTAGAAGTTCAAACCAACACAAAAACACATTTCAATTTTTTAAAAATGGAGAAAATTTTTTAGAAAACCCGAAATTTCTCATAGTTCTGAAAGTGATTCAGAATCCGAATTTATATTTTTCTGATGTGATTGGGCCCTTCTTTAATTTCCATATAAACTTTCATGGCTGAAAAATTCTAGAAGTTCATACCAACACAAAAACACATTTCAATTTTTTAAAAATGGAGAAAATTTTTTAGAAAACCCGAAATTTCTCATAGTTCTGAAAGTGATTCAGAATCTTGTTATATTTTTCTGATGTGATTGGCCTCTTCTTTAATTTCCATATAAACTTTCGGATCGGAAAAATTCTAGAAGTTCATACCAACACAAAAACACATTTCAATTTTTCAAAATGGAGAAAATTTTTTAGAAAACCCGAAATTTCTCATAGTTCTGAAAGTGATTCAGAATCCGAATTTATATTTTTCTGATGTGATTGGGCCCTTCTTTAATTTCCATATAAACTTTCATGGCTGAAAAATTCTAGAAGTTCAAACCAACACAAAAACACATTTCAATTTTTTAAAAATGGAGAAAATTTTTTAGAAAACCCGAAATTTCTCATAGTTCTGAAAGTGATTCAGAATCTTGTTATATTTTTCTGATGTGATTGGCCTCTTCTTTAATTTCCATATAAACTTTCATGAAAGAAAATTCTAGAAGTTCATACCAACACAAAAACACATTTCAATTTTTTAAAAATGGAGAAAATTTTTTAGAAAACCCGAAATTTCTCATAGTTCTGAAAGTGATTCAGAATCTTGTTATATATTTCTGATGAGAATGGGCCCTTCTTTAATTTCCATATAAACTTTCGGGTCAGAAACATTCTAGAAGTTCATAGGAACACAAAAACACATTTCAATTTTTCAAAATGGAGAAAATTTTTTAGAAAACCCGAAATCTCTCATAGTTCTGAAAGTGATTCAGAATCTTGTTATATTTTTCTGATGTGATTGGCCTCTTCTTTAATTTCCATATAAACTTTCATGAAAGAAAATTCTAGAAGTTCATACCAACACAAAAACACATTTCAATTTTTCAAAATGGAGAAAATTTTTTAGAAAACCCGAAATCTCTCATAGTTCTGAAAGTGATTCAGAATCTTGTTATATTTTTCTGATGTGATTGGCCTCTTCTTTAATTTCCATATAAACTTTCATGAAAGAAAATTCTAGAAGTTCATACCAACACAAAAACACATTTCAATTTTTCAAAATGGAGAAATTTTTTTAGAAAACCCGAAATCTCTCATAGTTCTTAAAGTGATTCAGAATCTTGTTATATTTTTCTAATGTGATTGGCCTCTTCTTTGATTTCCATATAAACTTTCATGAAAGAAAAATTCTAGAAGTTCATACCAACACAAAAACACATTTCAATTTTTCAAAATGGAGAAAATTTTTTAGAAAACCCGAAATCTCTCATAGTTCTGAAAGTGATTCAGAATCTTGTTATATTTTTCTGATGTGATTGGCCTCTTCTTTAATTTCCATATAAACTTTCGGATCGGAAAAATTCTAGAAGTTCATACCAACACAAAAACACATTTCAATTTTTCAAAATGGAGAAATTTTTTTAGAAAACCCGAAATTTCTCATAGTTCTGAAAGTGATTCAGAATCCGAATTTATATTTTTCTGATGTGATTGGGCCCTTCTTTAATTTCCATATAAACTTTCATGGCTGAAAAATTCTAGAAGTTCATACCAACACAAAAACACATTTCAATTTTTTAAAAATGGAGAAAATTTTTTAGAAAACCCGAAATTTCTCATAGTTCTGAAAGTGATTCAGAATCTTGTTATATTTTTCTGATGTGATTGGCCTCTTCTTTAATTTCCATATAAACTTTCGGATCGGAAAAATTCTAGAAGTTCATACCAACACAAAAACACATTTCAATTTTTCAAAATGGAGAAAATTTTTTAGAAAACCCGAAATCTCTCATAGTTCTTAAAGTGATTCAGAATCTTGTTATATTTTTCTGATGTGATTGGCCTCTTCTTTAATTTCCATATAAACTTTCATGAAAGAAAATTCTAGAAGTTCATACCAACACAAAAACACATTTCAATTTTTTAAAAATGGAGAAAATTTTTTAGAAAACCCGAAATTTCTCATAGTTCTGAAAGTGATTCAGAATCTTGTTATATATTTCTGATGAGAATGGGCCCTTCTTTAATTTCCATATAAACTTTCGGGTCAGAAACATTCTAGAAGTTCATAGGAACACAAAAACACATTTCAATTTTTCAAAATGGAGAAAATTTTTTAGAAAACCCGAAATCTCTCATAGTTCTGAAAGTGATTCAGAATCTTGTTATATTTTTCTGATGTGATTGGCCTCTTCTTTAATTTCCATATAAACTTTCATGAAAGAAAATTCTAGAAGTTCATACCAACACAAAAACACATTTCAATTTTTTAAAAATGGAGAAAATTTTTTAGAAAACCCGAAATTTCTCATAGTTCTGAAAGTGATTCAGAATCTTGTTATATATTTCTGATGAGAATGGGCCCTTCTTTAATTTCCATATAAACTTTCGGGTCAGAAACATTCTAGAAGTTCATAGGAACACAAAAACACATTTCAATTTTTCAAAATGGAGAAAATTTTTTAGAAAACCCGAAATCTCTCATAGTTCTGAAAGTGATTCAGAATCTTGTTATATTTTTCTGATGTGATTGGCCTCTTCTTTAATTTCCATATAAACTTTCATGAAAGAAAATTCTAGAAGTTCATACCAACACAAAAACACATTTCAATTTTTCAAAATGGAGAAATTTTTTTAGAAAACCCGAAATCTCTCATAGTTCTGAAAGTGATTCAGAATCTTGTTATATTTTTCTGATGTGATTGGCCTCTTCTTTAATTTCCATATAAACTTTCATGAAAGAAAAATTCTAGAAGTTCATACCAACACAAAAACACATTTCAATTTTTTAAAAATGGAGAAAATTTTTTAGAAAACGCGAAATTTCTCATAGTACGGAAAGTGATTCAGAATCTTATTATATATTTTTCTGATGTGATTGGGCCCTTCTTTAATTTCCATATAAACTTTCATGAAAGAAAAATTCTAGAAGTTCATACCAACACAAAAACACAGTTCAATTTTTCAAAATGGAGAAAATTTTTTAGAAAACCCGAAATTTCTCATAGTTCTGAAAGTGATTCAGAATCTTGTTATATTTTTCTGATGTGATTGGCCTCTTCTTTAATTTCCATATAAACTTTCATGAAAGAAAAATTCTAGAAGTTCATACCAACACAAAAACACATTTCAATTTTTCAAAATGGAGAAAATTTTTTAGAAAACCCGAAATCTCTCATAGTTCTGAAAGTGATTCAGAATCTTGTTATATTTTTCTGATGTGATTGGCCTCTTCTTTAATTTCCATATAAACTTTCATGAAAGAAAAATTCTAGAAGTTCATACCAACACAAAAACACATTTCAATTTTTTAAAAATGGAGAAAATTTTTTAGAAAACGCGAAATTTCTCATAGTACGGAAAGTGATTCAGAATCTTATTATATATTTTTCTGATGTGATTGGGCCCTTCTTTAATTTCCATATAAACTTTCATGAAAGAAAAATTCTAGAAGTTCATACCAACACAAAAACACAGTTCAATTTTTCAAAATGGAGAAAATTTTTTAGAAAACCCGAAATTTCTCATAGTTCTGAAAGTGATTCAGAATCTTGTTATATTTTTCTGATGTGATTGGCCTCTTCTTTAATTTCCATATAAACTTTCATGAAAGAAAAATTCTAGAAGTTCATACCAACACAAAAACACAGTTCAATTTTTCAAAATGGAGAAAATTTTTTAGAAAACCCGAAATTTCTCATAGTTCTGAAAGTGATTCAGAATCTTATTATATATTTTTCTGATGTGATTGGGCCCTTCTTTAATTTCCATATAAACTTTCATGAAAGAAAAATTCTAGAAGTTCATACCAACACAAAAACACAGTTCAATTTTTCAAAATGGAGAAAATTTTTTAGAAAACCCGAAATTTCTCATAGTTCTGAAAGTGATTCAGAATCTTGTTATATTTTTCTGATGTGATTGGCCTCTTCTTTAATTTCCATATAAACTTTCGGGTCGGAAAAATTCTAGAAGTTCATACCAACACAAAAACACATTTCAATTTTTCAAAATGGAGAAAATTTTTTAGAAAACCCGAAATTTCTCATAGTTCTGAAAGTGATTCAGAATCTTGTTTTATATTTTTCTGATGTGATTGGGCCCTTCTTTAATTTCCATATAAACTTTCGGGTCGGAACGATTCTAGAAGTTCATGAGAATAGAAAAACACATTTATATTTTTTGTATTTTTTGAAACCACAGGAATTAATGTGCTACGACGGAACAAGAGCAATTTGGCCGCATATGTACATTTATCGATTAAAAAAAAATTCAGCTTCCATGATCATTTGGATTTCATTTAAGACGTTTGTTTTCTAATGAGTTCTCAAATATGTTTTTAAAAAAGTTTTTATTTGGTTTTATTTATGAAATGAAAAAGAAATTGTACTAAACTCCGCTAGAACGTGAAATTAAAGAGGCGTGTGTTTATTATTTGATAAAATTATTTAAATCATTACAATATACTTTGTAACTAAACCGATTGTATTTGAATCATTATGAATAGCTTCCGTGAAACGTACACCGTTAAAGCCAAGCTTCCATCCGGAAGTAAGTTTTAAATTACATTTTTATTATTTTTCCAAAAAAAAACGATATATTTAGCATACAATGTGTCTGTAATCGAGCACATACAAAACAAGCGATTGTTTGTGTGCAAAAGAGTAGCGAGTGGAGGAAAGGTAAAGATGATTTCTCATAATTAAATAAATATTTTTTTTAGAAGGTTAGAGCAAAGCTCACCAACGAAGCTCAAATCCTTGCAAGATTGAGCCATCGAAATGTCATTTCGATGGAAGATTATTTTGCAGAAGATGCTGGTTTGGTGATGCCGGTGAGTAGTTTTTAAAATTTTTGAAATTTTTCTCAAAGCATCCTCAAAACTTTTATATATGAGCGTGCTTCCACCCTTTCATATAGACGGTGTGGTATTTATAGTGGATAAAATACAAGACCGAATAAACGGGCGGTGCTGTAGAGGTTCAGTTTTTGTTATGGATTTTTTCCCACAGATTTTTTTTCGTAAAAACTGATTTCTCGTCTATTAAATGCTCTTTCATATAAAACGTGTCAAAATTTCGAAAATGAAAATAAAATTTTACTTTTAATCTCAAAAAAACCCCGACAGAAAGTCGAAAAACAATGGCATTAAACTGAAAGGTTTTTCCTCCGTTCGAACGTACAAATCACCTTGAGAGGGTGGTGAAAACGCGTATTAGGGGTTTGAGAGGTGCGATGTAATGGAAAAAAATAAAACAAAACTTTGCCCTTTCAGTTCTGCACCACCATCCTTCGAGCATTGATGACTGAGGAGTTGGGACACACCCAGAGGAAGAAGAAGCTTGCTGTGAGTTTTTTTTAAAAGATTAACACAAAGAATCTAACAAGGGAGGAATTGAGGGGTGGGGAATTGGAATTTTTAAAACTCTGCATCATCACACGAAAATGTTCCGATTTATAGAAGACGATAAATACACAGAAAAATGGTTCGAAGCACGATATTTGAATTTTCGAGATTTTTTATTCGTCATTTTGACCGAATTTTATTCATATTCAATTGTTCAATTGTTTATTTATATAATTTACTGAATAATACAATTATTTTTTTAGAAAAATTGGTTCTCATGAGTCCAAAATAATAGAAAACATTCAAATTTTCTGTAATAATATCCTTCCTTTTCCAAACTTCCAGAAAACGTTGTTTTTGTATTGTCAAGATAATAATTTCTGGCCGCTCGTTTTGCGGAGTGTCGTTGGGAATTTACTCGCAGCGCGACCGTAACGCGCTCAAATTCAAATTTCTCAGTTGGTCTTGCGCGTAGCGGTCGCGTTGCGAGTAAATTCCCAACGACACTCCGCAAAACGAGCGGCCCTGAAATTTTTATCTTGACAATATTATAACAAATCTAGTCATTTATGACTCAGTTTTAAAAGTTAAATTAAAATTTTCTCATTTCTTCGATATTTTGACCTTAGTTCAGGATTCCAAAATGTCGCTCCATTCGTTTGATATCCCAAACCGTAGATATATTCGCAATAGAGCGAACTTGCAACACCGCAATTTCAAATTAAAAAAAAATTAGTTGAACGCATGTCTTTAAGGCCGTTTGTGTTTTCGAATTCTAAAATAATCCATAGGCTTCTAGAAAGTCTTCCAAAAACCCCTATTTAAGTGGTCCATTGGGACCAAAAGCCACCGAACATTCTGGAAATGCCAGTCTGGCGATGATTCTCGATAACTGAAACTTCCGTTTTTGTAGTGCGTGGGCAAGATCGGTGCTCGCTGAAAATAGATTTAAATTTTTCTAAATTGCAAATATCCATTGAAAATATTATTGTTGTCAATGCATCTATCATGATTCTCACCAATTTTTATTGCCTTCTGAAGTGTTTCAACAAACCTAAAATCAAATTTTGTTTGGTGCTTATAACACGGTTCACATCAACCAGTATGTACTAAAATGGCACGGTATTCATATTGAGCCTCCTTCTAAACCAATGTAAATTCCAATTTTCCACCAACAACTACATCCCTTGTAAAAGAATATCGTTGTTCGAGACAAAACCTATATAACGAGACCAAATAATTCTCAGTGTGAAATCAAACCAGTCTAGAAATTATCAATAACGGTACAAACTATAATAATCGTACAATATTACAGATCAGGAACGTTATCGAAATTGGGCTCCACGTCTGCAATGGTCTGGCCTACCTGGAGAAGAAGAACATCACGCATTTTTCAGTTATTCCTGTAAGTTTTTAAAAAATTGAACAACTTTATAAGGGAAAACAGAATATATGTCGGAAAAAAATGTGATTCAAGTGAAAGAAAAACAGGAAAAAAAATTAAAATTTCCCAGTTTTTAATTATATTTTTTAAATAATTGTTTTTGCGTTCGTATTTTTCATTTTTTAAAGTTCACTATAATCACATTTTTCCAATTTTTTCCTACATTAATAAGTACATTTTCCAGGAAAATGTGGGTCAGATCAAGAAGACGTGGAAGTTGCTCAATTTCGGTAACGCCGAAAAAACGCACCTGAGAAGCAAGAAGAAGGGGAAAAATTTCCCATACGATGCTCCGGAAATGTTTGCGCGTGTGCCGGGGTTTTGGGGCGGTAAGGCTGATGTATACTCATTATGTATAATGATATACGAGATGCTTACCCACCCTTCCAACATCAAAAAAACCCCCACACGCAATCCATTCCCGGAAGCTCCAATTAGATGCGCCTCGACAACTTGTTCAACTCTTGAAGGATGGGTTGGCAATCAAGCCGGACGTACGACCATCCGCCAGAAACATCGCCAACCAGCTGAAGCTTATAAAGTAAAATAAAAAGTAATTTTTTTCTTTAGTTTAAATAAACATTATCAAATACCTTGTTTTTTCATTCTCATTTCTTTGTTGTAAAATTCCAGTTTCTGCAACTACAAATCATTTTTCTTTTCTGTATGGTACGTACAAATACCTTTTTGTATTTTTTTCTGAATAATAGTGAAAAGAAACCTCCTTTCTTCCTCAAAAGAAGATGAAGGCTACCTTCATTAAGAAAACAATATTTATAACACGGCGTGGCGAACTGTACCCTTCCCCCTTTCTGTGTGCAACTGTCTCTTTCTCTGCGTCTCTCGCACACACATTTTTTTTTAGCAAAGTGGATAAAACAGATGAAAATTATGGCATAGGCGCGCATCAAAAGTTCGATTCCATTTAAACGTTTTGAAAAAAATAAGCTACTTTGGATATTGGCGAATATCGTCCAAGTATTTAAAACTACATTAGAACCCTCCGAATACCAATTTTGGGCGCCCCTGGGCGGAATGTGGCTCAGTGAAGTGTTGAATTGACACGTTTAAAATCGAATTTGCCGGATGTCAGCAGCATTTTTGCCACTGATTCTTTTTGATAATTGTTGCGAAAGATTTTCCAAACATAATATATGAGTTTCAGAAACTTCCCTTAAGAAAAAATGAGAAATTTTTCAAAAAACCAAACAAAAATTTTTTCGAAAACGTTTTTCTGGAATCGAGATAAATGTTTTCCAATAGCATTTTACACGCTGATTAAGAATATCTAACTTTTAAAAAAAAGTTATTGAAAATTTTTGAGTAAAGAGGTTTCTAAGGTCTAAAAGTGAATTTTCTCGGCACAAAAGCAAATTCTGGTAGTAAGAGTAGTCTCAAAAGATGCAGAATGTTTTTCTCTATAATCCTGGTAATTTTGAAAAAAAAGTTATTGAAATTTCTCGAGAAAATTGAAATAAACACGCCACAATGCTATACTGCTATTTGCCGGTCACACACAAACACAGCGGAGTGTCGTAGCGTCCACCCCGTGATAAAGGTAGCACTAAATCTTCCACAGGAAACAAGGAGAATTAAGTTTTAAGAATAACTTACCGGAATATTGATAGCTAATAAAATAATTTATAGAAATGTATTTTAAGGAATATAGTAGAAAAATCATAGGAATAGCAGAAAATAGCAAGAAATACTAGAAAAAAAGAAAAAAAAGAGAAATAATTCCATTAAAGGCACACACAAAGGTCTCGATACGCGCTAGTGTTACGGTAGCACCTTTTTCGCGTGTGTTGTAGATTTACGCACTTATAATTTTGAACCTGTTTATTTGCTGACGTTTTATTTATATTTTTTCGATATTTGGCCTTTTTATTTCTTCTTCAATATATTTTCCGTAGGTATTGTATATTTATTTCAGAAAATCAAAGGGCTCGAATTTCCCGAAAAGCCGTAATCCAAAATTTTCAATGATTTCACGAGTTTCTCTTGATTTCTGTGGAATGACGGCGTTTTGGAACCTGACATCAAGCGTTCAATAGATTTACAATATCAGAGAAGAATTTTTTTCAGTAAACTTTTCCATAAGAAATGCCTTTTCTTCCCGTTAAAGATTCAGAGTTACCTCTATTATTTTTTGAAGGTAACCTTTATCTTTTTATTGGAAGAATTGTGACGTTTTCTTAGAGTTTGAGTTGACAACCATTGATTGTTAACTACTTTTCTCAATTATTTTCATTGAGTTCTTAAAAACTGGGATATTTTTCATAAGATGTTAGACTTGTGTAAAATGAACACTGTGCTGGAATGAGTGGAGAAAGGTTTTATTTACAGAGGGTTTGCGAAGAATTGTATTACTTTCAGGCGGCAATAAAATGTTCTCGGATCCTGGAAAATTTATCAACACATAGAATTGTGTAAAAATCGTGGGTTAAAATAGTCGCCCGTTTGCTTTGGTTGAAATACACGTATTTTCACTAAATTTTCCGTTTTTGATTGAAATTTAAAAAAATTGCACCATCACAAAAC
The DNA here is from genome assembly GCA_964036255.1 of Caenorhabditis virilis. Lineage (NCBI taxonomy): Eukaryota > Metazoa > Nematoda > Chromadorea > Rhabditida > Rhabditidae > Caenorhabditis > Caenorhabditis virilis. The sequence continues at coordinate 7,495,896 of OZ038416.1, forward strand.
ATTTACAACTTTTTCTATTAAAAAATTCGTAACGTCAACTTACTTTACCACTTATTTAGATTTAAAATTAAACGTTTTCAATTAACTATTTTCTATTATTTGTTGAAGATTATATTACTATCCTAACTATTTTTTAAAGTTTTATAACAAGTAACAACCCAGATCTTTTTCGTGCACCGACCTCTCTGGAACACATGCTAATGCTTTAACTATCTTTCTGTTTTGAAGAAGTCTATTTACATTGATATTTAAATAAATAGAATATATGGATATAAGCCACAACCTTTATAGGATGAAGAAATTGAAGAATAAATGGAAGAGGAAGAAATTGATGAGGAGGAAATGATCATGAACCCAGAGGACATTGATCATGTTGTTCCGGATGATATGGAGATTGATAGCGAAGGGGACGAAGACGAAGGTATTCTGAAAAAATTATGTTTAAAAAATGTTTAAAAAAGAAAGTTGTTTAGCTGAAAATTTCGAAGAAAAATGTCGAAAATGCAGAAAATAGTATTCTTACTCTTACGGCAGAGTTTTTTTTTCGAATTATTTTTTAAAATCCTGTAAACTTTAAGAGAATGAATAAATGTTTTCCTTTGCAGAAAATTCTGCGATTCGTGAGAAAACTGAAACGTTTCTAAATTCTCATTTCCAACAAGAACTGATTAATAATTTGCAGAAGATGAAGAAGAATCCGAAGTCAGTGAAATGGATGCCGAATCGGACAATGAAGGATTAATCTCCGGAGAAGATCGCGAAACGACAATCATCCAACCGTCAAAGGAAGGAGGCGAAGAAACGTCATAGTGAATTGGCAGCCAAAAAGCAGCCGATTAATTTTGATAAATATCCATTCACTGATGTTGATTCAACTGTGACGGCGACAAGAGCCTTCGCCTACATGATGTCATCATTTGATGTTCATACTTTATTCGAGTATGTTTGCAAGCTGTTTTTTTTTCAAGAAAGAGTGTGCCCCAAAATCATAATTAAGCTTTCGTTTAGAAAATTCTACCAATCGAATGTTCTCGTAGTCCGACGAAAACAACCAAACTACTACAGGAATTTGTTCTCAACTGAAAGATTAGGCGAATTGCTGGAAAAGAATCACCTAGAATATGGCGTTAATATCAACATTGCTGATTATAACGAAGGGGTCAGAAAGAGAATGAACGGAACTGGAAGGGTATATCCACAAATCGTGAAGCAACATGTTCAGGTACTCCTAGAGATTATATCTAAAATGCTAATAATGAATTCCAGAGTCTTCGATCTGTTCAATTCGTCAATCCTCAAGCGTTCGATGATCGTATTTGGTATCTCTGTGAGGTCCTTCAATAACTGTTTGGATGTTTCGTGGGGGGCGAATACCTATTTGACACCAGCTGGAAGTTCAGGATTCGCACCACACTGGGATGAGATTGACGAATTTTTTTTGCAAGCTGATGGAAGGAAAAAGTGGAGAGTTTGGGTGCCGGAACGCACGGAAGATGAGTTGTCGTCAGAATCGAGTGGAAATTTCACAGAGAATGATATGAAGGACCGTAAGCCGGTGTTTGAAGGATGGATTGAAGCGGGAGATATGTTGTATATTCCATGCGGATGAGGCCGTCACTGATGAAAAGTTTCACTATATCTTACGGTTTCGACTGGAAGGAAATGGGGTTTTTCTGATATGATGGAGAAAGTTGTAAGATTTTCGTTATTTCGGAAGCTTACATAGATTACAGATAAAGTCTAAAAAAACGGAAATTCAAGCATTTAATGTTTATAATACTCGAAAAATGTCAATAATGACATTTCAAAAACATTTCAAACTTTAAAAAATTAATTTTTCTTCAGGTCCCACAAGCGATCGAATGGTTGACAGCTCAACGTTCTAAAATGCGTCGTGGTCTCCCAATCGGACTTCTTGACATGGGCGTAACAGTCGACTTGGAGTATGCACAAAACGAATATTTCGCTGAGAAGTATCAGATGATGTTTGGCCGACATTTGAGCTTGTAAGAAACTTCATTGGGGACAAAGTCACTGAAAATTCGGTTGATATTAGGGAAAAGAATTCATGATACAAGTATTGCCGCCGAAGTTGATCGAAGGTTAGAAGTGTTTACTTTATTTTTTTTGAAAATGTGGGGTTGTTGCAGAAGAATTGAAGTACAGTGTGGTTGGAAGAGAAGTCAACATTCTTGACGACGATTTGGTTGAATTCAATGCGAAGACCAAAATTCGATTGCTCAGGAAGCATACTCAACGGTTTGTTGACTACCATTTCAAATAAAGAGCCGTTGTGAGCCAGAACAACCAAAGAATATTAGAAAAAAAGAATACCATTTAAATAGTTTTTTCGACAGTAGATTTTATGAAAATTTTCGGAATTAAAAAATGATTTTCCAGCTTATTGATACAAGACGAAGACTCATGTTTCATCGCCCATCGTCTCACAACAATTCGCGCCAATTCGAAGGACGTACCGAACAACTAGAAGACTTCCCAATCGAAGGTGTCGAAGTGTTCACCGTCATCGCCGACGCTTATCCGGAATGGCGTACACTAGAACAAGTCTTCAAAAAACAACAATTGGCCGCCTCTGTTGAATGTTTTGAATTGTTATTTTAATTTGTTGCTTTCATTGTTATATGATTTATTGTTTACCAGGCCGGTTGAAAGAAGTGTTTTGTGAGTGGAACAGTTATACATCATTTTTTCAAAGTTCGTTTCCGTGAACTGCAAAAGAATTTATTTTATTTATTTATTTCATCATCAATGTTCCACAAAATATAACATAAATAATAATAAACAAAGTGAATTACTCATTGAACTAGATGATAAAATGCTTAAAGGTTGGGTACCCGTAAGAGTATTCAACCAGTATTTATTTGACATAGAAAAACAATTGAATAATGATGCGAATGGAAAGTAATAAAAAAAGAAAATAATAAAAATAATAACAAAAAGTATTTATATATTGTTTAGTAATATGCTTAATTTGAATCAAAGTATTTCGAAGGGAGTTTTTTGAGTGTATTTCTTACTGATTCAATACTTGGACAGTCCAACAAGTTATGTGATAACTTATTCCATAATGGAAGGATTTTGTCAAAAACGGAGTCTGTGTTTTTCATTTTATTTCTCAGTCGAAGTGGATATCTCTTTGTAATACCAGGAGCACAAAATTTGGAGAATGATGGTTGATGGGTCAGATTTTTGCGACATTTAAAAACATGAATCAGAGATAGTATTTTCATACGTTTTGAAATGGAATCAATATTAAGGATAGTGAGTCTATCTTCATAAGAAGTAAAGGAAATATTACAACGATAACAAACCAAACGAGAGTAGTATCTAAGAGTGGATTCAAATTTGTTGAGAAGTTTTTTAGAAATATAAGGAGAATATACATCAGAGCAATATTCAAGTATTGGGATAACGAACATTTTGAATAGATGAATATAAACCTTAGCATTTGTGAATTTAAAACTTTTGAATATTTGCTTAGTTTTGAGACGAGCTAAATTTGTGATGTGATTAACTTGAGCTTCAAATTTCAATTTCGAGTCAACAATAACTCCAAGATCCCGAATTGAGTCAACGGCTTTAATTTGAATGTTATTGGCGAAGTAATGCGTTTGGGGATTTTTTGGACCAAAGTGTACAACATTCGATTTTTCAGGAGCAAGAGTAAGTCCCCATATATCAGCCCATTCACAAATTTTGTCAACAACTAATTGAATTTCCTTTGGACAGCTTCCAATTACCTTGAGATCATCAGCAAAAGCCATAATTTTGGTATCTTTTGTCTCATTAAGAAAAATATCATTAAGAAAGAGTATGAACAGAATAGGGCCTGAAACAGTTCCTTGTAAAACTCCTGATGTAACAGGGCAGGTATTGGAGGAAATAGAATTTCCAATTTTTACAAAAAATTCTCTATTTTTAAGAAAGTCTTTATACCACTGGCAAATCTTTTTATTAAAGCTGAAAGCTTCTAATTTGTGTATTAGGAGCTCGTGTTGTACATGATCAAAAGCTTTTCTGAAATCAAAATAAATTACATCAGTGTAGATTTTTTTGGAAGAATTTAGTTTAATAGCATTTATCATTTCAATTAACGAGTTTTTGCAACTTCTTCTGTTTATAAATCCAAACTGCTGTTCGGAAAATACAGATGAAAAATCACGTTTAATAGAGTTGACAATAATTTTTTCCATAATTCGGCAAATTGGAGGTGTCAGGGAAATAGGCCTGTAGTTTGAAGGATCAGCAGTTTTACCTTTCTTATGTACTGGTATAACATAAGAAATCCTCCAATACTCGGGAATTTGGGAAGAATAAAAGGATTCCGAGAATAATAATGAAAGGGGTTCGGCCAAAGATAATGCACATTTTTTTAATGTAAAGTAGTTTAAATGGTCTTCGCTGAAATTAATTTTTGGGGGACACTTGCTCAGAATATTGGCTATTGAAAATGGAGAGAAATCAACACTACAGTTACGGGCACGATTTGAAGGAAAAGAAGCAGGTTTTTTATTAACTGTGGTAGTGTAATTTTTCCCAAAAATCTCCTTAAAAATGTTGCATTTATCTACTTCCGAAAGAACAGGCATACCATTATTAACAATATCAGGACTTATATTTTTGCTTTTAATTTTGGAAATGATGAATTTAAGGGCTTTTTTGAAACTATTTTTTAAAATACTGTTTTGATACTTTTTTAATGAATAGGCATAATTTTTTTTAATTTTTTTTTGAAGTTTGATGTATTTTTCAACAACACTTTGATTATTAGGAATGTCTCCCTTTGTGATTAAATTCCTCTTTTTAAGGAGGCGCCTAAGTTTGGATTTATATGTTGGATTTCTATTTAAAGGCTTGGAAACACGAATGGGGCAATTATCGGAAATAATTTCGTTTAAGATATTACGAAAGTGTTTAAATTTTGTATCAATAGTTCCAAAATAGGAAAATTGCTCGGCCCAATTAAAAGATGAGATCAAATGGTTTATTCTGTTAAAATCACCCTTTCTATAATCCACAATATGTTTACAATTGGCAGTGGCGGATTTTTTTTTGAGATAAGATCTCAAATCAAAAGTTATTGAATTATGATCTGACATTAAAAGAGGAAAATCAAGAGCAATGTTTTCAACACAATCATAATTAGCAATTACCAGATCTAGAATATTTGAGGAATGATAGGTTGTTCTAGTTGGAAATTTAACTAATTGAGATAAGTTATTTGAGGAGATGAAACTGGAAAGTGGGTCATTATTTTGCTCAGTTTTATCCCAGTCAATTTTTGGTTTGTTAAAGTCTCCGTTGATAATATTGGGATAGTCACATGCAAGGTATTGTTCGAGATGGTTACATAACGCAATTGTGTGAGACTCAGATAAAAAAGGAGGATGATAAATAACAAAAAATCGATAGCGGCAAGATTGCATAATAACGTCAACACATATAATTTCTGAAAGATGAAGGGAATAGTGGTGATCCTGGTTAATATCCACTTCGAATGCTGAGATTTTTTTTGATACAAAAAGAGCAACACCTCCCCCTGTTTTTTTTTTTCGATGTATTATGAATTCTATCGAAACGGAAACTGTTATACACATCACTATGCAGGAGCTGGTCGGTAATTGAAGAAGACAGAAATGTCTCAGTTAACATGCAAATATCAACATTTTGAGAAATAATTTGATCAAAAAGCATGTTAATTTTAGAAGAAGATGCTATACTTCTAACATTCCCTAATAAGCATTTAGTATTTACAATTTGGTATTTTGAATCAAAATTAAAATAAGAGTTAACCCTAGAAGGTCCTGAACACGAGAGCTTAATGGACTTATAATTACATTCTGCATTTGTTGACCTACTGGGGATACAACAAAAGGACGAGGGTTTTCAGATTTTTTTGCGAAGATGTCAGACAAATAATAGATGGATGATTTGGCTTTAAGATTTTCATCATAAATAAATTTCCTATTTTGCTTGAGAACGATAAGTTCATCGGCAGTCAAATCTCTTCTAACTCTTATTTTAGTCGTCTGGTTAAGAAGAAGGGTAGGCTTTTCTTTGAGGGTACGGTTCAAATTTTTGATAAAGTAGTTTCTGGCAACTTCTGACTTAAATTGAATTTTCAAAGGACGTGATTTGGATTTGCAGTCGTGACGAAAAATGCGAATGGGATGTTCAATATTCATTTCGTGGCAAACCTCTTTGACAGCTTGCTCATCTTTCACAACTTGGGTTTGATCACGAGAGTCCTCAAAACGTTCAATGACTGCGCGAACTCGTTTGTCCACCATTTGTGCAATAGTCATGGACTGCTTAACCGAGGTCTGCGGGTCAAGAACTGGTGGGTTGGCATTTGTCAGGGTAGGGAATGGGTTTGCATCCATTCGGGAAATCAGGGTATCAAGTTTTTCCTCAACACGACCCAAAACTCCATCCACTTTCATTTCCAATTTATCCAAACGGTCCACAAGTTGGGCATACAATTCATACGGAACAAACTTTGGTATTTGGTCTTCCTTCATTTTCACCAATTTGTGCGGAGGATTGGGTGAGAAGTTTTGTGGTCTTTTGGTCATGCAGCGGATCTGAGATAAACAGCAACGGAGAGGTTAAGAAGTTTATGAATAACCTTTAAAGGTGCCAATACTATTTACAAAATTTTTCCCCACGGCACTATGGGTTACCACTTATCAAGACGCCAATCGAATAAAAAGCGAGACGAGAGAGCGTCGCTGGTGGGCAATTGTTGAGAGTATTAGAGAATACCAGGGAGGCAGGAGCGAGTGGGGAGACGACCTCTCGCTAAGACAACACCAAGCAGGAATAGACAACACCAAGCAGGAATGAGACAACACCAAGCAGGAATGAGACAACACCAAGCAGGAATGAGACAACACCAAGCAGGAATGACAACACCAAGCAGGAATGAATTTGTGTGGTTTCTTTTAGTTTTCGTAAATTACGGGAACCCTCTAGACGCGTCATATATGATAAACTTTTAAAAAAAACATGTGAGCGTCCCTAAAATTGTAGTAGTTTGCATCAACTTTCAATACGAATTTCTAGTCCATCACATTTTTCTGAAAATGTTTAATATGATTGAAAGCAAAAGAAATTCTTACATGATTCAAAATGCTAATAATGCGACATTATTTTAAAAATGCTCTTCTTTCCACGTCCGCCACCTGGAATGTTTAAGAGTCGATGTCTCAGAAAGTCGAACATACTGTGGCACGGTTGCACTAACGTGAAGCTAGGTAGGCATGTTAAAACGGAGGAATACGGACCCTCCGCATCCCAAAAAAACGGATGTGGAGCCTCCACATCCCAAACAAAAACGGAGGGGGAGGCTTCGCATCCCAAAAAACAGGGAGGGGGAGGCTCCGTTTTGTTGCCCCCTCCGTTTTTTTGAACGTTTTACACCTGTTACAATTTAGAAAAACGGAGACGGAGGCTCCACCTCCGTTTTTTTGGGATGCGGAGCCTCCCCCTCCCTTTTTTTTGGGATGCGGAGCCTCCCCCTCCGTTTTTTTTTTGGAGGCGCCTTAAAAAACGGAGGCGCATTTAACATGCCTAAAGCTAGGATCTTGATATTTTACATGGAGGGTACCTAGGTCCTTCTTAGAAAAAAAGTACATAATTTATTTGGCCACGCCCCCTTTGAGCTAGTGAAAAAAAATCCGGGTGGTCCCAAAATCGAAATTTTTAGCTTTAAAGAAAAAGTCAAAATCTCTTCGGGAATGGATTACCCACACATTTTTGAGTATTTTTTATGTTGGCACCTAATTTCTAGCTCGTCGACATCATGCCGAAAATTAGATTTTTTTGAAAAAGTGGTCCAAATTTTCCAGTTTTTCCCATTTTTCGAAATGATGAAGTACTTGGTTCCGACGGGAAATATGGAAATTATTAAGCCTTATGATGTTTTTCATCAAATACCATGTTGATTTAGCGGATTCTCTGTAACCTTTTTGGGGTTTCAGGGCAAAATAGGTGAGATTTTTGCAAAATTCCAAAGGAGAAAATTTTTTAGAAAACCCGAAATCTCTCATAGTTCTGAAAGAGATTCAGAATCCGAATTTATATTTTTCTGATGTGATTGGCCTCTTCTTTAATTTCCATATAAACTTTCATGAAAGAAAATTCTAGAAGTTCATAGGAACACAAAAACACATTTCAATTTTTCAAAATGGAGAAAATTTTTTAGAAAACGCGAAATTTCTCATAGTTCTGAAAGTGATTCAGAATCTTGTTATATTTTTCTGATGTGATTGGCCTCTTCTTTAATTTCCATATAAACTTTCATGAAAGAAAAATTCTAGAAGTCCATACGAACACAAAAACACATTTCAATTTTTCAAAATGGAGAACATTTTTTAGAAAACGCGAAATTTCTCATAGTTCTGAAAGTGATTCAGAATCTTATTTTATATTTTTCTGATGTGATTGGGCCCTTCTTTAATTTCCATATAAACTTTCGGGTCAGAAACATTCTAGAAGTTCATAGGAACACAAAAACACATTTCAATTTTTCAAAATGGAGAACATTTTTTAGAAAACGCGAAATTTCTCATAGTTCTGAAAGTGATTCAGAATCTTATTTTATATTTTTCTGATGTGATTGGGCCCTTCTTTAATTTCCATATAAACTTTCGGGTCAGAAACATTCTAGAAGTTCATAGGAACACAAAAACACATTTCAATTTTTCAAAATGGAGAACATTTTTTAGAAAACGCGAAATTTCTCATAGTTCTGAAAGTGATTCAGAATCTTATTTTATATTTTTCTGATGTGATTGGGCCCTTCTTTAATTTCCATATAAACTTTCGGGTCAGAAACATTCTAGAAGTTCATAGGAACACAAAAACACATTTCAATTTTTCAAAATGGAGAAAATGTTTTAGAAAACCCGAAATCTCTCATAGTTCTGAAAGTGATTCAGAATCTTGTTATATTTTTCTGATGTGATTGGCCTCTTCTTTAATTTCCATATAAACTTTCGGATCGGGAAAATTCTAGAAGTTCATACCAACACAAAAACACATTTCAATTTTTCAAAATGTAGAACATTTTTTAGAAAACGCGAAATTTCTCATAGTTCTGAAAGTTATTCAGAATCTTGTTATATTTTTCTGATGTGATTGGCCTCTTCTTTAATTCCCATATAAACTTTCATGACAGAAATATTCTAGAAGTCCATACGAACACAAAAACACATTTCAATTTTTCAAAATGGAGAAAATTTTTTAGAAAACGCGAAATTTCTCATAGTTCTGAAAGTGATTCAGAATCTTGTTATATTTTTCTGATGTGATTGGCCTCTTCTTTAATTTCCATATAAACTTTCATGAAAGAAAAATTCTAGAAGTCCATACGAACACAAAAACACATTTCAATTTTTCAAAATGGAGAACATTTTTTAGAAAACGCGAAATTTCTCATAGTTCTGAAAGTGATTCAGAATCTTATTTTATATTTTTCTGATGTGATTGGGCCCTTCTTTAATTTCCATATAAACTTTCGGGTCAGAAACATTCTAGAAGTTCATAAGAACACAAAAACACATTTCAATTTTTCAAAATGGAGAAAATTTTTTAGAAAACCCGAAATCTCTCATAGTTCTGAAAGTGATTCAGAATCTTGTTATATTTTTCTGATGTGATTGGCCTCTTCTTTAATTTCCATATAAACTTTCGGATCGGGAAAATTCTAGAAGTTCATACCAACACAAAAACACATTTCAATTTTTCAAAATGTAGAACATTTTTTAGAAAACGCGAAATTTCTCATAGTTCTGAAAGTTATTCAGAATCTTGTTATATTTTTCTGATGTGATTGGCCTCTTCTTTAATTCCCATATAAACTTTCATGACAGAAATATTCTAGAAGTCCATACGAACACAAAAACACATTTCAATTTTTCAAAATGGAGAAAATTTTTTAGAAAACGCGAAATTTCTCATAGTTCTGAAAGTGATTCAGAATCTTATTTTATATTTTTCTGATGTGATTGGGCCCTTCTTTAATTTCCATATAAACTTTCGGGTCAGAAACATTCTAGAAGTTCATAGGAACACAAAAACACATTTCAATTTTTCAAAATGGAGAAAATTTTTTAGAAAACGCGAAATTTCTCATAGTTCTGAAAGTGATTCAGAATCTTGTTATATTTTTCTGATGTGATTGGCCTCTTCTTTAATTTCCATATAAACTTTCATGAAAGAAAAATTCTAGAAGTCCATACGAACACAAAAACACATTTCAATTTTTCAAAATGGAGAACATTTTTTAGAAAACGCGAAATTTCTCATAGTTCTGAAAGTGATTCAGAATCTTATTTTATATTTTTCTGATGTGATTGGGCCCTTCTTTAATTTCCATATAAACTTTCGGGTCAGAAACATTCTAGAAGTTCATAAGAACACAAAAACACATTTCAATTTTTCAAAATGGAGAAAATTTTTTAGAAAACCCGAAATCTCTCATAGTTCTGAAAGTGATTCAGAATCTTGTTATATTTTTCTGATGTGATTGGCCTCTTCTTTAATTTCCATATAAACTTTCGGATCGGGAAAATTCTAGAAGTTCATACCAACACAAAAACACATTTCAATTTTTCAAAATGTAGAACATTTTTTAGAAAACGCGAAATTTCTCATAGTTCTGAAAGTTATTCAGAATCTTGTTATATTTTTCTGATGTGATTGGCCTCTTCTTTAATTCCCATATAAACTTTCATGACAGAAATATTCTAGAAGTCCATACGAACACAAAAACACATTTCAATTTTTCAAAATGGAGAAAATTTTTTAGAAAACGCGAAATTTCTCATAGTTCTGAAAGTGATTCAGAATCTTGTTATATTTTTCTGATGTGATTGGCCTCTTCTTTAATTTCCATATAAACTTTCATGAAAGAAAAATTCTAGAAGTCCATACGAACACAAAAACACATTTCAATTTTTCAAAATGGAGAACATTTTTTAGAAAACGCGAAATTTCTCATAGTTCTGAAAGTGATTCAGAATCTTATTTTATATTTTTCTGATGTGATTGGGCCCTTCTTTAATTTCCATATAAACTTTCGGGTCAGAAACATTCTAGAAGTTCATAAGAACACAAAAACACATTTCAATTTTTCAAAATGGAGAAAATTTTTTAGAAAACCCGAAATCTCTCATAGTTCTGAAAGTGATTCAGAATCTTGTTATATTTTTCTGATGTGATTGGCCTCTTCTTTAATTTCCATATAAACTTTCGGATCGGGAAAATTCTAGAAGTTCATACCAACACAAAAACACATTTCAATTTTTCAAAATGTAGAACATTTTTTAGAAAACGCGAAATTTCTCATAGTTCTGAAAGTTATTCAGAATCTTGTTATATTTTTCTGATGTGATTGGCCTCTTCTTTAATTCCCATATAAACTTTCATGACAGAAATATTCTAGAAGTCCATACGAACACAAAAACACATTTCAATTTTTCAAAATGGAGAAAATTTTTTAGAAAACGCGAAATTTCTCATAGTTCTGAAAGTGATTCAGAATCTTATTTTATATTTTTCTGATGTGATTGGGCCCTTCTTTAATTTCCATATAAACTTTCGGGTCAGAAACATTCTAGAAGTTCATAGGAACACAAAAACACATTTCAATTTTTCAAAATGGAGAAAATTTTTTAGAAAACGCGAAATTTCTCATAGTTCTGAAAGTGATTCAGAATCTTGTTATATTTTTCTGATGTGATTGGCCTCTTCTTTAATTTCCATATAAACTTTCATGAAAGAAAAATTCTAGAAGTCCATACGAACACAAAAACACATTTCAATTTTTCAAAATGGAGAACATTTTTTAGAAAACGCGAAATTTCTCATAGTTCTGAAAGTGATTCAGAATCTTATTTTATATTTTTCTGATGTGATTGGGCCCTTCTTTAATTTCCATATAAACTTTCGGGTCAGAAACATTCTAGAAGTTCATAGGAACACAAAAACACATTTCAATTTTTCAAAATGGAGAAAATTTTTTAGAAAACGCGAAATTTCTCATAGTTCTGAAAGTGATTCAGAATCTTGTTATATTTTTCTGATGTGATTGGCCTCTTCTTTAATTTCCATATAAACCCTCATGAAAGAAAAATTCTAGAAGTCCATACGAACACAAAAACACATTTCAATTTTTCAAAATGGAGAAAATTTTTTAGAAAACGCGAAATTTCTCATAGTTCTGAAAGTGATTCAGAATCTTGTTATATTTTTCTGATGTGATTGGGCCCTTCTTTAATTTCCATATAAACTTTCGGGTCAGAAACATTCTAGAAGTTCATAGGAACACAAAAACACATTTCAATTTTTCAAAATGGAGAAAATTTTTTAGAAAACGCGAAATTTCTCATAGTTCTGAAAGTGATTCAGAATCTTGTTATATTTTTCTGATGTGATTGGCCTCTTCTTTAATTTCCATATAAACTTTCATGAAAGAAAAATTCTAGAAGTCCATACGAACACAAAAACACATTTCAATTTTTCAAAATGGAGAACATTTTTTAGAAAACGCGAAATTTCTCATAGTTCTGAAAGTGATTCAGAATCTTATTTTATATTTTTCTGATGTGATTGGGCCCTTCTTTAATTTCCATATAAACTTTCGGGTCGGAAAAATTCTAGAAGTTCATACCAACACAAAAACACATTTCAATTTTTCAAAATGGAGAAAATTTTTAGAAAACGCGAAATTTCTCATAGTTTGAAAGTGATTCAGAATCTTATTTTATATTTTTCTGATGTGATTGGGCTCTTCTTTAATTTCCATATAAACTTTCGGGTCAGAAACATTCTAGAAGTTCATAGGAACACAAAAACACATTTCAATTTTTCAAAATGGAGAACATTTTTTAGAAAACGCGAAATTTCTCATAGTTCTGAAAGTGATTCAGAATCTTATTTTATATTTTTCTGATGTGATTGGGCCCTTCTTTAATTTCCATATAAACTTTCGGGTCAGAAACATTCTAGAAGTTCATAGGAACACAAAAACACATTTCAATTTTTCAAAATGGAGAAAATTTTTTAGAAAACGCGAAATTTCTCATAGTTCTGAAAGTGATTCAGAATCTTATTTTATATTTTTCTGATGTGATTGGGCTCTTCTTTAATTTCCATATAAACTTTCGGGTCGGAAAAATTCTAGAAGTTCATACCAACACAAAAACACATTTCAATTTTTCAAAATGGAGAAAATTTTTTAGAAAACGCGAAATTTCTCATAGTACGGAAAGTGATTCAGAATCTTATTATATATTTTTCTGATGTGATTGGGCTCTTCTTTAATTTCCATATAAACTTTCGGGTCGGAACGATTCTAGAAGTTCATGAGAATAGAAAAACAAATTTCTATTTTTTGTATTTTTTGAAACCACAGGAATTAATGTGCTACGACGGAACAAGAGCAATTTGGCCGCATATGTACATTTATTGATTAAAAACAATTCAGCTTCCATGATCATTTGGATTTCATTTAAGACGTTTGTTTTCTAATGAGTTCTCAAATATGTTTTTAAAAAAGTTTTTATTTGGTTTTATTTATGAAATGAAAAAGAAATTGTACTAAACTCCGCTAGAACGTGAAATTAAAGAGGCGTGTGTTTATTATTTGATAAAATTATTTAAATCATTACATTATACTTTGTAAATCAACCGATTATTATTGAAACAATGAACAGCTTTCGCCAAACGTATGTTTTCAAAAAACAACTTCCATCCGGCAGTAAGTTTTAAATTACATTTTTATTATTTTTCCAAAAAAAAAACGATATATTTAGCATACAATGTGTCACTAATTGAACACATACAAAACAAGCGATTGTTTGTATGCAAAAGAGTGGCGAGTGGAGGAAAGGTAAAGATGATTTCTCATAATTAAATAAATATTTTTTTTAGAAGGTGAGGACGAAGCTCACCAACGAAGCGCGTATTTTGGCGACTTTGAACCACCGAAATATGATTTCGGTGGAAGATTTTTTCGCCGAAGGCGCCGGTTTGGTGATGCCGGTGAGTAGTTTTTAAAATTTTTGAAATTTTTCTCAAAGCATCCTCAAAACTTTTATATATGAGCGTGCTTCCACCCTTTCATATAGGCGGTGTGGTATTTATAGTGGATAAAATTCAAGACCGAATAAACGGGCGGTGCTTTAGAGGTTCAGTTTTTGTTATTGATTTTTTCCCACATTTTTTTAGTAAAAACTGATTTCTCGTCTATTAAATGCTCTTTCATATAAAATGTGTCAAAATTTCGAAAATGAAAATAAAATTTTACTTTTAATCTCAAAAAAACACGGCAGAAAGTCGAAAAACTATGACATTAAACTGAAAGGTTTTTCCTTCGTTCGAACGTACAAATCACCTTGAGAGGGTGGTGAAAACGCGTATTCACGGCTTGTAAAAAAAAACCAAGGAAAGAGGAAACATTTCCGCCCGACAATTGAGGATTTTTGCACAGAAATGGGCGTGGCAAGGAAAACGCAACTGTGGCACGCGATATTTTACAGTAAATAGCGTGCAGTATGAAGAGATTTTTCTCTGACCTGTGCTTGCGGACAAAGCGTAACCAGCCTGTTCACGCGCGAATGACACAGGTTCATTTTTACAAGCCGTGGTATTAAGGGTTTGAGAGGTGCGGTGTAATCGAAAAAAAATAAAACAAAACTTTGCCCTTTCAGTTCTGCACCACCATCCTTCGAGCATTGATGACTGAGGAGTTGGGACACACCCAGAGGAAGAAGAAGCTTGCTGTGAGTTTTTTTTTAAAGATTAACACAAAGAATCTGACAGGGAATGAATTGAGGGGTGGGGAATTGGAATTTTTAAAACTTTGCATCATCACACGAAAATGTACCGATTTATAGAAGACGATAAATACACAAAAAAATGGCTCGAAGCACGATATTTGAATTTTCGAGATTTTTTATTCGTCATTTTGACCGAATTTTATTCATATTCAATTGTTCAATTGTTTATTTATATAATTTACTGAATAATACAATTATGTTTTAGAAAAATTGGTTCTCATGACTCCAAAATAATAGAAAACATTCAAATTTTCTCTAATAATATCCTTCCTTTTCCAAACTTCCAGAAAACGTTGTTTTTGTATTCCGTATAACAAATCTAGTCATTTGTGACTCAATTTTAAAAGTTAAATTAAAATTTTCTCATTTCTTCGATATTTTGACCTATGTTCAGGATTCCAAAATGTCGCTCCATTCGTTTGATATCCCAAAATGTGCCAAACCGTAGATAGATTCGCAATAGAGCGAACTTGCACCACCGAAATTTGAAATTTTCGAAAAAAAATTTAATTTTAGTTGAATGCATGTCTTTAGGGCCGTTTGTGTAGTGTTTTCGCATGCTAAAATAATCTATAGGCTTCTAGAAGGTTTCCAAAATGGCTATTGAAGTGGTCCATTATGGCCAAAATCCATCGAACATTCTGGAAATGTCAGTCTGGAGATGATTCTCGAAAAATGAAATCGGTGCTCCTTTTATAGTAGTTCGTGGGCAAGATCGGTGCTCGCTGAAAATAGATTTAAAGTTTTCTAAATTGCAAATATCTATTGAAAATATTTTTGTCAATGCATCTATCATGATTCTCACCAATTTTTATTGCCTTCTGAAGTGTTTGAACAACCATAAACTCAAATTTATTAGGTGCTTATAACACGGTTCACATCAACCAGTATGTACTAAAATTGCATGGTATTCATGTTGAGCCTCCTTGTAAACCAATGTGTACACTAGGAGAAAATTCCAATTTTCCACCAACAACTACATCCCTTGTAAAAGAATATCGTTGTCCGAGCCTAAACCTATATAACGAGACCAAATAATTCTCAGTGTGAAATCAAACCAGTCTTGAAATTATTAATAACGGTGCAAACTATAATAATCAGATCAAATTGAAAATTGAAAATAATTAAATTATAAATTTACTAAACTTTTGATGGATGGGTTTATTTTTATTTTTATGAGCTCAATGTCTGAGAATTTGTCAAAATTCGAAACTTTGAAGTTCTAACTTTTCTCAAATTTGGTCGAGATTAAATACTGAAATTTATTATTATATAGCGTTACCGAATAAAAAGGGTTTGCAGTCTCGGCAACAATTCTTCTCTGACATGTTATAGAATTCGTGTAGAATGGAAACAATATTACAGCTCGGGACCGTTACCGAAATTGCGCTCCACATCTGCAATGGTCTGACCTACTTGGAGAACAAGAACATCTCACATTTTTCGGTTATTCCGGTAAGTTTTTAAAAAATTGAACAATTTATAAGGGAATACAGAATATATGTCGGAAAAAATGTGATTCAAGTGAAAAAAAACGAAGGCAAAAAATTAAGATTTCCCAGTTTTTAATTATACTTTTTGCCTTCGTATTTTTCATTTTTTTTAAATTCACTATAATCACATTTTCCCCCTTTTTCCTACATTAATAAGCACATTTTCCAGGAAAATGTAGGTCAGATCAAGAAGACGTGGAAGCTGCTCAATTTCGGTAGCGCAGAAAGATCGCACCTGAGAAGCAAGAAGAAGGGGCACAACTTCCCATACGATGCTCCGGAAATGTTTGCGCGTGTGCCGGGGTTTTGGGGCGGTAAGGCAGATGCATATTCATTATGTATAATGATATACGAGATGCTTACCGCCACCCTTCCAACATCAAAAAAACCCCCACACGCAATCCAATCCAGGAAGCTCCAATTGAATGCCCCCCCCCCCCAACAACTCGTCAAAATCTTGAAGGATGGGTTATCAAACAAGCCGGAACAACGACCATCCGCCAGAGCCCTCGCCACAAAGCTTAAAAATATTTAGTAAAATGATTTTTTTTCTTTAATTTTAATAAAAATAATAAAATACCTTGTTTTTTTTTTCATTGACTCATTTCGGTAAAATTCCAGTTTCTGCAGCTAAAAATCATTTTTCTTTTCTGTTTGGTACAAATACCGTTTTTTTTTGAATAATAGTGAAAACCCGTGAAAAAAACCAACTCCGCACTTTTTCTTAAAAAAGATGAAGGCTACCTTCATTAAGAAAACAATATTTATAAAGGTAGCACTAAATCTTCTACAAGAAACAAGGCGAATTAATTTTTTTTAAATAGCTTACCGGAATATTTATAGCTAATAAAAATGTATATAGTTTAAAAAAATAAGAGGAGTTACAGAAAATAGCAAGAAATACTAGAAATAATTCCCATTAAAGGTACACAAAGGTCTCGATACGCGTTAGTGTTACGGTAGCACCCTTTTCACGTGTGTTGTAGATCTACGCACTCATAATTTTGAACCTATTTTCTGACGTTTTATTTTTTTTTTCGATATTTGGCCTTTATATTTCTTCTTCAATTTATTTTCCGTAGGTATTGTATATTTATTTCAGAAAATCAAAGAGCTCGAATTTCCTGAAAAGCCGTAATCCAAAATTTTTAATGATTTCACGAGTTTCTCTTGATTTCTGTGGAATTACGGCGTTCTGGAAACTGACGTCAAGCATTCAATAGATTTACAATATCAAAAACGAAGTTTTTTTCAGTAAACTTTTCCATTAGAAATGCCTTTTCTTCCCGTTAAAGAAGTTACCGTTACCTCTATTATTTTTTAAAGGTAACCTTTATCTTTTTATTGGATTGTGATGTTTTCTTAAAGTTTGAATTTACAACCATTGGTTGTTAACGATTTTTCTCAATTATTTTCATTGAGTCCTTAAAAACTGTGATATTTTTCATAAGATTTTAGACTTACAAATGCTTTTGGTCTAAAATGAACACAGTGCTGAGTGGAGAAAATTTTAACCCACGATTTTTCCATAATTCTATTTGTTGATAAATTTACCAGGATCCGATCACATTTTATTGCCGCCTGAAAGTAATACAATTCTTCGCAAATTCTTTGTAAATAAAACCTTTCTCAACTCCTTCCAGCACTGTGTTCATTTTACGCAAGTCTAACATCAAATATCACGACTCAATGAAAATAATTGAGAAAAATCGTTAACAAGCAATGGTTTATACTCAAAGTTTAAGAAAATATCACAATTCTTCCAATAAAAAGATAAAGGTTACCTTCAAAAAATAATAGAGGTAACTCTGAATCTTTAACGGGAAGAAAAGGCATTTCTTATGGAAAAGTTTACTGAAAAAATTCTTCTCTGATATTGTAAATCTATTGAATGCTTGACGTCAGTTTCCAGAACGCCGTAATTCCACAGAAATCAAGATGAAATCATTAAAAATTTTGGATTACGGCTTTTCGGAAAATTCGAGTCCTTTGATTTTCTGAAATAAATATACAATACCTACGGAAAATAAATTGAAGAAGAAATATAAAGGCCAAATATCGATAAAATATAAATAAAACGTCAGCAAATAAAAAGGTTCAAAATTATAAGTGCGTAAATCTACAACACACGCGAAAAAGGTGCTACCGTAACACTAGCGCGTATCGAGACCTTTGTGTGTGCCTTTAATGGAATTATTTCTCTTTTTTTTCTTTTTTTCTAGTATTTCTTGCTATTTTCTGCTATTCCTATGATTTTTCTACTATATCACGGCATGTTTTTCACTACGCGCGGGATATACGAGTTAATTTTTTCCCGCCGCTGCGATCTAATCACGCCAACACAATTTTTGACTGACGCACTTGTGGATTTCCAGTTTTCTGGGTTACCCTAGGGTAATTCTTGAAATAAATGTTTTGAATGGTGTCTCACACCTATCTCGTGCAAATTTAAAAGTAAAAGCAGCTATTTCCAATGGTCTAAAGCATATATTGAACAAAAAAATATATTTCTTTGAAGATCACGCATCACAGCCTGCGTGTTCCCAGCTAATTTTTGTGTCAAAACATTCTAAATTGTCTTTTCTTCAAATTGTATTCGGCACTTTTTCGATTTTTTGACTTTTAGGAAAGTTATTTACAAAAAAGTCTCAAAATCGAGTTTTTTCAGTACTAAATTTCATTCAAAGATCACGAGAACACCAATAAAGTTAGGACGTTAAAATTTTTTTGTGAGGTGCAAAATCAGCAAGGGTAAAGTTTGTATTCGGCAGAATTTTGAAAAAAGCCCTCAGAAGCTAATTAAAAAATTTTGAAATTTTTCCAGTTATAAATTTCAATTTTTAGGCTTCAAAATTTTTTGATCTCGAACTTTCAACTAGTATATTTTTTTCCATTGAGGAGGTAGTAAAAAACATGCCGTGCTATATTCCTTAAAATACATTTCTATAAATTATTTTATTAGCTATCAATATTCCGGTAAGTTATTCTTAAAACTTAATTCTCCTTGTTTCCTGTGGAAGATTTAGTGCTACCTTTATAAATATTGTTTTCTTAATGAAGGTAGCCTTCATCTTCTTTTGAGGAAGAAAGGAGGTTTCTTTTCACTATTATTCAGAAAAAAATACAAAAAGGTATTTGTACGTACCATACAGAAAAGAAAAATGATTTGTAGTTGCAGAAACTGGAATTTTACAACAAAGAAATGAGAATGAAAAAACAAGGTATTTGATAATGTTTATTTAAACTAAAGAAAAAAATTACTTTTTATTTTACTTTATAAGCTTCAGCTGGTTGGCGATGTTGCTGGCGGATGGTCGTTCGTCCGGCTTGATTGCCAACCCATCCTTCAAGAGTTTAACAAGTTGTCGAGGCGCATCTAATTGGAGCTTCCGGGAATGGATTGCGTGTGGGGGTTTTTTTGATGTTGGAAGGGTGGCGGTAAGCATCTCGTATATCATTATACATAATGAGTATACATCAGCCTTACCGCCCCAAAACCCCGGCACACGCGCAAACATTTCCGGAGCATCGTATGGGAAATTTTTCCCCTTCTTCTTGCTTCTCAGGTGCGTTTTTTCGGCGTTACCGAAATTGAGCAACTGCCACGTCTTCTTGATCTGACCCACATTTCCCTGGAAAATGTACTTATTAATGTAGGAAAAAATTGGAAAAATGTGATTATAGTGAACTTTAAAAATGAAAAATACGAACGCAAAAACAATTATTTAAAAAATATAATTAAAAACTGGGAAATTTTAATTTTTTTTCCTATTTTTTCTTTCACTTGAATCACATTTTTTTCCGACATATATTCTGTTTTCCCTTATAAAGTTGTTCAATTTTTTAAAAACTTACAGGAATAACTGAAAAATGCGTGATGTTCTTCTTCTCCAGGTAGGCCAGACCATTGCAGACGTGGAGCCCAATTTCGATAACGTTCCTGATCTGTAATATTGTACGATTATTATAGTTTGGACCGTTATTGATAATTTCTAGACTGGTTTGATTTCACACTGAGAATTATTTGGTCTCGTTATATAGGTTTAGTCTCGAACAACGATATTCTTTTACAAGAGATGTAGTTGTTGGTGGAAAATTGGAATTTGCTCCAAGTGTACACATTGGTTTAGAAGGAGGCTCAATATGAATACCGTGCCATTTTAGTACATACTGGTTGATGTGAACCGTGTTATAAGCACCAAACAAAATTTGATTTTAGGTTTATTGAAACACTTCAGAAGGCAATAAAAATTGGTGAGAATCATGATAGATGCATTGACAACAATAATATTTTCAATGGATATTTGCAATTTAGAAAAATTTAAATCTATTTTCAGCGAGCACCGATCTTGCCCACGAACTACAAAAACGGAAGTTTCAGTTATCGAGAATCATCGCCAGACTGGCATTTCCAGAATGTTCGGTGGCTTTTGGTCCCAATGGACCACTTAAATAGGGGTTTTTGGAAGACTTTCTAGAAGCCTATGGATTATTTTAGAATTCGAAAACACAAACGGCCTTAAAGACATGCGTTCAACTAATTTTTTTTAATATTTCAAATTGCGGTGTTGCAAGTTCGCTCTATTGCGAATATATCTACGGTTTGGGATATCAAACGAATGGAGCGACATTTTGGAATCCTGAACTAAGGTCAAAATATCGAAGAAATGAGAAAATTTTAATTTAACTTTTAAAATTGAGTCACAAATGACTAGATTTGTTATACGGAATACAAAAACAACGTTTTCTGGAAGTTTGGAAAAGGAAGGATATTTTTAGAGAAAATTTGAATGTTTTCTATTATTTTGGACTCATGAGAACCAATTTTTCTAAAAAATAATTGTATTATTCAGTAAATGATATAAATAAACAATTGAACAATCGAATATGAATAAAATTCGGTCAAAATGACGAATAAAAAATCTCGAAAATTCAAATATCGTGCTTCGAGCCATTTTTCTGTGTATTTATCGTCTTCTATAAATCGGTACATTTTCGTGTGATGATGCAAAGTTTTAAAAATTCCAATTCCCCACCCCTCAATTCCTCCCTTGTTAGATTCTTTGTGTTAATCTTTTTAAAAAAACTCACAGCAAGCTTCTTCTTCCTCTGGGTGTGTCCCAACTCCTCAGTCATCAATGCTCGAAGGATGGTGGTGCAGAACTGAAAGGGCAAAGTTTTGTTTTATTTTTTTCCATTACATCGCACCTCTCAAACCCCTAATACGCGTTTTCACCACCCTCTCAAGGTGATTTGTACGTTCGAACGGAGGAAAAACCTTTCAGTTTAATGCCATTGTTTTTCGACTTTCTGCCGGGGTTTTTTTGAGATTAAAAGTAAAATTTTATTTTCATTTTCGAAATTTTGACACGTTTTATATGAAAGAGCATTTAATAGACGAGAAATCAGTTTTTACGAAAAAAAAAATCTGTGGGAAAAAATCCATAACAAAAACTGAACCTCTACAGTACCGCCCGTTTATTGGGTCTTGTATTTTATCCACTATAAATACCACACCGTCTATATGAAAGGGTGGAAGCACGCTCATATATAAAAGTTTTGAGGGTGCTTTGAGAAAAATTTCAAATGTTTTAAAAACTACTCACCGGCATCACCAAACCGGCACCTTCGGCGAAAAAATCTTCCACCGAAATGATATTTCGGTGGTTCAAAGTCGCCAAAATACGCGCTTCGTTGGTGAGCTTCGCTCTCACCTTCTAAAAAAAATATTTATTTAATTATGAGAAATCATCTTTACCTTTCCTCCACTCGCCACTCTTTTGCACACAAACAATCGCTTGTTTTGTATGTGTTCGATTAGAGACACATTGTATGCTAAATATATCGTTTTATTTTTGGAAAAATAATAAAAATGTAATTTAAAACTTACTTCCGGATGGAAGTTGTTTTTTGAACACATACATATGTTTGGCGGAAGCTGTTCATAGTGTTTCAAATATAATCGGTTGAGTTACAAAGTATAATGTAATGATTTAAATAATTTTATCAAATAATAAACACACGCTCTTTAATTTCACGTTCTAGCGGAGTTTAGTACAATTTATTTTTGATTTCATAAATAAAACCAAATAAAAACTTTTTTAAAAACATATTTGAGAACTCATTAGAAAACAAACGTATTAAATGAAATCCAAATGATCATGGAAGCTGAATTTTTTTAATCGAGAAATGTACGTATGCGGCCAAATTGCTCTTGTTCCGTCGTAGCACATTAATTCCTGTGGTTTCAACAAATACAAAAAATAGAAATTTGTTTTTCTATTCTCATGAACTTCTAGAATCTTTCCGACTCAAAAGTTTATATGGGAATTAAAGAACAGGCCAATCACATCAGAAAAATATAAATTCGGATTCTGAATCACTTTCAGAACTATGAGAGATTTCGGGTTTTCTAAAAAAATTTCTCCATTTTGAAAAATTGAAATGTGTTTTTGTGTTGGTATGAACTTCTAGAATTTTTCTTTCATGAAAGTTTATATGGAAATTAAAGAAGGGCCCAATCACATCAGAAAAATATAACATAAGATTCTGAATCACTTTCAGAACTATGAGAAATTTCGCGTTTTCTAAGACATTTTCTCCATTTTGAAAAATTCAAATGTGATTCTTTCCGTCTCTGATTTATTGGAATATATTTACCTATCTTGTATAACAGAAATGTCATGTGGTTTCGGGGAGAGGATACTCGTTGGTGGTTGCTGATGGCATTTATAGTGTTGATGGCGAAGTGGCGAGTCCGAAATGTATTGTTTTAGATTGATGAAGAATGGTGATAATATTATGGTGATAGTATTCCAGAATTGTGATAATATTCCACAATAATGCAGCTAAATCTGCCAATGGTTTGGCATTTTCTGCAAAAACTCTTTGTCTCAATTTTATATTAATTTGTGGAATTTGAAAAGCCAAAATCGTTTCATAAGATGATGCAATAAATGTGGAACTAATAGGTTTCCTTACAAGTTTTATAATTGATATAAAGGTTGTGGCTTATATCCATATATTCTATTTATTTAAATATCAATGTAAATAGACTTCTTCAAAACAGAAAGATAGTTAAAGCATTAGCATGTGTTCCAGAGGGGTCGGTGCAAGAAAAAGATCTGGGTTGTTACTTGTTATAAAACTTTAAAAAATAGTTAGGATAGGAATATAATCTTCAACAAATAATAGAAAATAGTTAATTGAAAACATTTAATTTTAAATCTAAATAAGTGGTAAAGTAAGTTGACGTTACGAATTTTTTAATAGAAAAAGTTGTAAATGTTTTGTGATCATGCAATTTTTTTAAATTTCAATCAAAAACGGAAAATTTAGTGAAAATACGTGTATTTCAACCAAAGCAAACGGGCGACTATTTTAACCCACGATTTTTACACAATTATATGTGTTGATAAATTTTCCAGGATCCGAGAACATTTTATTGCCGCCTGAAAGTAATACAATTCTTCGCAAACCCTCTGTAAATAAAACCTTTCTCCACTCATTCCAGCACAGTGTTCATTTTACACAAGTCTAACATCTTATGAAAAATATCCCAGTTTTTAAGAACTCAATGAAAATAATTGAGAAAAGTAGTTAACAATCAATGGTTGTCAACTCAAACTCTAAGAAAACGTCACAATTCTTCCAATAAAAAGATAAAGGTTACCTTCAAAAAATAATAGAGGTAACTCTGAATCTTTAACGGGAAGAAAAGGCATTTCTTATGGAAAAGTTTACTGAAAAAAATTCTTCTCTGATATTGTAAATCTATTGAATGCTTGACGTCAGTTTCCAGAACGCCGTAATTCCACAGAAATCAAGAGAAACTCGTGAAATCATTAAAAATTTTGGATTACGGCTTTTCGGGAAATTCGAGTCCTTTGATTTTCTGAAATAAATATACAATACCTACGGAAAATATATTGAAGAAGAATTATAAAGGCCAAATATCGAAAAAATATAAATAAAACGGCAGCAAATAAACAGGTTCAAAATTATAAGTGCGTAAATCTACAACACACGCGAAAAAGGTGCTACCGTAACACTAGCGCGTATCGAGACCTTTGTGTGTGCCTTTAATGGAATTATCTCTCTTTTTAATTATTTCTAGTATTTCTGGCTATTTTCTGCTATTCCTATGATTTTTCTGACTATATTCCTTAAAATACATTTCTATAAATTATTTTATTAGCTATCAATATTCCGGTAAGCGTTTTAAAAAAAAATTAATTCGCCTTGTTTCCTGTAGAAGATTTAGTGCTACCTTTATAAATATTGTTTTCTTAATGAAGGTAGCCTTCATCTTTTTTAAGAAAAAGTGCGGAGTTTCCTTTTGTGATTTTATTCACTATTCACAAGAAATATTTAAATCCCTTATTTGTACCTACCAATAAGAAACAAATTATTTGATGTTGCAGAAACTGGCATATTTTTTGCAGAATAAAATGTGTAAATGAAAAAACAAGGTATTTTTTAAATTTTATTTAAAAGAAAAAAAAGGAAAACATTGTTATCATTGGCCGGCCATAATTGCTTTCAACTTAGAAGAAAAACACTTGGCTGACGGTCGATCCTGTGGTGTGTTGGATAGACCCAACATCAACAATTTCACGAGTTCTTGTGGACCGTCGAACCCAAATTTCCTTGAGTGAATTTGGTGTGGATTCTTCTTTGTTGTTGGCAATGTGGCCGTCACCATTTCAAATAAAACAACAGACATCGAGTAGATGTCGCATTTGTTTCCCCAATACTTCGGGGAACGTGCGAATCTTTCGGCGGCGTCGTACGGGTACATTCCTCCTTTCTTTTGGCTTTCGCGGTGGGTTTTTTCGGCCTCGCCGAAATTCAATAATTTTAAAGTCTTCTTGATGAATCCAACATTCTCCTAGAAAACCTCATTAGATTTTTTAATTAATTTTTTTAAACTTACCGGTCTTATTGAGAAGTGAGTGATGTTCCGACTGTGCAAATATGTTAAGCCGTTTGACAATTGTTCACCGATTTGCATTGCTTCCCTCATCTGTATAATTGTTAATTTTATTTCAAATCTATAACACACCAAAGAAGATCGTTGTCAAGACTGGGAACCCATTGTATTTGTTACCAAACATGACCAAAATATACGAACTTTTACAGAATTCACCAATTATATCTATTTAAAGATTATTTACATTTAATCTTAAAAAATATATTTCAGTTCAGTTATAATGAAACGGTAAATCCACCATATTAAAATTTATTTGCTAGTTTAAATATTATTTTTCGGTAAATGTTATAAATAAATGAAGCGTTTTCTTCACAAATATTTTTTCCATGTTTAATAATGATAAAGATAAATTTAATAATAGTTTTGTTCGTATCATTGTGAGCGGTAAGATATGATACCTAAAAGCACAGAAGAATCTCGAACAACAATCTTCTTTCACAAGGTCTTCAGGGTCGAGAAATTGGAATTTCGTCCAACAGTGGTGGACAATGGACTTTTGAAAAAAAAAAATAGAAACGTTAATATTTTCATAAATTGGTTCAGGCCTCCCAGTCGATGTTAAAAATGGATGGCTATATTGGGCATGTATAAACTAAGTTCGAGAAAATTCCAATTCCCAAAAACACTCACTTCCATCTTCCTCCTGTTGACTTTGTAGCCAATGACTTCAGCCATTTTTTCCCGCAGGATTGTCGTGCAAAACTAAAAGTTAAACATTTTGTTTTATTGTTGTTTCGATCGTATCTGCTCGAAGTTAAAGACAGCTGGTCAGTTAATTTGACCCTACCTGGTTTTAGTTTCAAAAATTAGAGCGTACTCTAATTAGTACAATGCAATTTATGCGAAATCACACCGATAAGTACACGCGTCATAGCAGCCGTCCAAAGTTGCAAAAATAAAATTTTGAATTGCCGCGTGTCCGTGCGACGCGGTCGGTGTCCGTGCAACGCGGTCGGCATCGGCGCGAAACACAATTATTTGAATTTGGCTACATATTGGCATTGTTCTTTGGACCACCTGGGCTCCCATTCGAATTTTGAATTTTTGCCTAGATTTTGGATCGTGTTAACTGACAAGCTGCCTTTAACCTCTCAAGAACCTAATATTTTCAACACCTCGGAATAAGATGGATAATACCTTTCGGAATTTTTATACTGTTTTTTTTTGCTTTCGTTCCATCTATTTAATTTTAAAGAAAACATTTATATGTTTTTTCTCAATACAATCGGCGAAATGCACCAAATTTTTAGAGTCATAATATTTCCGAAATGTTTACTATAATTTTCCCTGTTCCTTGTAATAGTTTTAACGAAAAAATAATGGCTTCAAACTCTAAAAATCACATATCTTATCCATACAGAACGCCACCTACGGCAGTAAATACGCTCATGTATTAAAGTTTTGAGGGCACTTTGAAATTTCAACTTAAAAAAAACTACTTACAGGAAAAACAATTCCCACATCAATGTTGAAGAAGTCTTCGATTGAGATAATGTTTCGATGATTACATCGAGACAATATCTCAACTTCGCGCAACAGTTTTTCCCTCTCGCTCTAAAAAAATGGTTAATTTTCTTTTAAAGTAATCATCGTTACCTTTCTCGCTCCAACTATCAAACTTTTGCATACAAACATCTTTCCATTTCCCTTGTGTTTAATCCTCCTCACATTGAAAGCTAAATTCATCATTTTTTTGTTTACAACAAAGATGTATTTTAAATCTTACTTTCAGACGTATTCAAAAATATAAGTTCTTTTAAGGCTTTCCATTATAATTCGAGGAGTCGCTATATTATATAATTATGACAATCGTTGAAATGAAGTTATTTACGTATGTAAACGTAAGGTCACGTTCACGTTCTGTTCACTGCACTGTATAGCGGGAAAGTTGTATTGTTTTTTTTTCAGAAAATGTTCATAAAAAGTAAATTAATCATCTGAAATGGAAATTTTTGGTATTTTTGTGGTAAAAAGTGCCTAGTAAAATCTGACCCGCAAGTTTATATGGAAATTAAAGAAGGGCCCAATCACATCAGAAAATATAAATGCGGATTCTGAATCACTTTCAGAACTATGAGAAATTTCGGGTTTTCTAAAAAATTTGCTGCATTTTGAAAAATTGAAATGTGTTTTCTTCTAGAATTTTTC
This sequence comes from Caenorhabditis virilis, assembly GCA_964036255.1. Classification (NCBI taxonomy): domain Eukaryota; kingdom Metazoa; phylum Nematoda; class Chromadorea; order Rhabditida; family Rhabditidae; genus Caenorhabditis; species Caenorhabditis virilis. The sequence goes on from OZ038416.1 coordinate 7,523,396, forward strand.
CGACCCGGAAGTTTATATGGAAATTAAAGAAGAGCCCAATCAAATCAGAAAAATATAAAAGCGGATTCTGAATCACTTTCAGAACTATGAGAAATTTGTTATGCTTGATTCTATTTTATCAGAAAAGCAGTTTATTAGTTCGAAAGAATACAGGGTGACAATTAATTATGGGAACAAAACGCGCTTCACCGTGAGCGGAGTACTGTAGTGTTTTTCTTGATTTTTCTTTTCAAAATAGTTTTTAAAAATCTTTTTCTTCGTTTTAAAACTGATCGCTCATCACCATTTGTATTTTTTAGGTAATAATGAGATGAAGTGCGGAGAGAACCAAAATTTGGCGTTTAGCCTGCATTTTGACTGCGCAATTCGGAGACCTCTGAATAATTGAAAGTGCGTCGTAGCTTAGTACCCCCGGCAAAAAAACGAAATACCGGGTCTGACAAACCCGGGATAGTAAGGAAACCGACATTGAACTCTCCGGAGCTGAGAAATAAGATCAAGAAGAGGATCAATCGTGAAAATCGGCAATCCAGGAAAAAGATGGATATGCAGCTCAACGCCACCCAAGAAAAAGTTCGGAATGTCGTCAAAAAAACTTGAATATCATACCATTCAAGATTGGCAAAAGTCAATACCTGAATTTGAAGGCGGAAGAAAATCTGTACATAAGAGTACAACGACTACTCCGGTGGGCCGCGTTTATTGATCTCAAACGAGTCGTCTTCAGTGATGAGACGCTGTTTTCTCTGGAAGGCTACCAAAATTCTCAAAATGACAGTAAACTGTTTCCAAATGAAATTATCAATCTTTCGACGGCCGTTAGAAAAAAAAATCGCATTTTCGGGCCAGTGTGATGATTTGGACATCAGCCACCTCAACTGGCAAGTTAGATCTGGTTTTCGGCGATCAAGGAGTCAAAATTTATTGCTAATATTGTCAAGATAAAATTTTCTGGCCGCTTGTTTTGCGGAGTGTCGTTGGGAATTTCCTCGCAGCGCGACCGCAACGCGCAAGACCAACTGAGAAATTTGAATTTGAGCGCGTTGCGGTCGCGCTGCGAGGAAATTCCCAACGACACTCCGCAAAACGAGCGGCCAGAAATTATTATCTTGACAATACTATCACCAGGAGTTCAAAAAGAATTCCTTGATTTCTTGGACTAATTCTCACTTTTCTGGAGGGTATTGAACATTAAAACAGGACTAGGCGACCGCTCATGGTGCTAAACCTGCAATGACGCTCCTCGAGTAAGAAATGCCTGAAGTATGAACCAAGGATTTATGGCTCAGTTACTCGCCGAATTTAAATCCATTGGATTATTCCTTTTGATCAATTTGGAGAGTAGAATCGGGAGAAGCCGTGTGACATCGATTCAGATCTTGAAAACGGAATTGGTCCATGTCTGGGACACAATTACCACCGACTACCCCGCGGCCACCATCGCTTGTAATTCGAAGCGCTTTAAGGCTCGTAGAAAAGAAAGTGGAGGGGCTTTCGAATATCTTTTGTAATATGTTGTTGTCAGACCTTTTTCCTTCTTGAATAAAAAATGTCATCTCAATACAGTCGTTCGTTCGAGTTTTATGATGGGCTGAGTGTGTTCCCATAATTAATTGTCACCCTGTATTATAAGATATCAAATATTGTTGTGTCCGTTCTTTTATATGCAATGGAACAGCAGAATAGTGAATACGTTTATTTAGTGGAATAGGTAAAAACTAGCCGTTTGCCGCCGCTTCGCGGCGGTAAACGGCTAGTGAGCTCGCTTCGCGAGCCCTGCGTTTTAAAATTTTCGTTAGTAGAAAGGGACATTGAATCTTAACATTTCTCTCTATCTTTCTTCTAAGCTGCCCTATAAAGTCTCATGGGCCCTGGACCCATTTGACCCCATTGAACACATTTTTCTAGAAATTTCTGGAAGGTTCTGGAACTTTCTGGAAGCTTCTAGAATTTTCTAGAACACGCTGGAAGTTTCTGGAATCTTCTGGAACATTCTGGAAGTTTTTGGAAGCTTCTGGAATTTTCTAGGATTTTCTGGAAGCTTCTAGAGGCTTCTGGAGTTTTTCGAACGACTTTTCTAGAATGTTCTAGATTGCGGACACACGCACGCCCAACGTTTTATTATAAGTATGTTGATGATTACTGAACGAAAAATGAGAGAAATAGTGTGTAAAATGAAGAGACACATAGAAAAACGCTAACGTTAATTAGGTTACGGTAACTACAGTAATACTACCGTAATCCGCACCAAATTTTCACAGTGACCTTAAATTGTTCCAAAGATGTCACCATGAAAGTTTGGTCTCGATCCGACCATTCTAAAAAAAATGTGAAAAAAATTGGTGTACTGCAGGTTGCCGTTTTTTTTCGATTTTTTTTTCGGTTTTCGTGATTTTCGGGTGTTTTACGCCGAAAAAGTTTTATTTATTTCGGGTAGCGCGAAGCGCGTAAATTTTTATTTTATTTTTTTCGGTTTTCTATCCTCAATTTTTTTCGGTGTTTCCGTTTTACGAAAAACAGGTTTTTAAATTTGAATATACCATTTTTTAAACATCAATTTCCAACTATTTTACTAATTTTTAACTGAATGAAGGTAGAAACCCTTAAAATCGTTTTTTTTTCTGATGAAATATGATTCATTAATCACTTGGAACGCCGAAAAAAAATTTTTTCGGTATTTTTCCAATAAAACGAAAAAAAAATTATTTTTTTTCGTCATTTTTTCCTGGCTGACGAAAAAATTTATTTTTTTTCGTCATTTTTTCCTGGCTGACGAAAAAATTTATTTTTTTTCGGCATTTTTTACTGGCCGACGAAAAAATTTATTTTTTTTCGGCCAAAAACTTTTTCGGCGGCACCCCTGGTGTACTGTAGCTACAGTAATCCTACAGTAATCCGAGATCCAAACAGTATTTTTGTGAAGCGCTCCGAGAGGCATGACGATACTCCAAGTATGGGACACATCGGTCCAGGGGTCAAAAAGTTATTCATGAGAAATGCATTCTAGCATGTGAAAACACGCACGGCAGTATATAATAGTAATTGAAGGAAAAAAGTCCAAATTTTCAAGGTGTGAAAATGATTGATGACCTGTCACTTTTCTCTTTGATGTTTGCCGCCACCCGGGGTGTGATGAAGCTTCACCTCATTAAAAAGCAATTAAAGTGGGAGTCAAACTAATTAAAAAGTAATTAATGAGGTGTGACTTCCGGTGACTTACAGGGTGGCTTTTATTTACCGGCTCCACTTTTAGCTGTAATATCTCTGAAAATAGAAAATCAAATGAGCTCATATTCAACAAATAATTTCTTAGAATATAAACAAATAGTTATCAACAACAATTATTCGATTCGGTCTCCATTGGAGACGATGACCGTTTGAAGACGTCTAGGATAGGCATCAACGGTGGCACGGTGGTATTGGAGAGATAGTTTGTCCCATTTCTCGATAAATTCTTTCTTCAAAGTCTCAAAATTTGAGTGGGGTCTTCCACAGACCTTATTCTGCAAAAATCCCCAGATGGAATTGTCCAGCGGGTTCAAATCCGGCGACGAAGCCGGCCAATCTTCCTTCTTGATGAACGCAAGAAAATGGTACTCGCACCACTGCTGAGTGAATTTGGCAGTATGTGCTGGAGAGCCATCCTGTTGGTAGACCCGGTGTTGATTCCCGAAGTGGGATGAGTTCAAGGCATCAGATGCTTATCCAGAATTTCATTAATTAGTAATTTCTGTCGATTTTTACTCCTTTATCGACGAAAACCAACGGACACTTGCCATTTGAGCAGATGGCACCAAAAATCATCACATTCGCTGGTTGTGCCACCCGAAAAATAGTTTTTCCGTTGTCAAAAGCTTCTTGGACATCCTTTGCAAGTACTTGATGATTCTGGGAGTTGAATTCTGCCTCCAATGTGAAAAACTTCTCGTCTGAAAAGACCGTCACTAAAAGTTCACCTCGTCGCGTGCCAGCGAGGAGCTGTTTTGCTTTTCGCAAGCGTTTTTCATTGTTACTCTCCGATAAGATAGCAGTTTTTGTTACACAATATGGGGTGAGATTAAGCTCCTTTTTGACAATCTTTGTCATGGAGAAACGAGAAATACCGAACTCTTCAGCCATTTTTCTGATCGATCTATGCAGATTCCTCCTGATGCTCTTCCTGACAAGTTTGACATTCGGTGGAGTTGTAACAGTGAATGGTTTTCCTCTTCCGACACGGTCCTTGAGTGTCCCAATCTTTTTAAAGCGACGGGTTGCTTTGTAGATGTCCCATCTTAAAATTCCGAGTCGTTTGGCGATTTATCTCGTACCAAAACCACTGTTGTGAACGCCGACGATTGAGCGCGATGAATACTCGGCGGTGCCATTTCACTAAAAATAAACCGATAATTCTGAAACTTGCTAGGATGAAAAAAGAAGCAATAATAAATAATATTAAAAAAACAGAAACATTAAAAACGCGCCCGCACGCTGCCACCATGGCGCCAAACTTTGGAGCCGGTAAATAAAAGCCACCCTGTATGACCTTATTTGGTCAAAATTTTGAAATTACGTAATATCATGCATGATGGGTATCATTTTAATCAGAATTTCATGACGATGACAGATTTCAAGGTGTGAAGATGATTAATTGATTTTCCAAGGTGTGAATTAATTGACTTTAAAAAACAACTAATGAGGCCTATTTGGACATATAATGGTACTAAAACAGTTCAAGTTGTGATGGATAAGTCAATGCTGTTAAATGATGGTTCCACAATACCATTTGGTTATAATAGTACTGATGATTTAGAGGATGATTATCTGTTTTATACGAATTCTTAATTTTTCTGCTTATTTCGGGTGTATTGTTCATATTCTTGTTCATATTTTTCATATTTTTGTTCATATTTTTAATTATTTTGTTCATATTTCTGCATATTTTCCATTTTTCTGCATATTTTTGGTTATTATTAAAGGGGGGCTGAGGGGACGAAATAAATGGCTTAAAAATGATGAAAGTATGATTGTTGATAAATAAATGAAAAAAAATCCAAAGAAAAACTCAAAAATGCCGAAAAAAAAAGTTCCGAAAAAAAAACTCATACCCCCCTCTCTGAGTATAGGCTGAAAGATTATTAAGCAAAAATATTATTAGAAAAAAAGATTTTCTGACAAAATCATTATGGGAAAAAGCATTATTGTAAAAAAAATTATTTGGAAAAAAGATTTTTCGACAAAATCATTATGGACAAAATCATTAGGACGGTAGAGCGCGTTTGCTCCCATAGATTTTTATTTGCCGAAATGTTATGCGTTTATCATTTTTTCTGCACTCCTTTGTAATTTTGGTGAATAAAAAATAGATAATTGCAGAAAATAATTAGAATGGTTTCTATTCAGAGGTGCATAACAATATTTCCAGGAAAACTTGTTTTTTCGGGTATTTTTGTACATAATTGATACAGCACATAAAAATTAGATTTCAGGTAAATCATCCGTCTTTCAACGCAAACTTCTAGAGATTCAGAATATGAGTGAATCGATGATGCTTGTAAAACTATCATGCAACTCCGATGAATTACACATTTTGAACAACGAATGTGAGAAAACAAGTAGTGCCACATTGAATAGTTTGTTTCAGGTATTCTTGATGGAAAATGTCGCGGAATTTTCAAAATCGACGCAGAGCCATTCAAATTGACGGAGAACGATTTGAAGATTATCGTTTGCGCTGGAGAATATTCAGAGAATGAAGTACTCATTGTTAGTAGTTGAAAATAATTACTTTTTTTTCAGAGCTTCATCAAATTACTCGAATTTGAAGTTCCTGTAGAGCTCAGAGATGATACGGCAGATATTGGTTGTTTAGGTATTCCGTTTATGTTGGCTTCTAATTAATTTATTCCTGCGATTCGAAGCTTTTCAATTCGCTTTTTTTGTTTATATTTCTACTTTCTATTTCTAGAAGATCTTGAAAAGGTTAAAGAGGAATGCAGAGACGCGGAGCCAACAGGTGGACTAAGTAAACTATCGAAGCTGATTAAGCTTAAGGTAAGCATATTTTCTTAATTTTAAATGCACATAATATTTTCAGAAGGCCATGGAAAACGCATCAGCTTCACGTGGACCTATTCAAGATTTCATTGACTTAACCGATGAGAATATTGATTTTTCAAGACGAATTACGGACTCTGGCGGTAAGTAAGGCCGCAATTAAAAACAGAAAACATTTACAACTTTCGAAAAATTCATAACGTTGTTTTTCTAAAAAAAATAAAATTTCGAAATTTTAGAATTCGGTCCCTTCATCGGTATGATTGAAAATAAGAGAATTTTAAACGTGCCAAATAACATGTATCGATGGAATGATGAAGAGAACGGACGTGGAACAAATGAGCGTATTTCTGAAATTAAGAAATCCAACTCCACATCGACAGAAGCCAGAAGTTGCCCTTTTGTACGCTCCATATCAACTCCAATGATAAGGTCAGAAGAACGAGCGAGGCTTAATGGTGAAAAAAGGAAAAGCTCGGATATTACTCAAGGAAATGATCCATTTTTCGACAGCAAAAAATCGAAAGAACTGTCGGGCCCATCTCCCAAAACGCTACGAATTGATGAAAAACTTGAATCAGGTTTGCTAATGTTTCGTCATACAATTGGTAGACAATTTTTTTTATTTTCAGGGCCAAATGAAGGTGCGTTTCAAAACCCAAATAGTGTCGATTATCCGGATGTTGATCCTATTATTGAAGCTCCTCTAACAGAGCAATCGCCTGGAAATTGTATTGGTAATATTATTTAAGTATTTATCACCAAGAGTAGTTCGCCGCTAAAGAATTGATATTTAAAAACTATTTTTTTGCTTATTTTTTTCAGATGACGATCCCGATGAAGTAGCTTTGGAAGATGGCGATGAAACACCACCAAAGAGGAAAAATCGATCAATTTCTGATTCGAGTGAGTCAGAAGCCGAGGATTCTGTTGAACATAATAGTTCATCTGATGAAAACATAACCGAGTATGAGAGGATTATTTCTGGAAGTGATCACGGCAAGTAACTCATCCATTAGCTAGAAATCTGATTTTTTTTAAAGATTATGCAAAGAATAACACGATTCAAATTGCACCGGCATTTCGAAGAGTACAAGAAGAAGATCCTATTGTTGAAGCGACTGACACACCGTAAGAATTTGTTATATAATAACTCAAGAGACTGATTCATTAGGTAAATGTACACCAACAAAAAAATCAGCGGCCAGGGTTCAATTTTAGACAATTTTGATTGAAAATTTTCCAGCATTTCTGCTAATGTGATAAAACAACGCAAGCTTTTGAATGAAAATTTAATAGTTCAACAATATGTGATCTTTTTCTCGGTTTTTAGAATATACAAATTTGGGAAATACTTAGAGATTCTTTGACAGAATTGCTGAGAAAATTATTAGGTTACGAATAATAATTTTTATTTCGAACTCAAAAATTTGGTTTTTTTTGTGGTGTTGCCTAGTCTAACCCGGGGCGGAACACCGGTGTGTATATAAACTTCATAATTTTTCAGACAACTTGGTATTAAATCGATTTTAGCCAGATTTGAAGTCAAAACAACAGGATATTGCACGTGTATTAAAAAAAAAATTGCCGGTGACTTGAACGACGACATGTAATTTTTTAAAAAATTTAAATACATAACAAGCAAAATTCTAGGACTTATACCCAGGGAGGGGTTCCCACGATTGTTTACTTGGGCCATGAATACGTTGTTAGGAGAAGAATAACAAACGGCGACTATAATGCAGAGTTAGTTAGAGACTTTCACGTTATTTATTGTAAAAACTGTTCAGTTGCTTGATGAGTCGATGCAGCGGAAGAATTCGCATCAACGAGGAAGGCTACATTCTGGATTTAATTGATTGCGATCACTATCGAGTAGCTAGAATCAAGGCCAAAAAACTTCTTTTTCGAACTGTAGCTTCTCATTTAATCGATGGAAGCACTCCAGAAGCTTCCGCTGGGTCCTCTGTTCTGATTGCTAAAAAAATGAAAATTCGACAGCGCTTTTGGGACAAGGTACTCTTCAAACCGAAAGATTCAGCTAACCTATGTTTGTAGGATTCGGTGAAGCGAAAAATAAGACGGGAAACTGAAGACCCACAGTGTATCAATGAATACGTTCCAACCGTAAATTGGTCTGCATACGATGGTAATATTTGAAAAATATTAAGATAATTAAATTTACAAGGTTCTTTTTGCGGTTTCAGAAAAGAAAACTTCAACCAAAGTATTATAAGAAAAGTATCTTGTTTTGTGGAATACCTCATTTATCGCTTGTTTAATATTATTGTCAACTTAAAAATTTTGGATCTTCCATTTTCTATTAAAAGGCCGCAACGCAACCGCTCTAGAAGATATCAAGATTATTATGTTAGTAATTCAGCTTTCAAAATACATTTGAGAACATATCTCCTTTTTTCACAGAAATTGTCAATTTATGTGATAACTCCAGTAGTGCTGAAAAGAGCGACGTTGTTGTTGGGTGGTGCACAAAATCCACATTGGAATATTTTGAAACAACAAGGATCATTTACGTCGATGGAAAGATCATTGGAACGAAAAACCATTTTCGACAGTTATATGTGATCTCATCTAACGTGAGTTTTTTTTTAAATAGAAAAGGAAGTTATAGCAAAATATTTTCTTCAGCAAGGACGCGACAATTGTTATTCAGTACCATTGGCATTTTTTGTTATAAACGGGAAGAAGAGTTCCCACTATTCACTTTGTTTCGAGTCATTAAGAAACGCGGGTTTGAATGCAAGAAATGTTTTTATGGGTAAATTTTGTAACTATTACTTAATATCAATTTGAACATATCAGATTTCGAGGTAGCGGCGAAAGTTGCAGCTGAAACTGTTTGGCCAACCTGTCAAGTATGCTGCTGCTATGTGCATTACGCCCGAAATGTTTCATCAGTGTTCCGAAAAGGTGGTTTCATTTTTAAATAATATTTATGAGTTCGGGATTTTTCAGTCGTTGGAAAGGAACTGTTTCAAAATGACGATATTGTAACTTATCTGGAAATGTTCATTTCTCTTGCGATTGCGCCAATTCCCAATGTCATACAGTATTTCGAGTACCTCTGCATGCAGTCGATGAAGCTTCATGAATTGATTGACCCTCAAAATTTTATTCGTAAGTCGCATATTTCTCATTATCACGCGAAAACAATTTTTTTCAGCATTTTTCGACTATTTTCGACGAAATTATTTGACAAGCAGCAGGCGTTTCCCTTTCTCATACTGGAATGTTCGAGAAAGATGTATTGAAAAGCTTCCTTTTGCCAATAATTGCGCGGAACACGTTTTTTCAAAATTGGAGGTTTTGTTTTTGTCCGCTAAAAATATATAAAAGGATTTTTTTTCAGGCAGATTTTGCCTATAGGCATAGTCATTACCTAGGAAAAATCATCAAAAATTCAAAGAAGTGGATGGATGTGAATTGTGAAGAAGCGAAAAGCTCAATGCTTGAAGCTCATCGAAAACATCGCCGTTACTGTTTGTCAAGAGACCGCGACATATTCAACGAACTCGAAATTGCCGATGACAAACCAGAAACGTTTTTCGAACATGTATCGTATAAATTTTTGATCCCAAAGCTCCACCATTGAAGTAATATTTGTTTGATTTCTGGATTGTTTAAATGTAAATAATGTATATAATGTAATTTCGTGTAACCATATGTATTTATTATCCATGTTGCTATGCATTTTCTTTCAAAATAAATTTGGTGCTCTTGATTTAGATTTTAATCGCTAAAAAAAGAAAGTTCTCCTTTTCTTTGCAAAGTTTTTGATAATGAATATAAACGTCGCTTGGCTAGAAACTTTCTCATACAAAAAGAACATAATTTAATAGCTGGACGATCAACAATTTTCTTGTATTAAAAAAAATGATAAACGGGTGACATTACAAAAATACCCGAAAAAGCAAGTTTTCCTGGAAATATTGTTATGCACCTCTGAATAGAAACCATTCTAATTATTTTCTGCAATTATCTATTTTTTATTCACCAAAATTACAAAGGAGTGCAGAAAAAATGATAAACGCATAACATTTCGGCAAATAAAAATCTATGGGAGCAAACGCGCTCTACCGTCCTAATGATTTTGTCCATAATGATTTTGTCGAAAAATCTTTTTTCCGAATAATTTTTTTTACAATAATGCTTTTTCCCATAATGATTTTGTCAGAAAATCTTTTTTTCTAATAATATTTTTGCTTAATAATCTTTCAGCCTATACTCCCCTCTCTTCGCCCCAATGGCCGAAGAAACGCTTCTTGATTTTCTAGGCCGTCTCTTTTTTCTCGGCCGCCTAATTTTATTTTTTGAAAAATATTTTTTTTATACTCTTTTATACATTTCGATGAAGAAGAAGCCGAAGCCTGCTGAGGTTTAAAGAGCCAAAGGTTTAAAAGCTTTTTCTGTTCCTTTTTTTTTTTCATTTTTTTGTCTGTTGATCTCTGTTGCTTTTCCGTTGCTTTTTGTTCGTTTGTTGATTATTTTTTAATTGTTTTTATGTGGTTGTTTACCCCTGTTGTTTTGTTGACATTTTTTTGGATTTTTTTTGATTTACCTTGTATTTCTTCATGATTTTGTAGGTTTCAAAAAATAAAACAGTTATAAATAAAATTCTTTATATTAAAAAAAACATATCAAAAAAAAAAATTATTAGGCTGCCCAGCAGCCGTATACCATTTCCATGGGGTATAGACCCCCTCTATCAGCCACCATCGGCAGGTTAGGGTACCGAAGTACCCGTCCCCGCTGATGGTGGTACTCCTCCACGGTGTGTCTTATGAGTCTCTTTGTTTTCTTATCCTTTCGCATGAATACGTGCTGGCGAGCACTGCTGCTGGACATACAGGTGCTCGCCTTGTCTATAAGGACAAGCCGAACCCCGTCGCCCATTGAACAGGCATAGAGCTCTGCTCAGTACCTGTTCAATGGCAATGGTGTCCAACAAGCTTACACCCTGCTTCTCGAGCACACGGATGAGTGGGAGCGGCTGAAAATTCGAAAAAATATATTTTCACCTAAGCGGATATAATATCCTTACCTTGCCAGTTTCCATTTTTTACCGAGGTTTGAGTTGTAAGATGTAGTAGCGCTGTTGGTGGTGTAGTAGTGGTTGTTGGTGGTGGCGAAGGTGGTGGTTGTTGAGAGAAGTTCAGATGGATCCTTTTTATACGCTTTTCACAGGGCGGAGCTAAAAAAAAAATCCCAAAGGCGACTGTTGTCAGGTAAACGTTGTCACAATAATAAAAATCAGCAGGTGATTAGTAAGAGTTGTATTGCACTTGTCAGATAACTGTTGCCCCTCCATAATAAAAATCAGCGGGTGATTAGTAAGAGCTGTATTGCACTTGTCAGGTAACTGTTGTCACCGTAATAAAAATCAGCAGGTGATTAGTAAGAGTTGTATTGTACTTGTTAGATATCTGTTGTCATCATAATAAAAAATCAGCGGGTGATTAGTAATTTACATCTTGTGCGGTTTCAATCTTTGAAGTGAAATCCGGCGATGAGTGAATTTTTTATGATGTCTTTGGCTATGTCAATAATATAGAATTTATATTTTTAAAAAAAAAGCTATTTATCGTTCTCAATTTGATCAATCATTGCGAAGAAACCTGGATCAGAGTCATCGAGCAGTCGACCATTGTTGTTAAAGATTTCTTGTTCAATCTGGAAAATTTCTAAATTAAAAAATAAATTTCTTCAAATCAGCACCTCAATAGAATCTGGTATAACTGAAACTGACTCTCTCACCATGAAATCGTTGGGTGTCGAGGTTCTCCATTGCATAAATTCCTGAATAGTGTATTTTTTTTATTCAACTTTTAAGAGAAAAACAAACCTGGGATGCCATCGAAACATCCTCAACCACTGAGATATCCTGAACTGATGCGAAGTCAACGGAACCATCATTGTTGATTTTTGAGGAATTTTTAGCCTAAAACGTATTTAAAACAATCATAAATTAAAAGAACCTACATTAGCCTGATGCCATTTCGAATGCCAATGCATCATCATAGTAGACCCTCTAACCGGAAAATCAAATGAATCATCGGAATCGTACATAAATGCACTAAGCATCTTTAAAGAAAACGTTTTTATATAAAAAGATAATAGATGAATGATTAAAAGAATTTGATGGTGAGAGAATTACGCTTTTTTCTGCGGCTTCTGCCTTTGAGGTGGGGTCGTGTATTGAGTAACTTGTGTGTTGCGTCTCTCAACGTCACGTTGGTTGCCGGCCCTGATCGTTGAGAGACGCAGACATTTCAAGGCGCATGCGCCTTAAATATCGTTAGCGTCTTGAAACGCTACAAACACAAGGACTACCCTCCAGCAAACGCGCTCCAATGCGATTTTCTAAGGAAATGGTTTTCCAATGAATTAGTCGCTAATGAAATTGTCATCTAATATTTTTGTTTTCTTAGGAAATTGTCGAAAATATTTTTGTCGTATAATATTTTAGTTTTCTAATGAATTGTCCTACCCTCCAAATGATGAGTAAACCCCATCCAATTTTGAATGAGTACGGTGCGCATTTCTGGGTGCGACCGCAATTGCTCGTCACGGTGTTTGCACCGAATTCAAATATATAGTGAGGAATTTTTATATGTAACCAGTTCTCGTTGCATTTTTGATTTTTTGTTGTTTCTTTTTATTTTATAGTAATAAACTTGTCGTGTAAACTTTGTGTTCGGCATTTTTATAGACATTAATCACTAATCATGAACCATCATGTCAAAATTATTTGTTTTTACACAAATTTGATTTTTTTTTATTCGAAGATTCTCATTTTTTCGACTTCAGAATTTCAGAATTTCAGAACATTATTTTGTCCTTTTAGTGTTTTGTAAAATGTCAATTAATTTATTTCTTCTAATTGAAATAATGTGATTTCCGAAATTGTTGATTTTACAGCTTTTCAAACTTCGTTCAACCCACCAGATACGCCGAAAGATCATTGGGGAAAGAATGATCCTTTGCCAAAATATTAGAAGACTTTTATTTTGAAAAGAAATCGTGGAGTGGAAAAAATAAAATCGCATATTTTTCTTTCTGATAAGAATATTTTCCAGATTGAAGTTTGTGATGACAATGGCAAAATTAGCAAAGATTTTGAAGGAATATTTGTGAGAAAGGAGGAGTTTTTGGATGAAAAATTTACAGACAGAAACAAAAGGACTTCAATGGTCCATTGTTGATAGACCTTTGAAGTCATTTTGTTTCCGTCGGTTGTCGCATTATATATATCTTTAGAACAAGTTTCAACTTCATGATCTTTTTTTAAATATTTGTCTTTATTCAGCAATAAAAAAAATAAAAAATAAAAGTGAAGAAAACAATTTAACAGGAAGTGCACACAGTTTATCGGTGTAGCCATCTAGAGAAGAAGAACCTTCTTTGTTCGACATTTGTGTTCTGTAAAATATAATACCTTAGAGGGAAACAATCAAATTCTCAAACCGTTCTGAATTCGGCAACCAATTCTTCAGCACTGCTTCTTTCGGCAAAATCGAAGCTTCTCGTCATTGCAAAAATCTACTTGATGACGGGAGGAGACGACGATGGGAGCTCCAGAACGATCTGGTGGAAATTAAAGTTTTTGTTAATAAACATTGTTTAGGTACCTTTTGATCTAAGATTGCTCGCCTGAGCTCTGCTTCATTAGGCTCACAATTGCCGTATGGAACCATCCCATCTGTTGCTACCTCATAGAGCAATGCACCGTAGCTAAAAGAACTGTTCATGTTGGAATGACTTTTCGGTAGCGTTAAACAGTGTTCGTGATAACTAATACTCATTCATGCAGAAAACCGACATGTTCTAATTTTTTTTAGAAAGAAATAGTTTTATTGCCTTAAAAAATATCCAATCTTTATAGTATGTGTAAATCGCAAGAACCTTTCACTTCTCTCCACCAAATTTTCAAACGAATTCATTGATGTTAGTCCAGAATACAGGAAAAAATTTATTTTTTCAATGTTTCTTTATTTATTTATTTTTCGTACAAATTTGAATCAAATGTTAATTTTAAACACCGTTTAACGATTCTCGAAAGGCTTCTTAAAATAAAAACGTTCAAAAATACCTGTAAATATCAGATGACGAAGAAAATCGTCCGTCTTGGAGCGATTCCGGCGCCATCGTATTAACTGGCAGCTTTCCAGGTGTCCTTGATCGGCGAACCAGCCCTTGCTTTGCCAACCCAAAGTCCGAAATTTTGAGCTGAAATTTTTCAGATTAAAAATGTATAGAGAATTTCGAGGGTTCATACTGTGCCGTTTGAAAGGAGAAAATTTCTTGCCGCAATATCGCGGTGGATTATGAGCCTTTCGTGGATATGTTGGATTCCACTAATCGCCTCATAAAGCCACCGGATCTTCTGATGCTCTTCCACCTGGAAAAATTAGTGGTTTCAAGATTTTCAGTAGTTGAACTATATCAGATGCTTGTTTGTGTCTATAAACAATTGTACATTAATTCCGTCTTCATTATCATACGATTTTTGGTTTACAGGTTCCTACGGGGAGTCCATGTTTTTAGAGATACTAGTGGTTTTCGGCAACTTTTGGGTCTGTAGGTTTATTTACAAACCTTAAATTTTGATATTTGAATCAAGTAATACTTATATAATAACAAAAAATCCAAACGATTATCCGTTTAGTTAAAGAGAAATAAGAGCTCAAAGAAAAGTCACATCGGGGCAACCTAATAGAAAGGCTAATTTTTCATTAAAAAATCCATTTACTGTGTGTAAAAAAAAGCTCTTTATTTACCTTTTGATCCCTTTTCAGCGCATCTTCCAATGTTCCGTCTTGGCAAAACTCCATCAACAGCATTGGTTCATCTTCTGAACAAAATCCAATAAATCGCACAACATGTTGCTGAAAATGTTTTATATGTTTGAAAACAAAAGAAAGACATGGTTCAGCAAGCTTACATGGTTCAGCAAGCTCATCATTCGCCCCTCTTTCAAAAACCCAATCCTTTCATCGTCCGTCACTGTATTGGTAACTTTCTTGATGGCAATGTCCTTCGACAACAAAAATCGGTACTGGAAAAAAAAACAAAATTTTTGAAAAAATGATAGGAATAATAACCTTTAGCTTTCCTTTCAAGACTGTGCCGAATGCTCCTTCCCCAAACTTCTTGACAATCGTCACTTTTTCTTTCTGGATTCTCAGTTTTCCGTCCATTTCCAAAATTCGCTGATTAAGTTGTTTTAACTAAAAATAACAGGTGCCGTATTTTGAAACGATGCAAATTAAGAGTATAGGTCAATTGGTTGGAAAACCAAAACATTTTCTGACAAAAACATTTTTCGGAAAAAAAAAGATTTTCGACAAAATGATTATTCGGAAAAAAGATTTTCGACAAAAAGATTTTACGACAAAAATGTTTTTAAAAGATTTGCAGCGTTTCAAAACGTGAACGACAATTGAGGTGCATGCGCCTTGAAATGAAATTTCTGCGTCTCTCAACGCCACACGCTGTTGCAACCAACTGCATTCAAGGCGCACGCGCCTTAAATTTCGTTCGCGTCTTGAAACGCGGCATGTGAAGTGCAGGAAACTTTTCCACTAACTCTTCCTTCATGAGCTTGTTGTTCAAGTTTTCTGGATTTTTCCGACCGATTTGTCTTTTTTTAAAATCCTTTTGCCGAAAATCTCTTTGCAGATAACTTTTTTTGTCAGAAAATGTTTTGGTTCTCCAACCAATCGATTGCCTTATACTCCAAATTAAACATGACGTGGGTAAAAGTTCACGTTTTTATTCACGTTTTTTCTTTTTTTTTAATTACCAAAAATAATTGACACATACTGTCTGAGTCTCATCCTCTCAGACACTGAGGGATCGAAAATTTATGAAAGCTGTTGTCTCAAAAAATAAGGATAATATTTTAACATTTTTTGTTAGGATCCGCTCACTTTTTCACTGTATCGAGACAAAACGTTTCGCCTAGTGGACTAGAATCAAAAATTCAAACAAATTATGAAAGAAAAGTTTTAAAGGGGGGCTGAGGGGACGAAATAAATAGTTTAGAAATTATGAAAGTATGATTGTTGATAAATAAATGAAAAAAAAATCCAAAGAAAAACTCAAAAATGGCGAAAAAAAAAGTTCCGAAAAAAAAACCATAGCCCCGGTGTTCGCCCTAATATGGCCGAAGAAACGCTTTTTGTTTTCTAGGCCATTTGTTTTTTTCTCGGCCGCCTGTTTTTTTATCCTGTTTTTCTCTTCTTTCCAATTTTTTTTTCAGAGAAAATTATCCATAAAAGAGTATTAAAACAAATAAACGTTCAAAAGAAATGTATAAAAGAAAATAAAAAAAATATTTTTCAAAAAATAAAATTAGGCGGCCGAGAAAAAAGAGACGGCCTAGAAAATCAAGAAGCGTTTCTTCGGCCATATTAGGGCGAACACCGGGGCTATGGTTTTTTTTTCGGAACTTTTTTTTTCGCCATTTTTGAGTTTTTCTTTGGATTTTTTTTCATTTATTGATCAACAATCATACTTCCATCATTTTTAAACCATTTATTTCGTCCCCTCAGCCCCCCTTTAAACTGCTAATTTTTCCTTCAGGTAACCATTTTCTATGCCGACTCCTTCATGTCGAAAAATAAGCGAGTTATATAGGCCGTCAAAGGAGACCAAGTCGGGCTTCATGAAAAATCTACTTTGCTCAAACAAGACCAAATTTCCCAAACTCAGCGGCAAATTGAAGCGTTTAATGTGATGACCAATATCGTCAAAGAAACCACTGGAAAATGCTTCACTCAACATTTTATCTGCAAATGTACACTTCTCAAATTTTGTTATTCACCATTTTTCAGTTTTTCGCATTTTTGAGCATTACGATGTGTTTTTGCGTATTATTCATGTTGAAAACGATTTCTATCAACCGATACTTGAAGAATCCGTCCACATTCTTTCCAAGTTTTTACGATCAAGAATTATGATTCATTGACCGAAAAAATTGTTGAACAATAACGCCGACGAATCAATTTAACCATTATCGGATAAGCTGTTGTTCCCATTCGATTTTCCCCGTTTTTTTCTCTCTTGTTCATGATTTGTCACATCAATTCAACCCATCCGGCCCCCGGTAAATATCTCGAAAGAAAAAAGAGGTCGGCATCATGCTGTTGCTGTTTCTTCATATCCTATTTTTTTTTCCTTTCGGCTGGTGCGTACAAAACCAAATCGACCTTCACCTAGAAATTGAAAACAGACACATGCTTTTCCAACTGATTTCAAATCAACATTTTTCCCCCCGAATTTTGTCTCATGGTCATTTTCAATATTACTTTCGTTCTTTGTTATGACTCTTATTTTCCGCCGATTAGCCGATTTGAGATGACTGTCGCTTTTTAAAAATGACCTTGTCAAATTCCGAAACTTCCTCAATTTTTAAACACTCCTAATTACGGTGTTCAAACTTTTTGCAATGGATATTTATTGGTAATATTTCGAAGAAAATATTATTCTTCATATTTATTTTTTCTTTCTTTTAAGTAACCTGATCGTTGAAAATGATAATTTCGATAAAAATCATGATTTAGTATTTGGTTTCCGAGGTCGAATATTAAGCCATGAGGTCTAATTTGTTTTGACTTTTTCGATCAGTTTATTCGAATTTTCGTTGTTTAGCTTGGTGTTATTAATTGAGATCGACAATTTTTGAATGTATGATTCGAATCTAAACATTGTTTTTGATTTTCAATTATTTTTTTCCGAAATTTGAAAATCGATGTAAATCATGTTCAACACGCGTCAAAAAAAAGGCTTTCAAAATTGACCCATTTTCTGGACGATTTTATATTTTAAAAAATGGTTTTAAAGTTTCAAAGTGCCGTTTCTTAAATATCCCGACTTTCGGGAGCTACCGATTCTAAGCTGAAAATCTTAAAGGCACGTTACCACAAAGTTAGACCTCATATACTTTCAATTGTTAAAATTACTAGAATTTACAATTAGTCACAATGGCAAAATATATTAATTTATTCAAACCAAATTTATAAAGAATTATGAATTTTTACAGATGAATTTTGAATGTTTGTTCTAGTCTAACTATTTAACTATTTTTAAATAAAGATAATTTAAGTTTTAGCTCCAATTCCGTGACCTTCTTCAATGGAATGCAATCAGTTTTCGATTTTAGGTATCATACCGTTTTCCTCGCCCATAAAAAAACCTAAAGTTCATAAACATATGGTGTCGAACATTCATAAAAGATCCCATTCCATGCTATTCTACCTGTCTGTTCCTCTCGACCATTTCATTCTTGTTCTCTATTCTCAGTTACAATAATCCACAATAAACCTACTTTTTTTTCAAGAAAACATACACACCGCCTTCCATCTCAACCTAATCCATCAGAAGGTCAATCATTCTGATTTCTCTCTTCACCTGCTGTGCAAAAATCAAATTTCCATGACAATAACAACAATTTTTCGATGTTTGCTGAGTTTCATTTTTCTAATACTTGTCGATTGTCAATATGACGAGGTAATGAGTATTTGAAAAAGAAAAATTATAAAATATTTTCAGAACTCTCAAAATTTCCCAAATTATTGTTCGGAATACATCGAATGTGCATCAGTTTCATTATTAGAGGAAAGATTATGTTTAGGAAATTCAATATGGAGACCATATTGGTTGCCACAACGAAAAGATCCTAATAAATGCCATCAGAAACTGAAAAATGACTACATTACTGTAAATTTTGTTAGAAAAAAAAATTTTAAAAAAATTTTCAATTCCAGCTGGAAAGATTGGAAGAAGAGTTAGATGGTCAATTGACGGCATGCTCGAATGAGAATTCAAAACCATTGGAAAAACAAACGGTGAGTACTAGTAATTTATTTCAATTTTAAATAATTGAATTTTAATCTCAGGAGCAAAGCTGTAAACTTATCAGAAATTTGCCGAGATTTTCATTTGGAAGAAGTATAACTTATGTTCCGAATCATTGTTTCACTGGCTTGAAGCGAAGGATTGAACGACAATGTGGACAGATTGCAAAATGTTGTCCAACCATTGACAAGTGAGTTAATTTTTACAATTATGAAGAAAATTTTGGAACGGAAAAAATAAATTCAAATATTAAAAATTTACTCGAGATTTTAGTTCATTTTTAAAGCAAAAAAATGCAAAATTTCAAGAATACTTTAAAAGTTTTATACAATTTAATTTGTCTATGAACCTTTATTTCAATTGATCCCCCGAAGCATCGGGGAGCTTCCGCGGAATAATAGTTTCTTCTAATCATTACAAAAATATTTAAAATATTAAAAAAAACATGACATTCCCTACAGATGCAAGCTGTTGAACTCCCAATCAACTCTACAAAACATGATAAACTCAACACGAGAAAACTTGAAGAAACGAGCAGCTGACTGTGAGAATGGAATGAATGTTGAACCCTTGATTCTCGATAGACATCAATTTTCGCACGATGCTGAAAATGAGCAAACTTGGGCTCCGAGTGGACATGTAAATGTCAATTTCCATGACCAGAGCTCTGTTCAGAGATCTGAAAATTCAGGTTTTTTTTTTCAATATTTAAAATTAAATGGCTCATATTACTGTTTTTAAGTAATATCAGTTTAAAGACGGTGGGTCAGTTAATTTGACCCTTCCTTGCCTTTAATTTGGATCGTATTAACCGACCAACTGCCTTTAAGATTTTGGTATTATCAAATGCCTGTATTTTTTCAGAATCTGGCTTCGTAAATGTCCGTTTTTCAACGCCAACAATCGAGGAAAGAGCTAGAAGTCTATTAATCCGATATGGAGACAAAGAAGTTGATGGAGTGACAGTTCCCAAACTGTCATATCCGCCACAAGTTACGAAGAAAGATTTTGAGAAAAAGTTCGATAAAGCTATCAAAAATACACAATATTATCAGGAGAGGATTGAACAATTGGATCGAAATAAAATAGCGAAAGAAGGGATTGAATCGTTGATTGATGCGGCAACTGTAAATTACCAGGACGTTGTTTTTTTTTTCAAAAATGTATATTTGACAGGTATCTGAGACTGTGAATTCCGCTCCACCACTCGGAACAATTTTACATCTTGAATCGAATGATGAAGAAAATTTGATTGTTGAAGATTTAGGAGATCAAAAATCATCATCAGTTTCAACTACTTCTGAGTCAGTCACAACAAGCCCAATCATCTTTGTTGAAAAATATGCAACACCTCAAAAGAAAACAGAATGCAAGACTTCAACATCAAAGGTTCTGAGGTTTACAAAAATTGCCACATTATTGGGAGAGAATCCAAAATCCAAAGATCTGCAAGAGGTGCATATTCTCCGAATATTTTGAATAATTCGGGCGAAATTTTCAGATTCAAAAATTAATCGAAACATTCGAACAAAAACTCGAATCAAAAGTGCTGAATGAAAGACAACTAAGGAAAGCAAAAGCAATCGAAAAATCGTTGGAAACTTTACTCAAAAATTTCGATGATGAAGGATTCAAAAATGTTCAACAAGCGACGGAAGAAATCCTCCAATCTGCTGAAAATCTGCCGCCGTGTGATTCTGAGCATGTTCCAGACGTATCCGAATCGATCGATGATGAAAATGGTACAATGTTAGTTGATGATAATGGTGATAAAATTTTGATTCATAGTGAGTTTTTTTGACATTTTATTTATGACATTTATTGGCATTTGGCATTTAAAAAATAGAAAGTAAACTAATTACAGAAGGAATCACCACATTACTTGTTGGAGATGAAGAAATGACTTCTAAAAACTCAACAGAAGAGGAGGATGAGAAAACAACGAATTTCAAAAGCTTCATTTCAGATGAGTATAAGGCAGAAATTGAAGAGTTCAGGAAGAGACATCATCTATGGTCAAGTAGAAATCATGAAAATAATGTGAGAGTTTGCGAATTTTTCAAATTGAACACCTAGTTTTAATAATATTACATTAATTTCACAAAACGTTCTTGAAATAGTTTTTTGAACAAATGCGTTTAAACAAAGGGGTTTTTAGAAATTCTGAATAGTAAAGTTTCCTCGAGGTTCCGACTACAGTACAATTAGTGTTACACCGTATTTAAAGACAGATTGTCAGTTAACACGATCAAAATTCAGGTCAAAATTCGAATGGGAGAAGGGTGGTCCAAAGAACAATACTAATATGTAGTTTTTGAAACTAAGATCAGCTAGGGTCAAATTAACTGACTTACTGTCTTTAACATTAGAATAGGGTTTATGTTGCTCCAATATTTATAATATTTAATTGGCATTAGCTTAAAGTATTGATCGCTAGAAGCTATTCAAATTTCGCCCCACTTAAAAAATTATATTCAAAGGCGGCTGTCCAATGAAGCGCTATTGGAATCAGTCGGCCAATTGTATATAACCTTCATAATTCAAAAAAAAATATTCTGTATTTCTGATTTCGCTATTTTTCAGACAACAATTGCGATACGAAACGAAACAACATGTGATATGTACATGAGATGTCGAAGTCAAATGCACTTGGCAGTTGATAGTTGTGCTTGGCGTTTTGCCAGTGATAAACTTCTTGCAACAATGGCTGAATCCGCTGAAAGTCTTCTTTTCAAGGTATGTAAATTCTTATCTAAACAACAAAAAAATTTATTTAAATTTGATTCAAGGACGAAGGTGTTTGTTCACAAAAAGATGGTGACAAATACTCCATGTTGTATGAAACTATGATTAAAAGGAATGACAAGTTGCGAACTTGTTTAGAGGACAAAAATAAGAAATTTGTGAGTTTTAAAGACAATGTCCTACTAAATTTTTTTTTTTTTGCAGTTTGATGAATCAGTATGTCTCGCATATTCCGAAGAAGAGAGGATATCCTACGACGAAGCGATCAAACGACTTCTTGACACAGATCATGAATATCCAAAATCTGCCGAATGCTTCAGAGATGCGAATCTAATTCAAGAGAAATGCACGAATCTGAGGGACTGTTGTCCGAATTTCGACAAGTAAATATCTATTAAAACATCAATTTTTCCCATTCATTTAACAATTTGTACTTTTTTTTCAGTTGTCGCGAAGAAACGTTCGACAGTGAAATGGAACGGGTAATTATAAATCTAACAGCGACATTAAATGACATCAAACAAGAATGTGTTAAAACAAAAGCGAAGGAAGCTGTTAAGGTGAATTTTACTGAAAAAAAAAGATTCGTTTCCGGGATCATAAATATAATTCGTAGTTTTTTTTGGCATACCTATAAGGATCCTGAATTTGTTAAAGGCATCGGTTTTTGTAACTCAATTTTTTGAAAGCATGAGTTTCACATTGAGACAATGTCTGAGTCGCGTTAAATGTAACACGTTAGTTCCCTATGCCGAATAATTGTGCTATGAACTTGAAACTTCGTACATGAGTATGGTTGAAGTTAAAGATTAATTTCATGCCACAAACGCGGTGAAGTTTCATGGCGTTCGGGGGGAGCTCCCCATGTTGTCTTACAACTTTGACTGGCTATAACTTTGCTTATTTCCCGAACTACGAGCAGATATGTATATTATTAGAAAGCTCTCATTAAGTTCTATAACTTTATTGTTGACAACAAAACGTAAAAAAATTGTTTTGAGTATGAAAATGTTGAAGATAGAAAATTGCATTTAGTTTTTCATAATTTTCAAATGAAAATCCCCCTTTAGGGATATGTAATTTTTATGTATTCCTATAGAAAATAATTTTTCCTATCGAATGATATATATAAGTTCAAAAACTGAGGGTTCCATAGTTTCTAAAAATAGCCAAACATGCGAAAAAATGACACTTTTTGGCCAAAAATGCACGTTCAAATGAGTTGTAAATACCTTAAAATTGAGCTTTTTGTCTCAAATTTTAACTTAAATGGTAGTTTTTATCATTTTCTTTTTCACAGACATCTTAAAGATATTTTTGGTTTGAATTAAATGTTTCCAGAGTGCTGTCCGCCAACTTCTTCTCTCCACAAAAGCCGGTCAAAAATTACAATCAATAACCCAACTAGGACTTGACATTTCAAAAGGTGCTCGAATTGTGAGAATGTCTAAATACAGAGTATAATATTAATAATTTCTTGTTTGTTACTTTATGTGCCACATTAAAACAATGTTTCCGGTTAATCGCTTTAAATGAATAAATGAAATTGTTCACTTTTGGCAATTCTACACACCAACAACAAGAAACCAAAACAAATGATGCCAAAAATGTTAATGACCACCCAATGTTGCCACATCACTTTCTTCTTTTTTTGTTGGCTTTCTATTTTATTAAACTGGTCATCTTTTCATATATTTGTTTGGAAGGTGTTTCATATATACAAGTCATTCCTAAATAAATTCCATTGCCTTTTTTCTAAATGTTTTTTCTTGAAAAAATACCTCTACACATCGTTTCCCAAACATGTTCTCTCGGGTTGATTCATGATTTCAAATGAACGTAAGCGCCTAAATATTTGGTTCTCGATTAGGACGCAAATGATAGAAAATGAAGGAAAAAATAAATGATGATGATGATCGATCTGAAGCCACCTTTCATTGGCTTTTTATCAATTGAGTGTAAGCGACATAATGTTAAAAAAAAGGAATGATTTGATGCCATCTTCATACAACACTTTTTCTGATTTTTTTTTCGTTACTTTACTTTCACTAGTTCTCATTTTTTGTTCCAATTGATCATTCTATTCCTGTACTTTTATTAAAAATTAATTTTAACGATTTATTATTTTAGTTTTCATTCAAAGATTTAATTTTTCTTGAAGGCTTCGTCTCACTTCTTTATTCCCAAATCAGCACAGTGTTCTTGAATTCGTTTTTCCATGTGATTTTAGGAGTTTTGAATTTATGAATGTTTTCTCTATTTTTTGAACATTACTAAAAACAATTTTAAAATTCCGTTTTTTAAATTCTTTTCTTTGAATTTTAAATTAATTGTCTTAAAAATGTGGTTTCTGATCCATTTTCTGAAAATTTTTAAATTTTCAAAGCAGGAATTATTAAAGAGAACTTTAAGCTTTTCAGTATATTTGGAGATTTCAACAGACTCCCGTCTTAAAGACAGCTGTTCAGTTAATTTGACCCTATCTGGTCTTAGTTTCAAAAATTAGAGCGTTCTCTAATTAGTACAATGCAATTTATGCGAAATCACACCGATACATACACGCGTCATAGCAGCGGTCCAAAGTTGAAAAAATCAAAATTTGAATTCCCGCGTGTCCGTGCGACGCGGTCGTTGTCCGTGCAACGCGGTCGGAATTGGCGCGAAACACAATTATTTGAATGTGGCAACATATCGGTATTGTTCTTTGGACCACCTGGGATCCGATTCGAATTTTGACTTTTTGCCTTGAATTTGGATCGTGTTAACTGACAAGCTGCCTTTAATTGTTTCTCTTTTTTATTAAAGCAGGGTCTTAATGAATTTCAACAGTTAGAAGCATGCTTCCTTCGTTCTAGGGTCCTAGGATCCTAATTGCAATGATCTAAGAATTCTAAGAAAATAATTGCGTTTTATTTTAATTCGTTTCATTTTTTTGAAACGCGGCCTAGAATTAATGGCCTAGAAAACGATTAAGTCAATTTTTCTTAAAGATTTAAAAAAATTATATTTTATAATTTTTCAAATAATCAAGTATCCACAACTTTAAAAAAATGGGACTCTGTCTTTAAGCACAAATTATTTTCAGTATTTATAATTGAAGGCCAAAAATTTCTAAACATCAGAAATTCGTTCATTATGAACGCGGAAGAAAAATCAACACAGACTCTAAACTTTCTTTGTCTGTTGATACTAATGGAAAAACACCTCACTTTTTGTTTTCTCGACGTTATTGCCGCCAATAAATCAATTCCAGTTCTTAAAAAATTTCATATCTTACAGGTATCAAATGTCTAAATCATCACTTCTGATATTTTCAATGATATATTTATTATCATCGATAGGTTTGATTTTTTTTCTTAACTTTTTTTGATTGATGATAATCATAGTATAAAAATTTTTAAAGTAATTCTAAAAAGCAAATAATTCGGGAAATATCTCGACAAAAAAATGAATTTCTTCAGAAGCTCAAAATTCATGTAGAGATTTGGATAACAATTGTCGTGATTGGATTGCAGTTAATCCAAATACTTGTGATTCGACAGATTATATTAAAAGAAGTTGTATGAGAAGTTGTGGCCAGTGTGGAGATATTGAAGCTAGTAAATAAACATTTTCAAAGTTTTTTTTGTAAATTATTTTCAGAATTCGATTTAAGACGTCTCTCCCCCGAATTAACACCCATCGGATTCCTAATCGGAAAATGGCGGTCAGAGCACGGAGGAAAAGCGATTTTCCCAACGATTCCAAAATTCACGTTCGGAGAAGAAATCGAAATTTCAATACCTGACGACAATATTCAAGCTGCTCGAGCTCTTAACTACACGTTTGTTGTTTTTATCAATTCTGAATTTCACAGGGAACCAAAAAAAAACTTGAAACTTTTTAGGGCATTTGCCTGGAGTGTAGATAAAAGAGAAGAGAACAATCCAAACAGGTCGTTGAAATTTGTTTTGTAAAAGTTGTTTATTTTTTGTTGTCCTTCTACTTCCTTATTTTTTCTGGGGGGAAATATGGTTCGGGTATTTATCTTATGTTTCTTCTTTATGGTTTGTGGGGTATGAGGTGTATTGAATGTGTGGTCATTATAGCAAATTTGAAACTAAAACTCTGAAAATATTTTCAGAGCATTTGCATGGTCAATCAATGACAAGGATGAATTGCACAGTGAGTATGGATACATTTCAGTCAAGCCAAATACAAAAGAAGTTGCATTGACAACAGTTATGAATAATGGTGAGATTTTGATAACTTACAGCTTAGAAAAAAAAACTAGGGATAGAGTTTCTAAAAAAATATCCTTGACACTATGTTAATGTATCATTTTAAAAGCTTTTTTATATGAAAATCTTAATAAACGAGAAAAAATCCTAGTTGGATAGATAATGAAAAAAAAACGAATTAAAGACAGGTGTTCAGTTAATTTAACCCTACCAGATTTTAATTTCAAAAATTAGAACGTTCTCTAATTAGTACAATGCAATTTATGCAAAATCACACCGATAAATACACGCGTCATATCAGATGTCCAAAGTTGAAAACATCAAAATTTGAATGCGCGCCGGATCGTGCGCCGCGGTCGTGGATCATGCACCGCGGTCGGAATTGACGCGAAACACAATGATTTGAATGTGGCTACATATTGATATTGTTCTTTGGAAAACCTGGGCTCCCATTTGGACTTTAATTTTTTGCCTTAATTTTAGATCGTGTTAACTGACAAGCTGCCTTTAATAGCATGTTCGAACGAAATCAGAGCTTTGGCTTAGAAACTCATGTTTTTGGATTCTCTCTTTGTTTTCTTAGATCTTCAATGAAGCCCACTTTTGGCAAGAATTCACACTACTGCACCTAAATCGAGGGCCTAAAAAATCAGATCAGTGAAAACTAACCCTTGAGTTCCTTTAAAATCATATCCTTGAAACAGTGTTAATTTATCATTTTAAAGGGGGGCTTTACGGAGATAATAAATGCACCTTAAATGAAAATAGACTTCATACTCATTCCAAATCTGTTTTTAAAATGTTCTAAAACCTCCTAGAAGCCGAGAAAATGAGCTTCAAAACAATGGCCTAGAAAAATGGGCCGCCTGGCCTAACTTTTTCCTATGAGCTTCTTCGTGTTTCGTTAGTAAATAGTTATATCAGTGAAAACTAGGCCTTGAATTTCTTTAAAATCATATCCCATAAACAATGTTCATTTATCATTTTAAAAGCGTATTTATATGAAATGCAACTTCTAAGAAAAATGTTGATATGGTTATTTTTTCAAAACTGTTCTAAATATGGAGCTAGATGTAAATATTAAAAAGTAAAAACCCTTATTTTTAAATTTTCTATTTTTTTAAATTAAGTGTAGAACGCTGCGGTTCTTCCCAAAAAATGTCGCGGTAGGTGCGGCCTTTTCAATAAACATTTTTGAACCCATGTTTCTTGTCATCTACATTTTTGTTTAGAAAATTTCAAAGATACTTAGAATTGTTCAGTATCTACTATCACTTATTGTCTCCTAATATTCCTAACTTGAAATTACACATTATTTCAGGTTTTGTGACTGTTGAAGAAGGTCCAGTTAATGGAAATCAAATCAAATTCCGTCTGAAAGACATTGGACGAATCAGTTTCAGTCGTGATCTACCAGTTCATGACGTATGTTTTCTTCTTTTTTGTGTACGTCAAAAATTGCACTTTCAGCTCGTTCGTGAATGGACACTCCTTGATAGAAACACCCTTCAAGCCCGTCTAAATATGGAAACGCTAACACACGGCATGCAAGAACATACTTTCATCCGATATAACAAAATTGAACCATAATTATTTTGAGCTTTCGTCTGTTTTTCTTTTTCTTTGTTTGCCATTTCTAGTCAAATACAACTCTTTCTTTTGAATTATTTTTTTCTTTTCTCTCCTCTAGAAGGATCGGAGCTCATTTCAACGTTTATGAGTTTTTTTTTCCTTCATTTTCTTTTTTTGGAGCATTTTTCTCCGTTTTTTTCACAAACCATGAACGAATTGGAATGTGTTTTAAATTACCTCTCAATGGAGAATAAAAGCCTTTCAAAAGCTCCAAAAATTCCCTCGTTTTTTTTGTTGAAAGATTCCTTTCAACGGATGCCGAATTAATGAGAATCAGAAAGGGTTTGTTTGTTTTTCAGAGCGAAAAACTTTTTTGCAAAAAAATTCTTAACATGTTTCATGTTTTTTTCTGAAAAATATGACTCTATGATAGGTTCTCTTAGTTTTTTTACGACTGACAAGAGCAATTTATCAAAAAGCCCATTAACCTTGGTTTTTTTTGTAGACCCTAGAATTAAGAAAAATATTTTTGAAGAAGAAGAGAAAATAAATATAGAATTGGAGACAGATATGGGGGGTTTCTGAAGATTTATATGTTTAGATAAAAAATGTTTTATCGAAAGGTTCATTTGAGAACGGATTTATTTCTTGCTAAACTCCAAAGAACTTTTATTTGAATTACATAGCGGAATAAAATTTAGAGAACACATATAAATTTAAAAAAAAAATGATCAAATTGAACCCTGGAAAAGGTGGGGAACTGCCTTTAGAGGAGGGCTTTACGGAGCTAATGAATGCGTCTGGGATGAAAATAGACTTCATTCTCTTTCAAAATCAGTTTTTAAAATTTTCTAAAATCCCCTAGAAGCCGAAAAAAAACACGCCTCAAAACAATGACCTAGAAAAAGTGGCGACCGGCGAAAACTAGTCCGCAGGCATGAAAAATCCAAAAAAAAAAAGAAAAAAAACATAAATTTTAATTTTAAACAACTTTAAAAAAAGGACCGATATAGGTACTCTGCATAACTATTTAAACACGAAAAAAGCTCATAGGAAAAACTTCGGTCACTTTTTCTAGGCCATTGTTTTTGAAGCTCATTTTCTCGGCTTCTAGGTGGTTTTAGAACATTTTAAAAACAGATGTGGAATGAGTATGAAGTCTATTTTCATTTAAGGCACATTTATTATCTCCGTAAAGCCTTAAAGGCAGTGTCCCACCTTTTCCAGGGTTCAATTTGATCAGTTAAAAAAAATTATATGGGTTCAAAAAAAACTTTAAAATGTGATTGTTCTCAAGAGGGGGTATTCATTTGTCTCTCATACTCGAAATAATTTTCATTAAAAAAATCGCACTAGGTTTTTGAAAATCTATGATCGTAAACAGAACAGCAATCTTTAACTCGATCTTTGAATTTCATATATGAAATTGTTTCTGGAAGCGGCAAAATTCTATTAATATTTGTGCATTAGTAAAAAGTTCATATTAACTAATCCTATCTGTTATGCTTATGAATATTCAAATTCATTTCAGCTTCATCAATTCGAATTATTTAAGGATGAAGTCAGCCGAAGAAATATTTTTTGGAGCTTGTTGCCGGGTACAAAAATCAGTTTTTGGGATGAGAGGAACTTAAAACGATTTTTCGGAAGCTCCCGACACATTATTTCCGAATGCTAAAAAGTCCAGAAAAAAGTATCTATCCGCAAACGATGTATTTTTTATTTAATCCTTCTCAACCCCCCTTCTTCATCCTCTTCATCTTTAAATGGGATATTTCTCGTTCATCCCTCTCATCACACACATATTCCAATCCTTGATTCATCCATCTTTTTTGCCAAGTGCACTTGTGCTGCTCCACACATGCATTTTTCCTCGTTTCTGTCATTTCTGTCTATTTTCACCCATTTTACTTCTTTTCATCGTCGTTGTGCCTTCTTTGCAAGCATTCTCTTCTCCCCACCCAACACTTGCTGCCTAAAAAGACGGCGAGGGACTCCACCTACTTTTATTGATCCCTAGAGCTATGCGCAGCTTTTTCGTCGTTTCACTAAGAATCTCCCGCGTCCACGACCCCGATTCTTTTCTCTTGTTGTCTTACTCGTTTTCTTCTTTTTTTCCTTTTTTCCTTCCTTTTTTTTCGAGCCGAGACAGATGACGTTATCTTCGAACATCAGCGATGTCCGAGCTTTTCCTGTTTTCGTTTTGTCATGTTTCAAAAAAAAAACAGAAACTGAGTTTATCTTCTGATTATGGTTGACCAAAAATCTGGTGGCGTACTCTAAAATTTGCTAAACCCTTACTTTAAGAAAAACACAAATATAAAATTCGAATTTTCCGAGGTGCCGGAAGTTCAAGCCGATTTTTAAACATGCACAACAAAGAAAACATTTTATTTTTTCTTTGACTTCCTGTTTTCTAGAAATTTTAACTTCATTATTTTTTATTATACTGTCGAAAGTTTAGTTGAATGACAGAGGAGGTTATGAACAATCTAATAATAGAAAATTTGGGCACCTTCACTCTTGACCAGTTTTCATAAATTAGTACCTAATGTGACTAACTCAAGATAATCAGATTCTGTCGAAAATTTTTTCGAACGGTTATCTACAGTTTTTGACTTCTTCACTTGAACAACGTTAAAAATTAATAAATACTACCCATTTCAATGAAGTTAAGGCCCTGTATCAGGTCCTCAATACTTAAAGACAGGGTGTCACTTATACTCGATTTGAAAAAACTACTTTTTTCTCACGGTAATCCTTTTTTCTTGCAAAAAATAGTAATTCAGAATTATAAAAGAATATCTATTTTTTCGACATTTTCTAAATTTTGTTTCCCTGAATCTAATACATTAACTTTTTTATTAATTTGTTACGCTAGTGTACAAGTGACACTCTATCTTTAAGAAGTTTGTTTTAAACCGCAGCCGTAAAATTTTATATTTAAAAAAAACCACACTAAAACGATGTCGTTAATATTCGAGAAAACTTAAATTCGAACCTATCCTATTAGATGATGTCAGGGAACGCTGAAATGAAAAAAAAAGAACAACAACGCCTGGATAGGAAACACATGACCATCGTTAATTTAATTCGCCTTCATTTTTTTTTTCCATTTTTTTTGTGAATTGTCGGCGCCTTCTGTGGAATGACGCGTTCTTCTCGAATTGGAGCCAATAATGATGATGGCGCACAACCACAAAACTTTTTCTGTTTTTTTTTGGCTCTATTTTATTGTCACGCAATAGATTTTTTGGTTAGGGCTCGGAGAGTTTTTAGAATATTTTTTGTTGAACATAGAGGGCTAGGGTTCAATTTTCCATACTTCTAGTTAATGTTTTTTTAGAATTAAGAAGTTAATCCAGTTTCAAAACTGGGTTTCTAAATGAAATAGTGTTTACGGTTTTAAAGAAGGGGTGTCAGAAAAGATTAATAAGGGAAGGAGCATTTATCAGATCATTTATCACGAGATCAGGCTTTTATAAAGTTATTAACTCCTTCTGGAGCTCAATCGATTGAACTAGGTTTCATCAAAAAAGTTTTTATACAGCAC
Organism: Caenorhabditis virilis; assembly: GCA_964036255.1. Taxonomy (NCBI): domain Eukaryota; kingdom Metazoa; phylum Nematoda; class Chromadorea; order Rhabditida; family Rhabditidae; genus Caenorhabditis; species Caenorhabditis virilis. The sequence continues at coordinate 7,554,401 of OZ038416.1, forward strand.
TAAAATTGTAAAACTTTTCTATTCGTGAATTTTATTCTACAATTTTCTTGAAATATTAAAAAAAACAGCATCTCAAATTTCACACTTTTTTCGTGTTTTGAAAACACTTCAATTTTTCTTCAAACAAAACCGAAATTGTTTTTTCCCCCAGGTGTCCATATTTTTCAAGACCAAATTATTTTCAGCCACATTTTCCTCTCCTTCTGCATCTCTTCATGCCCAATTTATATATGCATCTGACATTTTTTCCCTCTATTTTTTTCCCTTCGTCATCGCCTTTTTTTTATCCTAGCCTTTTCCTTTCTTTTTTTTCCTTTACCGCTCTAATTTCAGTGCTTTTCTTCTCCTTTTTATCTTCCATATGTGTATTTTCTTTTCGTTTCTAATTAAATTTGCCTCCGCATCTCCTACAGCTCAATTTTCGTTCCAAATGTTTGCCGATTTTCGAAACTTTTCGTCTGGATTTTGGAGTTTTACGAATAATTCTATTTTCAGCAAAAAATAACCAAAATAAAGGAGCTGAGAAGGTGTCAAATATCCAAGTGGCTTTTTCGTCATTGTTTCTTCAAATACGGGCAAATAAAATAACTACAAAGTAAGACGTTTTTCAAAGGGGCGCGCTTAATACGCGCTTAAATGCAATATTTGAAGTTTGCGATAGAGTTACTTTGTTATAAATTTTTAGGAAAAAAACAATTAACATCAAAACACTAGCTCTGAAAGACATATCGATATCCACTTTACAATAAATGTGGGTAGTGTTAAATTAACCGGGACACTGTATTTAATGTGCTGCATCCACGTTCATATGTTTATGCTTGTTGTCCGATATAATTTGAGCGGGTCCGTATAATTTACATTTCTAACTAAATAGAGCAATATTCTCCAAACCATGTTCACTGATCATTAAAACCGTTAAAGACACGATGCCACTTATTTTAACGTTACATTACAACATTAAGCAAACCGCCCATTTTTGGGAGCACTGGAAGTTTAAGCATAGCAAAATGCCATAAATCCCTATTTTTTCAATTTCCAATTAAATTAAATTTTTTCAATTTCCAGATGTCATCTGTAAAAGTCGCCGTTCGTGTTCGCCCATTTAATCAGCGTGAAATATCGAACACTTCAAAATGTGTACTTGGTGTCAATGGGAATACAACCAGTGAGTTATATTATTCAGAAAAGAATTATTTTTTCCCAAAAAGGACGGACGTCTTGCAATTTGTCTTTCCTAGTGACACGATTTAAAAGGTCCCCTCCCTCTTGGGGCCAACTTTTTCGTTGGCTTTTTTCTGTTTTGACCCCACCACACTCACCAATCAACCCGTTTTCATTTGTTCCAAGAAAGGGAGGGAATGGGGAAAAATTAGAAATAAAAAATTTTTGTTGGGTCTTCCGATGGAGAGAAAAGAAAGAGTTATAGACAAACTGAATAATTGAATAGTATAGAGCAGCAGTGGCCTTCATGAAGCAATGCATAAAATATCGGGGAGGGAGTATTTAATGACAAAAAACACAAAGTTAGAGAGAATGTGTTGAATGAAAATACAAAAATATTATTGGAGGTATGGGGAATTGAACCCCAGCCCTCTCCCATGCTAAGGGAGCGCTCTACCACTGCTCAGACAATGGGGGAACTGGTTTTTTATCAGTTTTCCGACTAGTCGGCTAACTAGTAATGAACTAGTCGGCAACTCATAATGAACTAGTCGGGAACTGATAAAAAAGCAGTCGAATTTCATAAATTCGATTCACGCAAAAAATAGTAAAAACGCCATTGCAGCTTTATTATAACAATATTTATTAAATAATACAAAAAAAAGAACACGGTTCAAGGATAAAAAAAAATAAAAAAAATATATAACAAAAAAAAAGAAACAAAATACTTAGTAATTTATGTTGAGGTAGTCCTCGGATTCAAGTAGTTCATTCTCAGCGTTTCGGTTTGCGTTTTCCAGTTCTTTAGAAGACGCAACTCTTCACGCTTCGGTCCTAAACATAAAAAATTATAAGTGCATATGCTTTCATGAACCTACATAGACTTCTTCAATCTTTGAGTGAATTCCTTTGCGTCCCACGAACTACGATTCTTCTTAATTATAGAAATTTCCTGCTAAACCGATCCATCAATTGATTTATATAGGCTGTAATTTTAGAGATTTTGAAAATTGTAATGAAAAGACATGAAAACTGACTTGCTGTGTTAAAAAGATGAATCCTCGATGTTCAACTCCAGTGAACAATCTTCAAACTCAAAAAATGACTAAGACACTTCTGTAATTTTTCAATACTGATTTATATCATATTTGTAAATATTAACCTTTTAAATAATCGACAACATCCGGCTTCATTGCCGCCAAATCATTCAAACCCTGTTGATATGTCAAATCTTTGAGCACTGCTGATGGATAGCACTGAACTTTGAATGACTTCGCAACTTTTTCGTTCTTTGAGATGATGGCACGTGAAAAATCGAAAAATGTACCTGTTGAAGGACATACCACACCTGAGATCATCGTTATAGTTGTTTCCAGCCGACGAGCAGGGTCTCACTCGCAGGGGCTCTCTTGGGTTTGGAGATAACTATAATTTCTTGTTTCAAAAAAATACTTTTCTAAGCAAAAAAAACTATCTGTTGAATAAAACATCAGTTTCAACTAATTAAACACGATTTACAACATCTGCAAAGATTAAATATACATTTATATAATAAAAGTTTAAAAGTTTAAAAAAATTAAATTAAAAAAAATTAAATTAAAATTTTCGACTGGTTTTTTATCAGTTACTGCTAAAAAAGCAGTTCTCTTTTCGATTTGGACTGGTTTTTTACCAGTACTGCCAAAAAAGCAGTTCTACTTTCGATTTCGACTGGTATTTTACTAGTACTGCCAAAAAAGCAGTCGAAATGGCCCCGAACTGATAAAAAAGCAGTTCCCCCATTGTCTGAGTGAGCTATACCCCCAGACATCTAATACGTGTCGCAGTTGGAAGCATATTGAAGCATATTCATTGGAAAATCATTTCAATGGCAGGAAAATTCTATCCGCGCGGAAAGAGAAGAGTGCGGTGAGAATAGACGCGGAAAATAAATGCATTAAAAACCTGTTAATGCCATTGAAGCTTGGAAGTTCGTAGTCGCTTTCTCACCTATCACAACAATATAATTTCCCTCTTCGCATCTCCGTTCAACTGGGGGTATAGCTCAGTGGTAGAGCGCTCCCTTAGCATGGGAGAGGGCTGGGGTTCAATTCCCCATACCTCCAATAATGTTTTTTGTGGAAATTGAATTTTTATGAAAATTAGGTTTCAAAGACAGTGTGCCACAAATATTAATGTTTACTCATTGATGCAAACAAATAGCAAACTTTAGAATTGAAAGCTGTTTTCAAAAAAATCTTAGTTTTTTTTGGGGGGGGGGGGGGGGGGGTATTAGTTTCGGAAAAAAATGCAATTGATGAAAAAAAATAGAAAACAATTATTTGCATGTATGTCCCTTCCTTTGAGCAATTTCTAAGTGTTAGATAACATGGTGTCATTTGTTGTATTTTACTGTCTAAGACACTCACTCCACTCCCCTTTGTCTCTATGTCTCATGTAGCGTCCGAATACTATCAGAACAAGAGTATTAAATTTTGGTACACTTTATTAAATCCCTGGTTTAGAAAAACTGTGAAATTCCTGACAAAAATAATACAACACTTATTTCAATTTTTCAGCAATAAACGGTAGAGATATTGGCAAAGAAACACATGCATTCAACTTCGATCATTCTTATTGGTCATTTGCCAAAAATGATTCAAACTTCATATCGCAAAAACAGGTCTATCAAGAACTCGGAGTTGAAATGCTCGAACATGCATTCGAAGGGTATAAAAAACATTTTCTTCTGACAATGAACAATTTTCAATTTCAGCTACAATGTTTGCATCTTCGCTTACGGTCAGACAGGATCTGGAAAATCATACACAATGATGGGAAAAGCGAATGATCCCGAAGAGATGGGCATCATTCCAAGATTGTGCAACGATCTATTCTCCAGAATTGATAATGAAAATGACAAGAATCTTCAATACTCTGTAGAGGTGAATAAAATATTCCAAATACAACTTAAATTTGTTTTCAAGGTATCATATATGGAAATATATTGCGAACGAGTCAAAGATTTGCTGAATCCAAACTCTGGTGGAAATTTGAGAGTTCGAGAACACCCGCTCCTCGGTCCTTATGTTGATGATTTGACCAAAATGGCGGTGTGTTCGTATCATGACATTTGCAATCTTATGGATGAAGGAAACAAAGCGAGGTTTGTAACGCACCCATGTTGTCTATGTTCTCTACCCCTTTCAAATATAACGGCCATTTTCCTCCACATAAATGTGAGGGGGTATAGCTCAGGGGTAGAGCGCTCGCTTTGCATGCGAGAAGTCTGGGGTTCGATTCCCCATACCTCCAGAAATATTTTTTTGGTTTTTTTGTAATTTATTTTTTTAGAACTGTTGCCGCCACAAATATGAACTCAACATCCTCTCGTTCTCACGCAGTGTTTACAATTGTTCTGACTCAGAGAAGACACTGCCCTGATGCCAATTTGGATACGGAAAAGGTTTCCAAAATCTCTTTGGTCGATTTGGCAGGTTCCGAACGAGCAAATTCCACCGGTGCAGAAGGACAAAGGTTAAAAGAAGGAGCGAATATCAATAAAAGTTTAACAACTCTTGGATTAGTCATCAGCAAACTGGCTGAAGAGGTATGCATTTTTATTCGATTTTACGAACAATTAGTATGAAACGGAATCGTTTTTTTTGTTGATAATATAGTTTTCTAAACCTACAGACCGAAAATGACAAAGAAGCGGTAAGTTTGGGAGAGTTTATTGAATTCTTTTTTTTAACACTTTGAAGTGCATTTGCTAACACAAAAATTGCTTGTTCCGGTTGAATTTTATCTCACAAAACAATAAAATTTACATTATTTGTAGTTTTAAGTCATTTTTTTTAGGCTGGAAAAAGAAAAAGAGGTAAAGGAGTTATCCCATATCGTGACTCGGTTTTAACTTGGCTTCTTCGTGAAAATCTTGGAGGAAATTCAAAAACTGCAATGTTGGCTGCATTATCACCAGCTGATATTAATTTCGATGAGACTTTGAGTACATTGAGGTAACATTTCAAGAAAATAAGGGTAAATGAACGGAGATTAAAAAAAGAAGAAAAAAATATTGATACACTCGCACAAAAATATATAACAAAGAATTAAAAATCTTTTGCACTAGCACTGTTTGTCGAGAATATGTTCGAACTTACGCTAAATGCCTGCTAAACTGCTTTATCTAACGCTTTGAAAGTTAACAAACCTTTGTCACTGAACATGCGCCAAACACTTGCACATTATTCAGAAATGCCTGTAGCTATTCTCAATCCCTCGCTTGCGCTAATCACTCCAACCTAATATGTAATGAAATGACAGAAAAGCCAGGCACTCGCACGAAACTGCGTCGTTCCACTAAACCACCCACATGACGCATTTTCTGTCACCCCAAATAATTTCAGATACGCTGATCGAGCGAAACAAATCGTTTGTCAAGCGGTTGTCAATGAAGATCCGAATGCAAAACTCATTCGAGAACTCAAACAAGAAGTTCACAAGTTGCGACATATTTTGGAAGACAAAGGAATCGATTTGGCAGAATGTCAAGATGTTCCAGATAAAGAAAATAATATGAAACGAGGAGGGCCACGGTTTTCGGCAAAGGATCATGATACGATTGAGCAATTGAAAGCGTCGGAGAAGTTGATTGCAGAATTGGATAAAACATGGGAACAGAAGTTGCTGAAGACTGAAGAAATTCGAAGACAACGGGAAGAGGAGCTAAGGGAGATGGGACTCGCAACGTTGGATGATGGAACTACATTGGGAGTGTTTAGTCCTAAAAAGTTGCCACATTTGGTGAACCTGAACGAGGATCCGTTGATGTCAGAATGTTTGATTTATTATCTGAAGGAAGGAGTAACAACGTGAGTTAGATTAAATTACTGGAAGAATGTGGAAATTGGAACCTTTAAAATTAAATGACTAAACAGTTTTTCTTACATACATTTTCTTTTCGTTAAGATAATTAAGTAGTTATTTGACAAATTTATAAAATAACACAGACAGGTTTATTATTGATCAAAAACTCGGAATCTGACATTATTAAACATATCTTCAAGTAAAATAATAGACGTTTCCGAGTGTTTTGAAAACTTACAATATTTTTTTGAAATTGAAATTTATTTGCCTAAAGTTTTTTTTAATTGGAATAAAAACGTCCGGGAACTCCCACTATTCATTTTTGATAAACTTACTTTACGTATATGGAATTGAACCCCAGCTTGAAGCAATTCATAAAATATCAGAGTTGGGGCATTTAATGACAAAAAAAAACATAAAGTTAGAGAGAATGTATTGAATGAAAATACAAAAATGTTATTGGAGGTATGGGGAATTGAACCCCAGCCCTCTCCCATGCTAAGGGAGCGCTCTACCACTGAGCTATACCCCCAGTTGGAAAGCGAAGCGAAGAGGGAAATTATATTGATGCGATAGGTAGGAAGCGGAAGCTTTTGCAATTCACACAAAGGAGAAATGTTTCAATCCCTTTTCCGCGCCCTTTCTCTCTCTCTCCCGGCGCCCGCTGTTTTCTTTCCGCGCGGGTGGATTTCCTGCCATTGAAATGATTTTCCAATGTGGCATTCACATCAATATGCTTCCAATTGTGACCTGGTTTCAATGTCTGGGGGTATAGCTCAGTGGTAGAGCGCTCCCTTAGCATGGGAGAGGGCTGGGGTTCAATTCCCCATACCTCCAATAATATTTTTTGGGATTTCCCTATCAAATGTGTCGAAATATTTGCAATAATGTATTTTATTTTACATTTTCATAACGGATTTCCTTTCAAAATTCAATTTGAAATTCGAAAATAAGTATAAATTTTCAGCGTCGGACGTCCAGAAGCTGAAAAGCGTCCAGATATCCTTCTTTCTGGCCAGGCAATCCTTGATCTTCACTGTGAAATTGTGAACGAAGATGGTTGCGTCTCTCTTGCTCCACAACCAAAAGCACAAGTTTACGTGAATGGAAAACAAATATCGGAGACTACCGTAATCCATACAGGAAGTCGAGTAATTCTTGGAAAATATCATGTTTTCCGATATAACGATCCGCAAGAAGCAAGACAAAGTAGACATAATTTATCATCGTTGACAGGTAATTAAAATATTTGGAATATTTAAAGCTATTTATAAAACACGAGCTTTCAGAACAACCATTGGATTGGAAATATGCGCAACAAGAATTGCTGGAAAAACAAGGAATTGATTTGAAAGTTGAAATGGAGAAGAAATTATTAGAAATGGAGAGTCAATATAGGAGAGAAAAAGAAGAATTGGAATTGAAAATGTTGAGACAAACAAAAGAATATGAAACGAGAATTGAAGTTTTACAACGACAAGTCGATCTGGCACAATCTATGATTTCAAGCGGTTCCACTTGGGAAGGAGAAAGATTTTTGACTTCGTCATTGATGGAATTTGGTAAATTTTGTGTAAAACTTTTTTATATAATTGTTAAAGACAGAGTCTCAATTAATATAAGTTATAAAAAATTAATTAACAATCTATCTTTAATAGATTTTTTTTTCCAGCCGAGGAATTAAAATGGACATCCGATCAAGAAAGAGTCATCCGAAAAGCTGCCATAAAATGGCGATACCATCAATTCACTTCAGTTCGTGATGATCTTTGGGGAAATGCGATTTTTGTCAAAGAAGCGAATGCTATTTCAGTGGAACTTAAGAAAAAAGTTCAGTTCCAATTTGCATTGCTTACTGACACTATGTACAGGTACTACGAGATATTTTTTAATTTCAAGAATTAATGTTAAATATTGCAAATTTCAGTCCACTTCCACCTGATCTTCTGCCACCAGGTGAAGACCTAACATTCCGACCATATCCCAAAACAGTGGTTGCTATTCAAGTACAAGACCTTAAAAATGGAGCAACACATTATTGGAGCATTGAAAAACTCAAGTAAGCTATTTAACAAAACACATTTATTTTCTCATTTTGTAATGATCCTGTCCCTTGTTTTACAGTTATAGCACGAGACAGTTTTTCATTATTAATTTTTTTTGAATATTTTAACTACAGTAACCCTTGTCTGAAATGATACGGTAGCACAGACAGTTTTTATACACACGCTAAATGCAGCATCACACTTTTATTTTATTTTTATTGTTTCCGCTTTTATTGGGCTTTTGTGCTTGGAATTGGAAGAAGTAAAACGAAAGGGAGTATTACGTGTCGTTCTGGGAATAGTGTTTGTTTTATTAATTTTCAGATGCGGGTTTATCTAGGAAGTTCTAATTTTGAGATCCTAAATCGAATTGTTTCAATGAGAGAAGATACAATTTGAGAGAGAGCGATATTATTGTAATTGATGAGACACTGTCTTTAAGAAGCGTTTACGGTGCAAAATCAAGGAATAGATTTTTATTGAAAAATGTTTTCTGTTCGAGTTGGTACTTTTTTGAAATTCGATCAATTTTTATCAAATCTAGACTATTTAATAGAAAAATGTGTGATATATTGTTGGTTACAGCAATTCTATAATAATTAATTAACCAAATTATCAAGTCAGAAATCAACTGAGCGTAGTTTTTATCTTCTACATTCTCTAAAAATTGTCCGCTTCTTTACTATTTCCCATTTTTCATTCCAAGTAGTGCGTTATGCACATTTCAGACAACGACTCGAAGACATGCGAATCTATTACAACTCTGAATTATCCGTCGCCGGAACACCAGCCGATCCACCATATCAATCAATCGCCGATGAATGGTTAGCTGCACTTCGTCTCAATCCAGCTCGTTTAGTTCCAGACAGGTTGGTAATATGTGCTTTTTTCGGCTTTTTTATTTTTCCATGAAATGCACGGGTTACTGTAGAGTACTATTATGAGAGGAAGTTTCACAAAAAATGCATGAATATATATCTTTCAACTATCAGCGCTTGGATTTTTGAAGTGATTGATTATTATTTTCTTCTTTTTTCTCTGGATGAAGCACATTTTCAGACAAAGACTTGAAGCGATGAGAGATATGTATGAAACCGATGCTCAAATGTCACCAACTGGACATGATGATCCAATGATGGATGCATTGATGGGAACAGATCCATTTTATGATCGATTCCCATGGTTCCGAATGATTGGAAGAGCATTTGTATATTTGAGCAATTTGTTGCATAACGTTCCATTGGTTCATAAAGTTGCGGTTGTTAATGAGAAAGGAGAAGTTAAAGTAAGTTGAAAATAATTATTTCCTGAGAAAAAAATATAACTTTTAAGGGTTACTTAAAAGTTGCAATCGAACCAGTTGGCAAGAATGAGAACGAGGTAAAGAAGAAGGGAGTTCGTCAAACTGCGAAACTTCATTTTAGAAAAGAAGACTTTTTGAAATCACACAAAAACACTGAAGATCAAGGTAGATTCCAACATAAATTGTTAAAATTGAAAATAAAGGAATTTCAGAGAAAATAGACATCGCATTCCCACCACATATGCAAGAAGAAGAGGAATTCTGTTTCAGAGTTGTTGTTCTTCAAGCAATTGACGTTGCTGATTCATATACCGACGTATTTTGTCAATTCAAGTATTATTTAAGGCGTAATTATATTTCAATAATTATTGTTACAGTTTCCTCCACCGTCACGATGAAGCATTTTCCACAGAGCCCATGAAAAATGGAAAGTCACCACTAACCTTCGAACATACACAGAATCTTCACATCAAAATGAGCAAGACATTTTTGCATTATATTCATCATTTTCCTATCATTTTTGAGGTATTTCATTTCATTTTATAAAAGCCAGCTTCCTCTGAAGCTAATTAGAAATAATTAATTTGAACCGAATTATGAAAATCTGGAATTATTGTAATATCGAGAGCCTAATAAAAACATTTTCCAGGTTTTCGGACACTTCCAACCAAAAACCGAAGGATTCCATTTCGAACGACAAAACAGTGCGCTGGGAAGACGATTGAGCACCAAATTGACATTTCAACAACCATCTTTGGTAATCTCAACACCGGTCAAAAGCAAAAAAGCAAATGCGCCAGTTACTAATAAGTAAGAAGCTTACAATCTTAAACTTCAACACAATTTTTTACTTTTATTTCAGCTCAGCATCGGTAAAATCAAAACATGATTTATTAGTGTGGTTTGAGATCTGTGAACTGGCAAATAATGGCGAATATGTTCCAACAATAGTCGATCATGCTCAAGGTCTTCCAACACATGGTGTTTTCCTCCTTCATCAAGGAATTCAACGTCGAATCAAGATCACAATTTGTCACGAGAAGGGTGAATTAAAATGGAAAGATTGTCAGGAGCTGGTTGTTGGAAGAATTCGAGCCGGGCCTGAATGGGCGGGCGGTGATGATGTTGATGTTTTGTCACTTGGTTTATTCCCTGGAACGTTTATGGAATTCTCAATGGATGATCGAACATTCTTCCAATTCGAGGCTGCGTGGGATTCATCACTTCATAATTCACCGCTTCTGAATCGCGTATCTAACTATGGAGACCAAATCTATATGACACTTTCTGCTTATATGGAATTAGATGGATGTGCTCAACCAGCGGTTATCACCAAAGATATTTGTGTTCTGATCTATGCCAGGGATTCCAAAATTTCAGCAGCCAGCAGGTTCGGAAATTTGAATTTTCTAGCCTTCTCTTATTATTTTAAAATAATTGATTTCGTCCAGATTCTGCCGCTCGCTTATCGGTGGAATATCAAAATCACCAGAAATGAATCGTGTACCTGGTGTATATCAACTCTGCCTTAAAGATGGATCCGATTCAGGTAGTCCAGGTGAAATGCTTTTCTGCTTTTTATGGTATCCTTAGTTACTGCTTGCAACTAGATGTCGTTTTTGTTTCGATTCATCTTTTAAAATTCCCTATCTATCAGGAGCTATCCGACGACAACGAAGAGTTCTCGACACATCGTCAGCATATGTAAGAGGCGAGGAGAATCTTGGTCAATGGAGACCACGTGGAGATTCATTGATATTCGAGCATCAGTGGGAATTGGAGAAATTGACTAGATTACAACAAGTAGAAAGGGTTCGATTATTCTTGAGATTGAGGGATAAACTAAAAGGAAAGAAGCGGGAAAGAGGAGAAGCTAGAACGCCAGTTAGTCCATGTGATCCGGTTTGTGCAATTCCGGAAAGTGTTAAATTAGATGATAATGAGAAAGGTATATCAATCCAATATTTGTTTTTCAAAATCTTTAATATTTTAAGGCATCGTCAACAAAGTTGTTGGCCTAATTCGCCGTCGAATTCCAATGAACAAAGACCCTCCGACTGGAAACAAGGTCACTGAATTGAGCGATGAATCAAGCTCCAACAGTATAACTTCTCCAATTTCGGACAAGTCTTTGCTCAAATCTTCACAATCAAGTGATCTTCTCTGTCGACAAAAATCAAAATCCGATCAAAATTTGAACCAAAACGATGATATGCTAGACAGTATTGGAATGAAACGATCCTTGAGTGGTTCTCGAATCCTTCAACTCAATATTTTAGTCCCAGAGGTTCTCCCATTCCTTACCCTATATTTCCTAAAACCAAAATCATTCCAGGTGACCGAAGAACGAGTAGGAGTGGTCGTTTCAAAGAAAGGATACATGAACTTCTTGGAAGAAAAAACACAAGGATGGACGCGTCGATGGGTTGTCGTTCGACGCCCTTATATTCTTTTGTTTAGAGATGATCGAGATCTGGTGATTCGAGGAATTATCAATTTGGCGAATGCGAGAATTGAACATTCGGAAGATTTGCAAGCTATGGTGAAAGTTCCCAACACGTTCTCTGTATGCACGAATCAACGAGGGTTCTTGATGCAAATGATGCCAGGAGATGAGGTGGGGCTGCTAATGAATTTATTTCATTCTTGGGATTATCGAGATTTAAAAAAAAATAAAATTTCAAGAAATCGAAATATTTTCAATTTTACTGGACTAAGCAAGTGACGCAATATTAAGCTCATGGAAAAATGTTCGGCCAGGTGGCTACTTTTTCTAGACCATTGTTTTGAAGCTCATTTTCTCGGCTTCTAGGTGGTTTTAGAAAATTTTAAAAACAGATTTGGAATGAGAATGAAGTCTATTTTCATTTAAGGCACATTTATCATCTCCGTAAAACCCTCCTTTAGTTTTTTACACGTTTTTGAAAAATGAGCTATGAAATGCTTTAAAAGTTTTAAAAGTGGACGTTTGAACGTTTTCTTGATTTATTTCGAAGATTTTCGTTATCTGATGACTATTTCTTAAAATTTAAACAAATGTAATAAAACCTCAGTTCTCGTTTTCTTCCTAAACTCAAACTCGAAAACCTATGAATATAAATGTTCCAAATTTCCAGATGTACGACTGGCTCTACGCAATAAACCCCCTAATGGCCGGCCAATTAAAGCTTCATGCAAAATCAAACGGTTCAATAAAATTGCCAACATCTTTACCAAGTCCGTCAACATAAAAATAAAGTGCGAATTCTGATAGTTTAACATTTTCTATCCTATCTCTGCTAAATCTGTGATTTTCCTACTAGATCTCTCTCTCTTCCTTCCAAGCTGAAAATTTTCCTTATTAATAAAATAAATAGTTTTAATACTAATTAGCCTAGTAAAGACGAGTATAGAGCATTGTTTAAAATATAGATAAACACTTAATTTATTTATTTTTGCATCCCGGTTTAAAGTTTATTTATTTTTCTTATAACTGTTTTTATATCGTTTTTTTCCATCGCCTTTCGCTTTTTTCTTCCATTATCAAATCTCCCCAGCCAAATTCGCTTGTTTCTTCTTTTTTTTTTAGTTCCAATAAACGCTTCATTAAAATCACATTTAAAAATATGTCATTTTGCATCACCATAATAGAATCAAAAAGTCACGGGGGTTTAGGGGGGACTGAAAAAAGTCGTCTAACTATATAAAAAGGTATATAGATAAAGCTGACAATATGATTCATAAGCTATTCACATGAAAGTTAGGATAAAACGAGATCTAACACAAAAATGCAAGCAATAAATTATTCTCTATATAAGTGAAAAAATCAGAGTTCACCCTTCGATTTGTGAACATCTGTTGGCAGAATTGTGGTTGGCAGTGGTTTATAGTTGATAGTTGAAGATTTCGTTCGGAACGTGACATAAGTATACAGAATGCTTCCAAAAACACTGAAAATTTTAAATTTTGGGTATTTACAAGAAAAACAAAAAATTGTTTACCTGACATTAATACCTATGAAGTTGGCCCATTGGAAAACATAATCTCCGCTTGAGAACATTCCAACATAGGTGACGACCAAGTTCTGGAAAAAATTTTTTTTTCAAAGTGTAACTGCCGTTTCAGATAAACATCAAATCAAAAGTCAGAAATTTGAGATATTTCCTTTGTTTTTATTCTGCTATTGAATATAATATACTTTAAAAAGAGAATACTTTGCAATTTATCGTTTTTTTTTAATTTAGTTACTTTTCAAAAATTCCATGAATTCTGCATTTAAAAATTTAAAAAAAAAACTCTAACCTTAATCGGTCCAACACATGTCGTTGTCAAGGCAGAATTATGATGAGTACATAAAACCAGTGAATAATTGAGAATAAATCCGCAAATACATGACAACAAGAAGCAAACCCATACAGAGGATGTCATCTCGTCGGACGCTATGAAATGCACTGCTTTTTCAAAATCACCCGTATATTTGGCAACCAAAAAAGCGGGGATAATCATGAACAAGTTATTATAAAACATCAGTCCATATTTTCCAAGATCCTTTGCATCCAGCTTCTGTTTCGTGTAAACTCCCAATGATGCGGTACATATATTATTTATAAGTATCATCGTGTATCCAACTGCATCAAATGCCAAATCATAAATTGCTGCAATAAAACTCCCAGCAATCATCAATCCAACCGATATTTTCACAGCTCTTGATGCTTTAACACTGTAAATTTCTTTCTCTTGTCCTCTTTCCAATTAAAATCTCAACATACTCCAAAATATAATACTCCAATATCATTGTCATAAGTATAGAAAATCTTCTCAAAACTGTGAACATTGGCAGGCTAAAAAAAACTTATTTTAAAATAACTCATTTTAAATGTCCCACTTGATCATCTGAGTCCCTCCTAGACCAGTTATCAGGTTGAAGAAGAACAACAACGGAAGCGGCATAATTTTTCGGGGAATCGACGAATCTAACGACGGAAATTGAACAATTCGAAACATTTTCGCAACAAATAATATGCAAATTGTGGCTACCATTTGACCAAATCCTACAAATAAGTATGAAGGGAATCTGCAAAAAAAATTATATTTATTTATGTTTTAATAATATAAATGTGAAACTTTGAAAGTGTTTTGTGGAAAACTAATAGGGGTTTACAATTAAAGAAAAAACAATTTTTAACCTGGAAGCGAATTCCTTATAACTTCTAGAACCTCCCTACTTTCAACAATTACAGAAAATAAAACTCCTTACTTGAAATTCGTGAGCAAAATCTTGTTGACAAACACAATCACAATCGAAATAAGTCCATAAAAAACTGCCGAAGAGACCCGTAATATAAATGGAGATTGAGATGTCATCTGAAATTTTCAATCAATCCTCTAAACGACACCACTATCAAAAAACAACATTCCAAGCATAAACGGACATCACTACCATTCAAATAAATATCGAAAAAAAAACAAAATGCAAATAAAATTTATTGACAACAAAGGAACGATGAAAAAAGATGATATTGTACAGAAAATAGCAAAATACACAAAATTATGGCAATAAAATTGTAAGTTTTTCAATATGCGGAGAAATAAGTCAAAATATATAGTCATGATTATTGCTGAGCGGCGCTGAGAGAGAGTAGGTCAAAAAATTTAGGAAAAACATCTAGAGGTTGAAATATAACACAAGAAAAGTAGAAACAAACTAGGAATGTGATAGAGTAATGAGTAAAAAATTCAGAATTTTTGGAAACCAGGTCAAATTTCTAATTCTGAAAATAAAAACAATTAACTCCAAAAATCTCAAGTCTTGCTCATTACTTCTAAATAATATAAACCGGGATTTTTCTCAAACTAAACGAACTTTCTAAGCGAAATTTAGGTAACATCTAATAAAACAATATTTTTAAAGAAAAAAAAACACCAAAACTTATACAACTCCATAAGTTAATGATGGATCAATTGTGATATTAAATTCAGACAAGGAAAAAAGTAATCTCGAGAGGTATGTCAAATGCGATGGAGTTCTTAAAAACGATGGTTCATTGTACATGTCAGCAGTGACTGGAGACCATGACATGAGTCGAAGAAGTCCAGAAAGTGTACGATCTCTGAGAACAAAAAATATATATTTAAAGGGAAAGTTTTTATGACTAAAAAAAAGACCTCATTCTAAATGTCTTTCCCATTCTTATGACAAAAAACTTTTATTCTTCTTTCTCTCTCTCACTCTCCCTCCAAAATTATAATTGACAGGTGTAAAATACAACTAAAACTATTTTCATCTTTTCCTCTCACATCACCTGTTAAAAAAAGAAAGAAATGAAGACTGCGCGAAAAGCGAACAAAAAAATGTTCCTTTCCATTTGATTTATATTTAACCAGCGCAAAAATGAATAGATAACATCATGCGATCATTTTAAAATTCTTCAACTAACCTGATCGACAACAGCACAAATACATGGAACTTTCCATCTTTTCCAAGTGAAGTTTTTGAGTCGATTTTGGAAAATAATCTAAAATTCTCGAGATATTAATAGATCGCGAAACTTGAAATTGTAGTGTTTTTATTAAAGTGTTTTTCAAAAGATGAACATGAAAACATCTTGAAGCTTTCAGATACGATCTAGTTGGGGGGTTCCCGTCCAGTTTTCACTACCCTCTGTTAAATTACCTCAATGCGTGGTGTATAATTGATTTCTGTTCTTTCGCCAACTTATCAGTGTCCTTCTTTTGACATAATTCGAAAAACCAAGAACAAACACGCTCTGCAAAATTTGTTATATTGAACTACATAATAGAAGCTTGTTTTTTTTTGTTTTGAGCCGTTTTCGAGATACGGTGGTCTAAAATGATATTGATTTGAACTAGCACATAAATTTGTAACATTCAGATTCAAATAAAACATTTGAAAAGTGTCATATATTGTGCAAAAAATAAAAACTTACCAATATAATCCCACGGACAAGTATTCCTAAAATATTTCATCAACGATTCTTGTCTCCCAATTTGAAAGGCTTGTTCAATCGCTATCACCAAGCCCTTTTGTCCACAGAGCAAATGTGCAAGTTCACTTTTAACCTTGAATATTCAAAGGAACTTCTGACATTTCGTTAAAATCAATTTCATACCTTTTTCTCGGAATAAAAATATTTAACCAACGCATTTACAGATTCGCCAAGCAATTGCTGAACTTCATTGATTTTTGTTTCTGTAAAAAAAAATCTATTTCTCCTGCTAAAAACTCCAATTTCACTTCTAGATATTGAACTCGGCTCGTGACTTTTTCCACTAGACGGACTTCGATCTCTTTGTGGAGTTTGACTTCTTGAGCTCACCCGTCGAGTTCTGAATGATTTTTCGCATTTGAGTTTTTTCTTTCTCTTGAATACCTCGCCGGTGAACACGGTTCCCTATCACTCGAATAATCATTATCATTCCTTTCAAATTCTACAAATTGTTCAGCAATGAGTAATCTCTCCGATGTGCTATCCTCTCCACTTCCAAACCACCGATCTTCGCCAAACCATCGTCCACAAGGGAATTTATAAATTTGTCCCGTTATTTCATTACGTACCAAAACCTATGAGAATGCATTAAAACGGGTACTGTTGAAAACAAAACTCACATAATCTACAAACCATTTCGGGGGCTTTTCCGACGGGTGGTGACCAATTTTTAATGTTGATAAAATACCTAAGTTTTTGTTCTGGAAACAAATCAAATCATTATTTGAGTAACAATTTTTAAAAAGTTACATCAAATTTAAACATTGGTGTATCAGGATTCAAATCAATCTTTGGACCTTCACAAAGTGTTCCATCTACTATCACCCAAATTGATGGTAATGTTCCTCTCCAACTTCCAGTCGCAATAACAACTTGATATTCCATTTCTGGAAAAGAAAAACTTCAATCAAGGTTACTTTTTTTCTAAACGTTACTTGTTTTCGTAAAAGTATTTGTAAAACATCGGAATTGAGCAGCATTAAGTGACAAAATATGGAAAAGAAACTGCTCCCTCTCTTCTTCGCTTGCAACGAATGCATACGGTTTGTACAGTTCTCTGAAAAAAAAAACGAAGTTTGACATACTTTGAACAAATCTGAACAATTGTTCAGACGTCGGACATCAGCACCCTTTTTTCGGCGTGTCCCATTAAACCCTTTATATAACCATTTTAATGCCCCTTTTGCAATTAACAAATAAACCTATATGACAATTGGAATTACCAATAAAAACTGGACGATGCAAAAAACGTATAGTAGAGGGATGATTCTTCACAAGTTATGCATACTCATTGAATATACACAATTTTTAAAGATTTGTTTTATATTGTTAAAAACAATGCATCTATAAGAATGATTTTTTTAAAAACAAACCTTAAAACTCTACTATTGTTCATAAGAGCTGCCAAATGTTTATGAAGCAATTTCCTCTCCAATGCAAGTCGAACAAATGCTCGAGCATATCCAATATCCGTTTTGATCTCAGTCATTGTTAGCACATTCCTAAATATAATTGTTTTAACCATTATAAACAAATAATGAGCAATTTATAAATATACTTCAAATCGTAAGCAACATGAGTCGGAAGGGGTGACAATAAAACTCTCCGTCCTTTTGGACTTCTTGCTCGACTTGTTGATCGAACTTTTCTCGGCGATCCTTCAATACTGGCATATCCTCCCATTGTCGATACATCTGTTTGTGAACCATGCCACGATGGGTTTGTAAAATCTGAACAATAATTCGATTGATAAAATATTTTTTTCGAGAGCATTGTAGTTAGCCAAGCTGATCACACAATCATCCAAATTGAGCGCATTTTGTTAAAATAAACAAGTAGTGTTTTTAAAACCTGTTTAAGCCATTCGTTGCAAATTACAAGACGAGCGGGAGAGCGAGGGGTTTTTTGACATTTTTACATTCAACCTCAATATCACACCACAACGAAGGATAAAAGAATACAGTAGACATTAGTTTTTCTAATTTTAGAGATTTATTAAATTCCAAAAAAGTTGCGAGAGCTTCTTTCTCCATTAATTTCAAAATAAAGACAAGAAATACTAATATCTAAAAACTTCAAGCAACACAACCAAAAAAATAGAACGAACCACTATAACTTGTTGTTTTTCTCATGCTTCTGGGTATAAATCCAGCCGGTTCCACACTATTATTTCTCGTTCTTATTCCGTGCCCAGATATGAGCGGCCTTCTTGGTGGAAGTCCACTACTTTCATTAGTCGGATTTCCATTCGAATCTTTTTCTAGATTTGTAATCTTATCCGCAATAAACGTAGCAGCTCGAAGAAGTGACTTTCCCCACGGTTCTTCAGCTCCTCTAATCGAACCAACAATATCACTTATAGTAGACAAAACATCGGTATCATTTTGAGGTGAGATAATAATTGGGGCTGGGACTTCATAAATTGGATAATTTGAATAACCACGTTTCGACGGAGGTAAAGATGGGGCACGAAAACCACGTTGTTCTGAAAATATATACCACAATATCAACAAAACCACGACTAACTAATATCGAAACAATATTCAAAAAATATAATTTTGCGCCAAGTCAAGCCAATATTTTGCAAAAGCTTTTCACTATCAAATCGCTTTGTTTTTTTTGTTGTCATTTCTTACGTTCAATCTTTCGTCGTAAAACGAGCCAAGCTAACGCTGAAGTTGAAAAAAATAGAAGTAATAAGTAAAAATTTGAAAAAAAAAAAAAGTTTTCAAAAAAATCTAATTATTTTCTGTTCCTGAAAAAATACCTGGAGTGAGCATAGATGTCGAAGAGGCTCTTGTTGTCAATCCAGGCTGTTCAAAATCTTGATGTTTACTGACAAAGCTCCAAAGTGCTGATTTACCCTAAAATTGTAGAATAAACCATTTTTCTAAACAATCATTTAAAAAAATTTTTAAAATAATTTCAGAAAATCGTACATGTTTATTTTTGAGTCCGTGTGCCCATATTCTTTCCAACAAATCACAAAACGAAGCAACCAATGTGTTCTCTTCGACACCCGTGATTCCAGCATCCAAATGTCCCAATTCCACAGCTTCTTTTCCCATTTTATCGACAAGCATACGTTTAGTTTTTGCTAGAAAATTCATATATTTCGGTTCATTCACTTTGGTTTCAACAAACCTTTTGTTTCTTTCAATAACTGATTTACAAACGCATATTGTTGCTGTGCAATTTGTTTACTCGACTCCGCTTGCAACAATCCAGCTCCTCCATAAACACTTGTCGGCCTGACATTTGGTGAGCCCGCATTATTACCATTCGGGCCATTTTCAATTGTTTTCGATCTCAATCTCGGATATCTTTGCTTCCACGGAGATGGTGCAGGACTTATTAAATTCGCGCCATCAAGAAGGGATGTGTTCAATTGATGAAGTGGCCAAAATCCTTCATATCTCATTGGAAATGAACCAGCCAATGAATGTGGTGCTGGAACAACATAATCCGCTGTTTCCTCCCTTTTTGATATCAATTCTTCAGTTGCTGAAAATGGCGGATTCGCTTCATATGTCGGTGTTCGAACGATTGACATTTCAACACCTCCAAGAAGGTCTCTCATTGCAGATATTCGGGAATCGAATAGCAGAACCCCTTCATCGGGTGTTTCCCACTGTGACAATATTTTTGCATCAATGAATGAGGTAAACATCTGAAAACAAAAACTTTAACTATTATATTTAACATTTTATAAATACCTGAGTTTCTAAAAACGCTGCCAAGAACGCTAAATGACTATCCGGTTGGTCTGACAAAAATGAAGCCTTGTCAAAACTCGCCATACTTTCTCGATTCAATTCATAAGTATCCCGATCTTCACACCCTTGTCCACCAATAACAAAATGCTCATAAGAATAGAACATTTCAACAAATCGGTTAAGAACACATTCTCGAATTGCATTGTTCACTTTGGCATCCTGAAAAAAGTAGGATTTTTTTTAAATTCATAACAAGAGGAGGTCCTACTGCGAAATAATGCCTCGAAACCGGTGAATCAATATTTTGAGAAGGCGATCCGTATTCCGCTTCAATATCATCCATATCGACATGAACACCAGCGCGTCGTACAATTTCAGCAACCCTTGCCAATGTAAAATTATCCTTCAGAACATTGTCTAGTTTAAGAGGCTGAAGTCCAGTTCTAGAAGGACGTCTAACAACACCTAAAATTCCAAGAAATTTTTAAAAGCTCATAATTTAAAAACTCACCATTAAATTCATCATTAAAACTGGCTCCCTCTTCTAAATCAAACGATCTGCTCATTCTTTTCATCGCCCAATCCTCTAATCTTCGATTTCCGTTTCCATTTTTCTTTCTCAACTTCACGCCTCCTTCTAATACTTTGTCTTCTTCTTGTGTTACAGTATCCACAGATGTTATCATTTTTTCATCAAAAACACTTAATCTGAAATTTTTGTTTAAATAAAGGAATTTCACTTTTTTTTTAACCTTTGAACTGCATTCTTAATATCATTTGCTAATTGTTTTGCACCTGGAAACACTGGAACATCTTCAGGCAGTTCAGATCTTCCGGTATCCAAATCAACAACACAAACATTTGACTGGAACAATGATTCAGGTACGCATTCTTCATAACACCATCCCATTACATAAGGAACCTGTAATAAATTCGTTGAAATAGAGGTTTTTTAAACTGTTATAAATACCGGTGCTTCAACAAATTTTAATTGAGAATATGGCAAAATTGGAACATACACCATTTGCCATCGGAATGGAAAGGAGAGGGCAAGAAGGGCTTCACAAACGGACATTAATCGTGAAAGATCTTTAAATTGTTTTGTTTTATTTGATTTTTTAAAATGAATATTACCTTTTGAGCATAATAAAATCTGATGTTCTAACAAAAAACATGAAAATAATCGAATGAATCGTTCAACAGGTAAAAATTCGAAAATTCCGCCGATTGATTCATCAAAAAATGGGAGTTCTTTGGGACCGGGACGTTGAACGACGATCATTGTGTCGAGTAGAGGAATCTGAAGGCATTCCCAATGAAAACATATTTTTAAAAAATCGATACCTTTAGAGTGGTACTTGGAGACGGCATTGGAACTTCATATAAACACCAATAAATGTAACTTTCAAGGGGTAAAGGTGGTGAATTTTTTGAGGATAAAATCGAATTAAAAGCGGTTAAAAGAGCACGGGTAGAATTTACAAGTGGAAGTCGAGTAATTACACAAATTGTTCGAGACATGAATAAAGTATTTTGGCCGCCACCTTCATAATATGAAACTCTTTTAGCCCGATCTCTACGATTTCTTGGAAGTGTGTGAGTTCCACCTGAAAACTTGGGAATCCATTGAAAATGCAAAAGAAATTTCAACCTGAAACTGTTCCAGGTGGTAAATGTGTTCTATTCTGTGCTTCTATTTTGGAAGGGTTACTACCAGTCAATTCTCGTACATGGTCTTGATGAAGTTGAGACATTGCTTCACAAATTGAGATGTCTTTTACTTCCTAGAAATTTTTAATTTTTAAAAGAATTTCAATTTTCAAAAAAGTTTAATTACCTCATAAAACGTGATAGCTGTTCCATTTATCCTCGACCCATCTTCTCTAATATTTGCAAAAGTATGAATCGATGGTTTAGATGGAACATCCTTCTCGGTATAAAATCGTAATCCTTTAGGCATGCAAAGCTGAAATTTTTGTTTATTTTTAAATAAATCCGAAAATTTTAATCTTACGGCTAATATTTCATCTGGGAACGGATTACCGGGTCTTCGTTGAGGAAAATGATTAATTATTTTTGCAACAAATGATTTTTGTAACGGAGGTCTGAATTGTGGCTGTGAGCTGCTTGGAGATAAATCTCCAGCTGTTTGATATTGATCATATGATGAATCAACCTAGAAAAAACGCATTTTTAAAAGTGTACAGAAGTTTAAATTATCTTACTAGCAATCCAGTTTCCGGATCATATCCAGCAACCGCAAAATAATCAACCAAGGTAACATCAATATCAGCGTTTCGACCAGCCATTTTTAAATAAGGATATTGAGTTTGAGTATTTAATAAAATAACATTTTCGTTCTGAAAAATTTTACATAATCTTTTTTCACGTATATGATCAAAGGTCATTTGAGAAAAGTAAATATATGGTGGTTAACTTTTAATCATGCGAATGAAAGAGAAAATGAGAGAAATTAACGGAAAACGGGAAAACCATTTGGAAATTTTGATTTATTGACCGCCGTGTTGAAAAAAAATAATGCACCACAATTGCGTCAACAGATTGGAAATGCGCCAGGACAGCGGCCACTGACTAATTTTTTGTTTTGGATTTTTTTTTTGAGTTCCACGCGGAATTTTGGAAATTTTTGCAAGAGGTTAACTTTTCCACGTGTTGGCCTCTAATTTCGAAAAATGAAAATGTTGAACACTGTTCAGATGAAATTCGATTGCTACAATGTTATCCCAAAATTTCTCAAGGGTAGACTTGTACGATGCAAAACCATCGGTGTTTTCGCATGAATCGGAAAGTGATTATACATTGACCTTGATTGGCGAACCAAGCGGTGAGTTTTTGAAAAAAAAAAGAACTTTTGATAAATGTGAATGAAATTTCGGAACGGCAAAATTAATTGCCTTTGAAAAGGTTAATGCGGAAGAGAAAAAAAATAAAATGTAAATTGCAGTTCCACCTGAACAAAAACCGACAGTTACACTGAATTCGGAGAATCGAAGAGAGTCGGTGAAAGAGGTAGAGGAGGATTTGTTTTTCCCAATTAATCAAACATTTTCAAACCATGAGCACTTCTCAAAATCCTCGATTGTAAGATGAAATCTAGCGAATTTTAAAAACACCCGAAATTTAAATTTCAGCATTGCACTGAAAATTCTGAAGATTTTCTTCCATTTGGTGATATTGGTGATGATGAATACTCCAAACCGGTGAACGAAAATAATGAGAAGAAAAAAGAAAAGTTTGTAATCATGGAATTTATCAAATGCATTTTCTAATTGACAGGTTCCGTCGTTGGCGCCATAAAGAATACCAATGTGACGATTGTGAAAGGATGTTCACATTGAAACATAACCTTCAAAATCATTATGTTCAGGTGAGAACATATTCCAAAATCATTAATTCTCGGATAAGTGTACCAAATTTCAGTACCATATGGGATGCAAAAAGCTTCGAAAGCCTTGTTTGTCATGTAAATGCGAATTATGTGGGAAAATCTATCCGTCGCCCTCAATTCTTGCGGATCATATGAAAGAAATCCATGAGTTTATGTAAATTTTACGCAATGGGAGGGGATTTATATTATTTATTAGTGTTTTATGCAGAATGCCTGGAATGATTGAGAAATGCGAAACTTGTGGAGAAACCTTTACATCAATGAGATTATTGACCAAACATGTTAAGAAATTACACGTTGAAGGGAAAAGGTGTCAATTTGAACAATGCAAAGATCTCAATTTTAGATTTTTGAAAGTAATATTATAGGTCCTTATTTTAAGACATTAAAGTTTTCAGGATCTCAACGAACATATGAAAAAGGCGCATAAAAATGTAACTGGTCATCGTTTTGCATGTTCAATTTGTGATCTTCCATTCAAACGATTAGCAGCAAAAATAAAGCACGAAAGGAATCATATGAGTTTTAGATTGGAAAGAGTAAAAAATGGTGAACATTTTTTTGAAAAAGACGAAATATAAACATTAATAATTCCAGCTAGAGAAGAAGAAAAAGAAGAAGAAGAAGCAGCAGCAGCAGTCGTTGCTGATGAACAAATACAAAGACAAAACATTTCAATAATGGAAAAAACAAAACATGAAGATGATTCTCTTTCGCTGCCTTCTACATCGTCGATGCCGTCGTCGACGTTGAAAAGAATGAAAACGTTTCAACCTGAACTCGAAGCTGTTGCAATCAAGAAACGAACTGTTCAAAAATTGAGTAAAGATGAGATTCTTGCCAAAATAAAATGACTCTTTTGTTCAATTTTTCATTTCGTTTACAATTGTTTGTTTTATAATAATCAATTCATTGTTTTATCATGTCGGTGACGTTTCTGAATAAATTCATCGATGCTTTTTTTTTTAATTTAAAATAATATCGGTTTGAGCCGAAGAATTTTTATATTTTTTGAAAAAAAAAATTGTTCCCGCACCGCTCCTGTCTTTTCCGAAAATGAAGTCATTTGTGTGTAAACACGCTCTATTGTGAGATACAAGTGAACTGCAATTTTCCAATGTTGTGCAATCTTTTGACCGTATTTTAAAGTTTAAAGTTTCTCAATTTTTTAAAACTTTTAGTACAAAACAACTATTATGGATAATAATAATTCTTCTGCCCAACAAAACTCATCTGCCAAGGATGAAAAGGTATTTTTTAAATGATTTTTCACTGTAAAGTCTGAAATAATCTACAGAAAAAGAGTCCACGACAAAATCCTGCGGCTGCTGGTAGTGGTGGACCAAGTTCAAGGGGAAGGGGTAGGTTTTTCATTGGTAATTTGGTTTTAGATAGTTCAAAATGTAAATTTTAAGGGAATAACGGGAGGAATGGATCTTCAAGAAATGGTCCACAAAGAAATGGAGCGACACGACAGGAAAGAGCGGCGAATATTTCGCAAAAAGTTGATATGAAAAAATATGATCGCATGATTTCGGCGGCTCATGTAAGTTCAAACATTATTGATTGTTTTTCCACAAATCTAGAATTTTCAGAACAATTTCTCGGACATTCCATGTGGCCCAAACACTGAAGATTGTGTGATTTGTTGTAAGCCGAATGATGTTTTCGGAGTAAGAATATATTTGGTTTTTCACGAAATCTGGATTTTTGTTCAGATTGGTGCTTGTCGACATCCGGTTTGTGCTGAATGCTCGATTCGTATCAGAATATTGGGAGATTCGAAAGTTTGTCCAGTGTGCAGGGGAAATATAGAAACGGTACGTTTTCGAAATTTGTGAATTTTGGAAAACATTCAAAAATAAGATAGCGATTTTTCATTACCAGCTTGATTACTGTCTTTTTGAAAAAAGTTATATTCAATCAAGCGACTTCGCAACATAATAACTTCCAGCTGTATTTCTGCACTGTTGACGATGATTTCGCCACGATCACATTAGACTTTCCAAAAACATCTCATCCCCACGAAGATCGTTTCTCAGTTCGATTCAGCAGTTCGACTTCTGGGGAAAAATATGAGAGATATCTGGCTCATGTTTGCAAAATTTGTAAAAGGTTTTGAATTCATAATGTAATATACATGTTCATACTTTCTAATTTTTCCAGTGACGATGGTGAAAGATTGGAATTTCCAACATATATATCACTTCGACAACATATGGCAAATAATCATCAGTTATCATATTGCCATATTTGTACGGAAAATCTTAATTTGTTCTCAAGGTATTGTTTTTTCAAAAAAGAATTTTGAACGCGTTCAAAATAAAATTTTCAGGGAACGAAAATCATATACAAGGGATCAGTTGTCAAGGCATACAAGAATTGGTGATTATGATGATCGAAGTTTCAAAGGACATCCGCAATGCCTATTTTGTGAACAAAAGTTTTTGGATGAGGAAAATCGATATAAACATTTGAGAAAAGATCATTTCTTCTGCCAGTTTTGTGAAGCGGACGGTTCGATGACCAATGTTTTCTTTGGGTAGGTTTCAATTTTATTTTTGAAAAAAAAAAGCAGTTGATTATTTCAGCAAACACGATGAACTTAAAGCACATTACAAACAGCACCATTTCCCGTGTCAAACAACAGAGTGCTTAGAAATGGGGATTGCGTTTGCGACGAAATTGGAACTTGATCTTCATAAGGTATCAATGAACAAAATTAGCGTTTTAGAAAAAGTGCATTTTTTCAGGCAAATGAACATTCTGACGGCCGACGAAACGTTTTGGATATTGCATTTGGTCGAGGTAGAAGAGAGGTTCATTTAGGAGCGCAGAGAGGACGAAGACAGCCTGATGATCCAGCACCTCCTCCTCCTCCTAATACTAGAATTGCTGTTGTTCAAAGGGACAATGTTGCCGTCAATCCGCAAAGGTATTTTTTTTTAAATATTTGCCACTTCTAGCTTTTTTCTTGTTAATTCTGAAAATTCAATCCATAGAAAGATTGTTTAAAATAAAATCCGTAAATCTATTATTTTCCAGTGACCCTAGTCAATTCACAGTTGTTCCATCCGCTCAATCTAGAAACCCATCTCGATACGTAACAAGACCAGCCTACACCCCACAAACGCAAGACTTCCCAAGCTTGGCACCTGCTCCGCCGCCACCTCCGGTCTTAAAATCGAATGATTTCCCAAGGTTGAAAAAACCAAAACAAAACGAAGCTACACCGGCGACTCCTGTTGAAGAATTTCCGTCACTTGGTGGTACAAGTAGTAGTGGTCCTTCGAGGGTTAGTGTTCCGCCGATTGTTAGAAAGCCGGTTGTGGCAAAGGTTGCAATTCAAAAACAACAACCAAAGAAAGGTGGGAAAAAGGATAGGAAACCAATTGTGGACGAGGAAGAGTATGCACCACCTAGAGATGTTCCTCAAGCTCTTATTAAAGTTAATAATACCATGGTGAGCTCTTTTTTCAAGGCTTTAAATATCGTCATCAATTTTTCAGTTGCGTTTCGATATGGTTGATAATAGTAGTCGACCAACTGCAAAATCCAATATACAGCTTATATCAAGAAGTGATGTCCAAGCTCAACAATCGTCGGGATCTTCTTCGTCTTCATTATCATCCCGTCCACAAAGTGGTCGAATGGATTTTCCATCACTTCCAGCAGCTTCTGCTCCCATAGCGCCTGCTAATACTGCTTGGCTGAATAGTAAAAATAGTAGAGTGGTAAATTTATTTTTTTTTTCTAATCCAATTTAAACCTTTTTCTTCTAGAAATCTTCAATAACTGGTGTCACTGTACCTTCGAATTATTCGAATGCAACAAAAGGCAAAAACCAGAAAAATAATAAGAAAGTTAAAACTCCGGTTAATGAAGTTTGGTCGAGTTTGGGACGGCCACCAACACCGCCAGAACCAACCGCGAACGATGATGAATGGAAGGATGTTCCGTTATCAAAAGAAGCTCAAATTGAACAAGAAAAGAAGGCGAAAAAGGAATGGGCGAGGAAAAGGGCTGAGATTCGAGCGGCGGTTGAAGCGTCAAGTAAAGCGAAGAAATTAGAAGAGCAGCGGACATCTGAAACGGTGGAACAATTGCCAATTACTGATACTATTGATGAAAGGTATATTTCACACAATCTCGCAGTTTTTTTTTCATTTTCTGAATATCGTTGTATTTTTCAGTTCTAGCTCATCGTCAAGAACTTCTAGTGTTGAAGAAGAGTGGAAAGAAATCAAAAATTCGAAAAATGCGAATAATAATGAGAAGAAGAAAAATAAGGTTTGTTTAAGAAAAATACGACGATCTTTAAATATAGTTTCAGAAAAATAAGAAGAATAATGATGAATCCGCGACGGATGGTAAAAATTTGGAAGAAAAAGAAAAGGAACCAGAACCAGATTCAGAGAAGAAAGGAAGTGTTGAGGAATCCAACCAAGCATTGAAATCGACACTCGATGCGGTTAGTTTTTTTTGTTTAAGCTTCAAATGATAAAAATTACGTCAACTTATGAATAATATTTGAAACAATCAAGAATTTTAGATAAAAATTAGTAATTTCTCACGCAAATGAAATTTACTTTTAAAAAATTCAAAAATGGTCTGTTAGTTTAGGATTTGTTGCTAATTTGAAGTTTTGCAAATATGCAGCGATGAAACAGAAATTTCGAAAATGCCCAGAAAAGCTATTCTTGCCCATTTTATTTTTTTAAATACATTTCTTGACCATGTGTAAGAAATCTAAACTTTTTCTTCTATGTCAATTCCACCTGAATCAATAAACTTTGAACTTCCTGATGTCCAACAGTAAATTAATTATTTAAAATGAAAAAAAGGTTAGAAACTAACATTTTTATTACTTTCTATAGTTTTTAGGCTTTTTGACACACCCGGATTATTCAGACTCGTATTTTCAACGAATTTAACAGAAAAAAATTAACAAAAGTAATTTATTTTTTGAAAAATTCTTCTATTTTTCTTTTCTTTACAGTAATTAATTAGTAAGAAGAAATATTTGTTTCTGAAGCTTTATTCCTGATTTCCAATTTTTTCAAATCCCAATTTATATCACTCAATTAGTTATCGAACAGCAAATAGAGCTCGTGATAATCTTTAGAGTATGTCCATCTGTTAAGTATTTACATTTATGTGATAAAGTGGCAGAATATTTCAAAGTATACTGTAGTTTTACGGGAACTGCTCTTTATCGACCTTTTTTTTTACAGATTTGGAACCTACCAGCAATGCCGACTGTCACTACCATGTTTTCTAATTTTTCACTTTCTATGTTTGGGGGAGCAACCGCAAAGCCTGCTGATGTAATAATTTAAAAGAAAAACTATTTATATTTTTAACTTGTGAATTTCAGCAGTCGCCTACTACGTCAATTGCACCACCGCCGGGTTTGGAGAATGTTGTTGTTAAACCGCCACCTGGGTTTGGTAATGAGAAAATAATTGATTTCAAGTCTGCTCCGTACTTGTCTCATGAGGATTTGCAAGCGAAAAATAGAAAAGAGGTGGTTGAGGTAGAGATTTTACGAGCTTTTTTCTGATATTATTGATATTGACATTTTTAGGAACCTTCTGGTGATGGATGGGTAACTACCGGTAAAAATAAGAATAAGAAGAAGCAGAAGAAGTAATTTATTAATTTATTTTTTTTTAATAGGTTTGTTTTTTTTAATTCATTATTTTTGTAATTTCAAATGGGTTGATTTATATATTTTCATTCAATTCCGTGCCGGTTCTTTGCAATTGTTTTTTTATATTTTAAATCAAAACTGTTGTTATTAGTTTTTCGGTGATTAGACTATAAATGTTCATCTATGTAGAACATAACTTACCGACAGTAAAATAAGTTATCAAAAATTTTAGCGTCATTACCTGACAGTATTAGATCTTTAATCAATTAGTCTAAATATTGAACAGGTAAGACGCTAAAAAATTGATATTCAGAGAATAGGAACGAATGTCCGAATATGGTGTCGAATGATGAGTAAATGAGCACATTTCCAATTGAGGAAAACAAATGGACGAAAGGCGGAGCAAGGAGGAATTAAAAGGGCGGGATTGACCATTAACTGGTGGTTTTCACTGATTGCTTTTCCTTCTTTCTTCTGTAAGAGAGCAAATAAATGAATGTTATATAGTATGTAAAATAGGAAAACATTATTTTTGATAAAAAGAAAACAGGTGAAAATATTTAAAGGTAGAATAAGAGCAGATGATAATTAGAGCATTCGAAATGTGCAATAACTAGATATTAGATGAAGGGGGAAATGTGTTTATACATAGGTTGGCAAAAAAAAAGAAGTATTTTGAAGGAAACATGGGAAATAGGAGTTTTTAGAATTATCGATCTAGAATGAAGGATTTTTAGAAATTAGAGGTTTTTGCTGGTTTTTGAACAGCCGCATAATTATGTGGTTTATTCTTGAGAGATTTTAGAACCTCTTTTGGTGAGATTCGGGGTTTTTTAAAGATCAGTTTAAGGAATGTAAATTCTACCAAAGATAATCCCGGAAGCTCCCGAAAATAGAGGTTTATCGAAGAAATGAGAAAGTTGATATGAAACTCCTTCACATAATAATTTTCAAATAAAAATTAAAGCATTGCTTTATATCACACGACTTTTAAAATATATGGTTTACTATAGAGTGGTACGTTGTCTTTAAGAAACATTCGACCAATTAGAGGTTTCCTTAATGGAGAGGTTTACCTAATCATTAAGTTCCTCGCACTTAATCTAACATTTTTTGAGATTTTTTTTCAAATACGCAGAATCAGCTTCTGCTTATTTGAAGAAAACGGGGTTAAAGACAATGCCCTAGAAAGGTTCAAGACAATGACCTTAGCTGCTTGAAAACTAATCCGAGAGCATTTATGACATGGGGAATTGAAAAAAAGTTTTTTAAAAGTGATTATATTGTAAAACGCACGCTCAACAAAGTTGTGCTCTTTTTGGGATATTGTTTTGAAGCGTGTTTTATCGGCTCCTACAAATTTTTCTGATAATTTTGAAACTGATTTGGATTCAATTTACCATCACTTTTATATTTTCTATGAAAACTTCTTCTAAAAAATGACACACAAGGAAATACTCCAAGTGTTTCGCCTTTTGATAAAGTTACAGCTGGAAATCTAGAAAACATAAACAAATGTGTTATTAATGAAAAAAAACGTTTTTTTTAATATTTAGATCTTTTTTTGGCTTTTTTCTGTTAGTTTTCTATTTTTCTGTCTGCGGGAACTCCCGCCACTTTTCTGAGAGGCTTAAATTTTTAAAAAGAACTTCAAAGTATTCTTTTTACTAAATTTCGATTTCTATTTTTAGAAAATCGAACAGGGTCAATAATGAAACCTGTTCTGATCTTCAAAAGTCGAACGTTCGCGAGTGTTTTTGTTGGAAGAGTGCCAATAATGATAATTTTGGATTCAGTGATTTTATTTCCGGATTCACCCGATTCTAATCGAAATGATTGGGAGGAAGGGGCTGAGGTAGAATAAATGAAAAAAAGCAATTTTAATTTAAAATAGTATTAATTTAATTATAAATTCAGAAAACTAAATCAAGATTTTCAGCTGGTTTTATCTGAAAATAGCATAAATCTATTTTTTATCTGGAAGTTTAGGCCATTGTGAAAAATAAGGAACCGCAATAAAGCTAATAGTACTTTCATATCAAGTATCTATAATAAATTTGGGTACCTAATTTGATACCCTTAGTACAAGATAATCTTATCCATCCAGAGTGCGTCGAGAGCACAAATTAAATAACCAATTTTTTTAAAACAGTGCAAATTAAGTACAATAAATAATCATTGGCATTCAAAACACTGAAGTTGCAGCGAATGCCACAGACTCTTTTCATGTTAAATTATCTTTTTTATTGGGTTCATAGAAAACAATCTCGTAAAAATCAATTTGCTAACAAATTTTCGAAAATGCTCCAAAAGCCATTTCGGAAAACCGTTATTGTTTTGGGTAGCTTACTCTAAAGTTTCTTAATTTACTAACTCTTAACATTGTAGAATAATAAAGCTAAATTTGCAAGCATTGACATTTTTGTTGCTGAAGTTCTTACTGTAGTCGAAATTCCATTTTCACGCAACTAGAAGGGGTTAACTATGCATTTCCTACCGTAATCCTGTTGGTCAAATATCGTCAATCGGAGGTCAGAAAAAGGTGATATTATTATCAGGTCCGATGACAGAGAAATAATGAAAAACGCTCGAAAAGCCAGGACAAACATGCACCTCGCTGAGCAACACGACTGAGCAAAAAAAAGCGAAACAAAAATTGTAGAAATCTTTCTTTTTTTTTTGAAAGAAACGAGAGATTTTAGTCAAGTGGGCTGGTATGCCAACCACTCTTCAATTTACTATTGTTATTATTATTCTTCTTGATTTGTTTAGTTTGGAAATTTGATGAGATTTTGTGTGTAATGTTTCAGGTTGAAGGGGGGTTGATCAAATAATCAGAAGAGTGGCGGAGGGAGGGTCAAGATACTTTTGAGTCGGCTAATCTTGTACAAATAAGGAAATCGGTAAGAGTGTCATCATTTGGAGTGTTCGACTACACCGGAACATGGTCAAATATGCCGCCGACACGACATGCTTATTTAGAAGAGCTCGAGATCTAGAGGAGTTTGTTGATCTTAGCCAGAACGACAAGATAGATAGAATGTTATCATCCATTATTATACTTAATGGGAACAGAATTGAGAGATTTTTGGGAGCGTTTTCTTTTTTTCCGACTGAAAGTCTGAAATATCGGTTGAAAATGCCTCAATTTTAGTTGAAAAATTGAAAAATGCCTCATTGTTTAATAGAAACAGTTAGACTATGTAAATTATCTGGGAATGATATCAACTGGAACAATACCTTTAAATACCTAATACAAAATCTAGTGCTACAGTAATAAATTTTCGAATCTACCGTAACTCAGTTGTATCCTTACAAGGGAAGAGCTTTTTAGATTTTTAGCCAAGTTACAATCTTTTGTCCTCAAAGATCAGAAATTTCAGAAAATTTCTGATCTTTGAAATAATTGAAAACTAGTCCGCAGGCATAAAAAGTCCAATAAAAATGAAAAAATACATGAATTAAGATGAAAAAGCATTAAAAAGGACTAATATAAGCATTCTGCATAACTATTTATTAACGAAACACGAAAAAAGCTCATAGGAAAAAGTTCGGCCAGGTGGCCCTTTTTTCTAGGTCATTGTTTTGAAGCCCGTTTTCTCGGCTTCTAGGTGGTTTTAGAAAAATTTAAAAACAGATTTGGAATGAGTCTGAAGCCTATTTTCATCCCAGGCGCATTCATAATCTCCGTAAAGCCCTCCTTTAATCAAATTCAACGTGAAGAACAGAATTATTAAAACCGAACTGAAATCTTCAACATATTCACAAAGGTACCGGACTGAATCGTACTGAATTCACAAGTTCTCCTGAATCTTCGGCTTCGAAGGACCGACGCATTTAACCGAAAATCTGAAGGAAATAAGCTACGCTCAAGTGTATTCCTTTTAAATTAAATTTTCTGTTTTAAAAAAATCATAAGACGCCAAAAATCTCAGTTTTATTAAAAACTGAATGGAGATAAACGTTAACTTCTTCAGAGTCAGAATTCCAATCAAGCTCTTGCAATTCACATGATCTTGATCCTTCCTTGATTTAATTTTCACAATCCAGTTTTCAAATTGAACCACACTCCTCTATCTCTGAACGCTGATCATCAAAACATCGAACACGCTCTAAAGTTCGTTTTTTTCAGGTGCTCAACACATCAGATGTTAAACATTCCAATCGTTTTTTCAACGAAAATGACAGCATTTGTTTCGCGAGAAGAAGAATGGTCAACAGATCAAAAATCCTTGTCAATTCGGTTTCAAAGAACCGAAAATCGAAAAGTGTTCACTGTGGTCTTAGTAAATCTGAAATTAATATTCTTTCCAACTCAAAAGTTGTAATAGGATAATTTTAGAATAAATAAAGCTTCTGAAAATTCATCGCAGGATCGTTTTTTTAGTTTTGCAATAAAAAACGTTTACAAAAAAAAATCAATCAACACGTTATTTGTCTTTCGCGTGCCCCAATTAAATTTTTAATCATCATCATCAATCAGATCTTTCATCATTTAGCTGCATAAGCAAATTATCAAAACTCAAAAACTCGAGGAAACAAGGTTCTTGGCGACTTCCCAACTAACAACACAAGATGAGCTCGTAAGTGTCGGCCACTTCTTTTTGTGTCCAATGATTTCGATTCCAATCCTATTGACACACAATCACTTGTAGTATTTCTAACATTAGTCGGAAGGATTAGTAGGGTATACGGTAGTAGTCATTTCAGAGACCTCCCATAATTTCGCTTTGAGGGAGGTCTTGATTTCTTGACCTGCATATAAAAAAAATATTTTGGTTAATAAATTGATAATTTACAGCCAGAAACATTCAAACCCAAATGAGATTTTCATTCCAAAAGGTCGGGATATTGTTCAACGTTCGCTCGTCTTCCGCAACACGTCTGGAAAAGATTTTGTTCTTAAATTGATCGCATCCCATCCTTCTTCGATCATCTTCCCAACTACAGTATTCCGCTTCCCGCCATCGTCCTACCGTACCATTCAATTCCGCGTCAATTCAAAGAATAAGAACTCGTGGGAAGAGTTGCATATCAAAGGATTTGTTTTGCCGATTTATAGCAAGAATTTGAAGTAGATAGCTTTTCTAAAATTCAATGCAATAGATATGTTTTTCCAGAGAATGGATTGATAAGAAGGACGTCGCTGGAACACCAGAACAAGAGGCTTTCAAAATGACAATCAAGGCAACTGATTTCTTCTCTGCTCCACACACCGTCGTCAATCTCCCAGGAAAATCGGCATGTATCGAATCGTCGGACCACCCGGTTGATGTTGAAGAGTTGGACACTTATACAGCTGTAAATATTGACAAGGATGTGGCAACTGCCGAACCGATTGGTTCCATGATGGGATTTGTTGAGGAATACAACAAGAATAAGGTTAATAACTCGTGAGTTTTTTTTTAAATACAGTGTACACCTAGCAATCTTCCTTTAAAGTAGGACTTTATGAAGCTAATGAATGCGTCTGGGATGAAAATATACTTTTTTCTCAAGAGAGATCTGTTTTTAAAATTTTCTAAAATCACCTAGAAGCCGAGAAAACGGGCCTTAAAACAATGGCCTAGAAAAGAGGCCACCGGCGGAAACTAGTCCGCAGGCATGAAAAATTTAAAAAAATAAAAAAAAACATTTAAAAAAACAAATTCTGGACGCATTCTGCAACTATTTATTAACGAAATACCAAACGGCCAGGTGGCCACTTTTTCTAGGCCATAGTTTTGAGTCCTTTTTTGGCTTCTAGATGGTTTTCGAAAATTTTAAAAACAGATTTGGAATGAGAATGAAGTCTATTTTCATTTAAGGCACATTTATTATATCCGTAAAGCCCTCCTTTAACTGAAAATTTCTGAAAACATTTTGAAAAGGACTAGCATAAGTTCGGCCAGGTGGACACTTTTTCTAGGCCATTGTTTTGAGGCGCGTCTTCTCGGCTTCTAGGTGGTTTTAGAAAATTTAAAAAATAGATTTGGAATGAGTATGATTTCTATTTTCATTAAATGTATATTTATTATCTCCGTAAAGCCCTCCGTTTAAGTGAATCTAGTGTACTCAGGTGAGAGATCGATAAACACCTTTTTACATACAGTGAAATCAATTAGGGTTTTCAACAGTATGATTCGAATGCATTAATAGAACACAGCTGTCCCGGAAAGTACTTACGATGCAGAAAATTTAACCTAATTAAGTTACATCCTACCAAAAACTTTATAAGAATGTTAACATTTTGAGAGATTCTGAACTTTACTGTATATACTGATAATTAAAATTGGTTTGACTCATAGTGTATGATTGCTTCCGCATTCACAGCACTACCATCACTCAATTGTGATCGTAGCCTAAATCTTAAATTTACATTTATTTAAGAACTCAATTTCGATTTTCCGGTGCCCTTTTACACATAATTTTTTACCTGACTCCCGCGAGCTCCCCGAGCAAGATTTTTAACAAATGGTTTACAATCAGAATTTGCGAAATTCTGTTTTTTCAGCTGCTGGATCACTAACTATATTTGTGGAAAACAAGAAAAGAAGGAAGACAAAAGTTGCAAGAGTAAGAAGAGCGGAAAAAGCAAGTCTTGCAGATCAAAGTAGCTCAAATTATCAAATTATTTCAAAGTTGTTCAAATATTTCAGATCTCGTTATGGTAGAATGAATGTGTGCTTGGAAGCGGCTCCATGTGCTGGTTCGACAGTTCAAGCTTGAGTTTATAATTGTGATGAATAAATGGGTTTTATTTGATTTTAATGTTATATTTAAAGAAATAAGCTCAAAATAAGCCGAAGCTTTTCTCATATTTCAAACAGAAATTTATCAAGTTTCAAAAGTTGTTCTTACAACATCGATTCGAATCTCGTGTGCAATTATATTCTCACATCTCCTAGTTTTCTCAACATTCTCCACTATTTCCCTTTTTCGAACCTCCAATTGCAACACCGCATAATAATTTTCGGATTGTGTTGTTTATTTCACTTTTATAAATAGTTGTCGTCGTTATGAAAATCATAATTATTATTCACTTCACCACAAAATGTCGTTTTTTTGTGTATATACATTTCATGTGTCAAATGTGAATGGATTCAATGTTTTTAGCTTTATAGTGTTGGAGAAGAGGGGGGTTGTGTATCAATTTTATTACAACAAAAAACATATTTAGTTTGACAATTTCTTGTCTCTTTTCTGTAATCTGCAATTCTCATCTTTTTTTACTGGTTTCTTTCATTCTCTTTTTCATTTTCACCTTTGACATTTGAATGGTGAACGTCACCCAAACTTTTTTTGTTGGTAGATTGAACTTTTATTTTTGTAAAAAGCTAGACAGTTTTATATGAACTTTTTTTTGAAATATAAAATTTTGAAGTTCAAAATTCAATACATGTCGTTCATATCAGTTATGATAAAAAGTGTAAAAATAATATGAAACAAGTGTAATTATTTTAAAATTTGAAAATGTTCATTATTTTTTGAAACGTTCTTTCTCAAATTAATTTTTTTGGTTATTTTAATAAATCTCTTTTAAAAATCTTAGAGAATCGATGACTTTAGACTACAGATTGGAAATATTATTTCAATAATGTTTCCGATTTCAAAATTAAGAAAATATTCTTTGAAAATATTTTTGACCTTCCGAAATAAAATCGGGTGCTACCGAATAAATACTAAATAAATAAAAAAAATGTAAAACCTTCTTTGGAACCACCGCTTAATTTTGGTGCACATTTACTCCCGCCCATTTATTAATTAAAAAATTCGGTTTGAAGTAAATAAATAAACATTTTAAAATTAAATTAAACTAAGTAAGTATGCAAGATGAAACAATTAAAAAATAAGTTTCTGGAATCCGGTGAAGTTTTTCTTTCGACCTACTTGAAACTTTAAACAAACTTGAGATGGAAATTGAAATTCAATAAAACCTGTAAATTAAAGGAAGACTTTACGGAAATAATAAAATGTACCTTAAATGAAACTAGACTTCATTCTCATTCCAAATCTGTTTTTAAAATTTTCTAAAACCTCCTAGAAGCTGAGCTTCAAAACAATGGCCTAGAAAAAGTGACCGCTTGACCGAACTTTTTCTATGAGCTTTTTTTGTGTTTCGTTTATAGTTAATAGTTATGCAGAATACAAATATTAGTCCTTTGTTTATTGATTTTTAATTTTTTTTTTGGATTTTTCATGCCTGCGGACTAGTTTCCCCCGGTGGACACTTTTTCTAGGCCATTGTTTTGAGGCGCGTATCTCGACTTCTAGGTGGTTTTAGAAAATTTTGAAAACAGATTTGGAATGAGAGTGAAGTCTATTATCATTTAAGGTACATTTATTATCTCCGTAAAGTCCTCCTTTAAAACTTTTGACAAGTATTTTCAAAAAAGTAATTTTTTTAAATAAAATGAGTTGATGAGTGATTTCTTATGCATTGTAAGTAATTGGGCAAATTGACGAGCTCGTCTTTATTTTTTAGTTTTTTAAAGTATTATATTTTGTAAAAATGTGGGGACCCCATAAATCTGAAATTTATGAAATTGACAAAAAACGGCCAAAATCATAGACTTGATAATTATGTATTTTAAATTCTATCAAAACCATGATTTTAAAATTATTCCAGTCAAATTGAAAAATAAATAGTTTTCTACTATGTTTTTTTAAAATCCAAATTTATTTTTGATTTTTTTCCTCATTCTGATTTGAAAATATTTTGAAATTTCGTTTCGTCTGAAAAATTTCCAAATACAAATTCCATTCTACTCTACGTTCCATTAATTTCCTGTCAGTATGCTACATTTTCACAATTTGTGTTTCTTTCCAGTTTTTCCCTCAATTTTAGCCAATTTTTTATTTAATTTCCTCCAAAAAAACAGAATTCAGTGTCAAAAAAACAACAACACCATTTGGTAAGGCAAATTTCATAATCTTCCCTCGTTTATGCCCGTTTCTTTTAACCTCTACTGTTTATATGTCCTTCGGAAGAAAAAACATTTGTGCTGGCTGTTGTTGACCACGGTCATTCCTCCCTTTGTTTATTTTTTTCGAAAAAAAAAATTCGCGTCGTCGCAGTCAGTTAGATTTTTTTCTAGGTTCTTCTTGGTTTGTTCAAAACGGTTCACTTCGATTCTCTCGCGGCTTTCTTTCTCATTTCATTGTGTTTTTTATTTAGTGTCCACTTTAAACTGTTACCCAACCAATCGTATCTTGTTCAATACCCAAAACAACTATTACAAGTTTTTTTTCTTGATTTCTACCAACGACAAAAAAACGAAGGAACCACCATTTTTTTCATAGTTTAACAATTTTTTAATGATCTAACATTTCTAGATGGTATGAAATTCAAGTTTTGATTTTATTTTTTGATATTTTTTCCACTGGGAGGCCCCAGCAAATTAGATTTATAACTTTATTATGAAAAGTTTTATTTGCCAAGTTCTTAAAGTCCAAACTGATTTCTCTTTTTTTGGAATTTTGATTAACCATAACTCGATTCAAACTCATCAAATGAGCATGAAATGTTCATTGTTTAATATTTGGTCTTCAATCAATTGTTCTTTCAAATTTCAAGGATTTATAAATTATTTTGATCAAGTTATTGACGTTTTGAGTCTCAAAACTTCAAAATTTCAATAGAAAGGTTAATTTTGAAGGTTTGATAATAATAATAACTTGGACAAAATGAAGATCATAATTTCTCGAACTTTATGCATATTTTTATATCTATTTTTTTAAATTAACAATTTATTTTTTTCCTACATCATAAGTGAATGCTTTTTTCTGTTTAATGTGTTTCTTTCGTTTTTTTTTCACGATTGCTTTTATAAAATTACAATTAACATTGATTAAATTTCATAGTCGCAAAATTTAAGAGACAATGCCTGAACCGAATTAAATCTAACACGGTATTACGTACCCTAGGCCGAATAATTATCATCTTGAAACTTCGTATGTGGGTGTGATAGGGGTCACAGATTCATTTCATGCCAAAAAACCTGTGAAGTGTCCCGGGAGCTCCCCGTTTCGTCTGAAAACTTTCACAGGTTATAACTTTGCTCATTTTCCGAACTATGAGCAGATATGTATATTATTAGAAAGCTCTCATTAAGTTCTACAAATTTTTATTTGGCAACATAACGCAAAAAAATTGTTTTGAGTATGAAAACGTTGACATCGTCTCGCATTTCAGAAAAAATTTTGAAGTCAGTTATGAACGTTTAAAAGCCGTTCATCTTCTGTATATTCAAATTTAGTTTATTCAAATTATCATCATTAATGAGAGGGAAAAAGTTCAGAACTCGGTTCAAAAGTTATAAAACCACCTAATATTTTCAGAACACCGTATCGTTTTGAGGTGTGGAGCAAAAAATGTTGAGCAATTTTTCTGTTCAACATTTTATTGGCCGAATCCGAAAGAGTTTTTTTTTGGAAATTTGTTCAACTAATTGATGAACCTTCATGACCCATAACTAGCAGCAAATTTTTCAACAGCGGATAAAAATTTGAGAATTTGGCAATTTAAATTGGACGTATAGAGGACAAGTTTGTTAAAATTTGATCAAAATTTAATTTGGCAAACGTTTATCAATGCAAATCTTGAATTTGATTCGTTTTTGTCTTTTTGGCGATTTCCCCCCACTAATTACTTACTTTTCCCTTTCTATTTCATTTTTCAACTTATATTTTTCATGAGTATCAACATGTCCAAAACACAAAACGCCAATTCTGTCCAAAAACTCTTCACTCACAGTTTCATATCCATCCTAATCCGTACTTTTTATGAACCTCTTGATCATTGAACTACACTCTCTACAAATATGTTCATTTTGTTTCCGTTATAAGTATAAAAGACCAGTAAAATGAGGTTAACATGGTGTTTGATATCATGTGAGATTTGTTGCGTTCCGATTTATCGTCTTAACTGTTCCTTCCGTTAATCAAAAGTTTTGTAAATATCTAACAATCCCCCCTCATTTTTTCAGATGATTTCCAAGCAATTCAACTCAAAAATCCCGCTACTATCACTATATTATTATGCATTTGTAAGTTAATATTTACCTAAAAACCAAACCCATTTTACAAATAAATTCTTCTACAGACGGTTTCAAGTATATCAACAATGACTCATTATTTGACCGATGGATTTTTCTCATTGTCTTTTTGGTCGAGTATTGTTTTTTCAATTGTTCTACATTTTAAGACAATCAATCAATCGATTGATGATTTGCATTTAAGGCTTCGAAGGAAACATATTCAGGTAATTTGAGTTTGGAAATTGAAAAATACTATTTTATTAAATTCATTTATGAATTTTAACGTTTTTTTCAATAAAAATATAATATATATTAGTTCATTCTTATTTAAATTTTTCAAAAATATAGTAATAAATAAATATACAAACCTATTTCCCGGAAATTGAATTGTTTTTGTTGAAATATTGTGTTTTAAAGGAGAAATTTAATAAAAAATTTAATAAAAGGAGGACTTTACTGAGATAATAAATGTACCTTAAATGAAAATAGACTTCATTCTCATTCCAAATTTGTTTTTAAAATTTTCTAAAACCACCTAGAAGCCGAGAAAATTAGCTTCAAAACAATGGCCTAGAAAAAGTGCCCACCTGGACGAACTTTTTCCAATAAACTTTTTTCGTGTTTCGTTAATTATGCAGAATGCTTATATTAGTCGTTTTTATGTCTTTTCATTATTTTTTTTGGATTTTTCATGCATGCGGACTAGTTTTCGCAGGTGGCAACTTTTTCTAGGCCATTGTTTTGAGGCGCGTTTTCTCGGCTTCTAGGTGGTTTTAGAAAATTTTAAAAACAGATTTGGAATGAGTATAAAGTCTATTTTCATGCCAAACGCATTCATCAGCTATGTAAAGTCCTCCTTTAAGACTACTTCGTCCAAATAACAGTTTTTTTCAGACAAGCATCATAATATTCTCCACAACAATCCTAGCTACTCTGCGAGTTGCGTGCATATCCCTCAGTCGCCGAGAGTCGACAGTTTCATTGGTATGTTTAATTATTATTTCCAATTCTCATTAATTTCCAAAATTTCAGTATCTTGCATATTTATCGCTCTTTATCGCATTTTCCGATAATCTTCAATTAATGTCTGATTGTGAATCATATCGCCCAACAACATCCGAATATCGACCCGTTCGACAAAATCCTCGCCGAGCTCCCATTTATCAGCCACGTTATGCTCCTGCAGGATAGAACATAGTTTTACTTAATTATGTGAAAATTGTTGAATTCGAAACTGATCTCTTAATTATTCGATTCTGTAAACCTTCCATTTGCCTTCAAATCATTCCTCAGCGGGTTCAATTTTATTGAATAAATTTGTTTGTTTCCCACTTGGTTAAAAATTCATATAATCAAAAATAATTTAAAAACGATATCCATGATCAAATGTTAAAAATCGTAGGGGAATACTCAAAAACGTCAAAATCGATGCGATTTCGATGGACTCAAAACAGATCATAGTCAACACGAGAATTTGATGGAAACAGACAAAGAAAAACGATAAAATTTATCAACAATTAATTATTCTTAAATAATTTTAACCAACAAAATTTAACCTTGTTTATTTGTTACGCCTTTCCCGTTCTTGCTGAGTTGGTGGTGGTGGAGTTCCCTTGCGACCGAGATTGTCTAAAAATTAACAAATATTGAGCAAAACTCTTTTGGAAATGGATCAAACTCACCAACATATTCTTCAAGAATTCTATCTCTTTCCGAAGCACTGAACTCCGTCATTCGAACCCATCGTTGGTCATTCTGCAAAAAATAGATAATTTTCAGTAAATTCAAAACTCCCAACTACCTCAAGTACGGCCAAAACATCCTTCAAATGCTGCTCACTTTCTTCCATCATCTTCTTACTTTTATGAGTGATTATTTTCGTTTCAGTGAGCATTTCCTTGAAATCAATCATTAATTGATCTTGACGTCTTTCTTGCCAATCGCGGAAATCTCTTTCAACTTTCTGCAAAATTTTAAAATTCTACCAATAAAGAAATAATATAATTAAATTACAAACCCTTTCAGAATTGCTGGCAACTTTCGAAAAAACATCTTCTTCCTCTTGAATGATCTTTTTCGCGTCTCTCCA
Source organism: Caenorhabditis virilis (assembly GCA_964036255.1). Taxonomy (NCBI): domain Eukaryota; kingdom Metazoa; phylum Nematoda; class Chromadorea; order Rhabditida; family Rhabditidae; genus Caenorhabditis; species Caenorhabditis virilis. The sequence continues at coordinate 7,596,629 of OZ038416.1, forward strand.
TCTCGTCATCGGTGTTATCTTTTCATGACCATCGAGTAAAGTATAGAATGCTTCCTTTTTCTTCTTTTCAAGCGATCTTATATGATCTTCGAATAATTGCTCTTTTTTATGCTTATCCAATAAATCACAATCAGGATATCTATCGTCTTTTCTTAATTGTCTTCTCGCTTCATGCCAACTGAAGTCAACATTTTTGATCTGAAACATTTAACATAATTTTTTAATCATTTTTATTTTCAAAGCTCACCAAATCAATAAGAAGAGCTTTAAAACGTTCCTCATGTTCAGCTAGTCGATGCTTTTCACTTTCCTTATTTCTTTCCCTCAACTGTTCTCCTAGTTCTTCTTCAACTTCTTTTTGTCTATTTGCAATCGCTGCTTGAGCTGCTAATCTCTTCTGTCGGTCATGTTCTTCCTCGATATCTGATGCCGTTTCATCTCCCAAATTTTCAATAAAATCAAGAAATAAGTTCTCTTTTGTCGAGTTACTTTCCAAAGCAATATATCTTTCGTCCTCCTCCAATGTCTTTTTAATTTGACTCCATTTCGACTTTCTTGTCAATCCTGTTTGCTCTTCTAACAATTTCACAAAATCAGTCTTTGCTTTCTCCTTTTTAGCCTTCTTTTCTTCCTTCTCTTTCTTGTGAATTTCTCCAACAAAATCATTGAACATATCCTCTCGGTCTCGCATTCTATCCACACCTTTGAATCTAGCATCTTTTCCAAATTTCGCTGAAAATGAGGAGAACGATGATTTTCCATGCAATTCCGATTCTTGTAACAGTTCTTGGAATTTCTCTTTAGCTTCCTTCGATCGTTTCTTCTTTTCTGCTCTTTCCAAATCAACCTTTTCTCGAACATATGCTTCAAATGATGCTCTTCTTTCCGTTGCACTCAAAAGCAAGTATCGTTTATCGAAAACAATCTTCGACAGCTCTTTTTCAAACGTACTTCCTGTAGAGACACCCCTCTCTCCGAGCATTTCCTTGAACTGTTTCAGACGCTCTTCCAATGGAACCTATAAATATTAATTTTTAATTAAATTCTTTAAACAAATTCTACCTTTTCACGTTCTTGTGCCGCTTGAAGCTCAGCCTGGATAGCAGGATCAATCTTTTTATCAACATGTGGTTTTGGTTTTTCCTTCTCTTTCTTCTGTGCAGCAATCAACGCTTCCTTCTTCCGTTCAGCTCTACTTTTCTTAGCTTTTGGTGGCCCGTCATCATCTTCCTCATCAGAATCTGTAGACGTATTTGCGTCCTTATCTTTATTCGGCGACTCTTTTTGTTGCTCTGGTGGCTTAGATAGCAAAAGATCAACATCTTCTCTTCCAATTGTATCTTGTGGCCGTTCCCATACAGATGTTTTAGTTGATGGATTATAGAAGAACACCTGAAAATAGATACAACTTGCTTATTTACACAAATAAATTACAAACCTTTCCATCTCCAGTCCAAACAACACACCATGGTGTTCCAACAACTGCTGTACTACTCACAGGTCTGGACAAATCTTTCTTTTTCGCAGCTTCAGCATTAACCGCGGCCGCGGCAGCAGCTCCAGATGCTTGTGCTTTAGACAAAGGCATACCACCTCCGCCATTTGAAACATTCTTCTTCTGAGCCATAAAATTAGCAAGAGCTTCCTGCGCTTTTCTCTGAGCTTCTGCAATCGCTGCGGCTTGAACTGGATCAACTGGCTCAGCTTGACCAGAGTCTCCTTTTTCCTTTTCACTCAATGCTTTCGGTTTTTCCCAAGTGTTTTCATTCGTAATGGAGTTGAAATAATATTTTCTTCCGTTTGGAGCTACGAATTCACTCCAAGCGTCATCCGGATTGCTTCCTTGTCCACCAGCTCCACTAGATTGAGCCCTTTCTGAAAAATCCCATTGATTTTATGTTTAAAACTAATTTGGAAAAAAAATAATGATAAATCTTAATTCTTTAGATTTCCCTAATCGTTTTTTTTTCAATTTGTTTCACAAGATAGACTATTAGTAGAGGCTCAGAAAAAACTGACTGAAAAAGTGGACATTACACATGAAATCAAGTAGAAAGAAGAGGAATGGGCTTCACTTTGCACCGTATGTCGTTTGGATCGTTGCTTGCAGATTATTGAATGATCTGTTGCTGAGAAACAAGAAAAACTAATTATATTTACCGCCAATTTTAATTTCAGATTTTTATGTTTTTACGCTGCGTGTTTCATTCATCCGGCTAGAGTAGGAAAACAAACTAAATAAGTACCCTTAATTCTGTAAACTATAAAAAACCTACCGCTGACCTGAAATTAATTATGAAATGGAAAAATATTTTTAGAGGAATAAAGTTTGAATAATTATGTACCTTCTCTTTCTTTCTTTTCTTCTTCTGCTGAACGAATGATAAGCTGAGCTAATTCTGTTTGATTGATAATTTTTGCGCTTGCCGGTTTTTCCCAAACGGTGTTCCTGTTCACTGGATGATAGAAGTACTTCTTGCCGTCTCCCGACTCTGTCTCGACCCAAAGTTCTTGACCTTCTTCACATCCTGCCAACTGAAAGTTTAATATTTTATAGCATAAAGTTATTTTATTGAAACAAACTCTTTTCAAGCGTTGCTCTTGCTCCTGTGGGTTGGGTTGTTGAGCAACTGGTGCACTATAACCATTACCATACGGATAACCACCATATCCTCCTCGATAAGCCCCTGGATAACCGCCTCTCATTGGTGGCATACCTCTTCCAGCAATCGGAACAGCTCCTGGTGGTAAACCTCTACCTCTACCTGGAAATCCTGGCATTGGTCCTCCTCGTCCTCGAAAGTTTGGCATTCCTGGTGGCCCACCACCTGGCGGAACTCCGAAACCACGACCTCTCATTCCACCTCGCATACTATAACAATATAACTTTGTTTTAATTATATAGAAAAAATTAGGTTACCCTGGAGGTGCTCCACGCCCTCTGAAACCGGCGCCATACCCATCATCTCCTCCGTACCCATTACTGAAAATAAATGTATTTCAAATCGAAAATTTCGTTAAAATCAAACCCATAATCATCTCCTTGACTTGTGTTGTCAGCTCCTTCATAATTATCATATTTTTCATCGGTCTCCATGCGATAATCATCGTAATTTTCTTGATTTTCATGAGACATCTGAAATCGATCATAATGTGCATATTAAAACGGTCAAATTGGTTCATTAACATTAAGATAATTATAATATAAAATACCGAGACGTTTATTGAAGGTGGTTCCATCTAAAAAAACATAAAAATAGCACAAAAATTGAGAAATCGAGGTTTGAAATTTTCGTTGGAAAAACTTTGCACGCGACGCGTCACCATTCGAGTGCGTGTCTCAATAGAGCGCACTTACGAGCGTCGCTCTTTGTTTTGAAAAAATGTTCCATTATTTTTAATTTTATCTGTACTGAAAAGTTGTTTGGGACTATCTTAGAATTATTTTGCATGTAAAAATTATATTTTTTAGAATTTTATTGATTATTCCCTAATCTTAAAAACCATAATATAAAAATATTTTCGCTTGAAGATCTTAAAAATACATTTTTTAGGCTTCGTACATTTTCGACTATAAATCTTTTTTTCAAGCTTACAAAATATAACATTTTTCAAAGTACTAAATTTTTAATAATGAACCAAACCAATTATTTAAAATGTTCCTAATTATAAAACGTGTTGCTTATGTCATTGTTTTTCATTTCCTGAATCAATTTTAACCGATTTTAAACACATTTCAGCCTCACTGGAATGACTGGAGAAACGCTGGAATTTGAAGGATGCAACTTTTTTCGACTACGATTGGCTTATTCGATTCTCAGCGGTAGACCAGTAAAAATTAACAATATTCGAAGAGAGGACGATGCGCCTGGTATTAGAGGTAATCATGCAATTTTTCGTTCTGTTCGGAATATTGATTTTTCAGATTTCGAAGCTAAATTAATCAGTTTACTCGAAAGGGTCACCAACGGAACAAAAGTTGAGATCAGTAGAACAGGAACTCAAGTTATCTTTAGACCTGGAATGATTACTGGTGGTGTAGTTACAATGGATTGTGGAACTGAGAGATGTCTTTCATATTTTCTCGAACCTTTGATTTTGTTATCACCGTTTTGCAAAGTTGCGATGAGTATTAAACTGAGGGGTATGACCATTGTGAAATATACCTTATTTTAAAAAGTGTTGTTCCAGGTGTTACAAATGCTCCTAACGAACTCTCTGTGGATGGAATAAAAGCGTCATGGCTTTCAGTTTATAATAAATTTGTGCTGAATGATGAGAAATTGGAGCTTAAGGTGATTATTAAAATTTATAAATTAGGTGAATGAAAATTTATAACCATTCAATTCGCCGTTCTTTTATTTTTTTTTACGGGATGGTAACAAAACAGAAAGTCTTACAGATAACTGCTCGAGGGCTCAAACCAGAGGGTGGAGGAGTTGTTACATTTACAGCGCCAATTGTCAAAACTCTCCGACCTGTTAAAAGAGAAGCAGCCGGGAAAGTATGCAAAATTCGCGGTCAAGCTTTTGTTTCGAAAGTTACACCCTCCCTCGCATATAGAATGATTGATTCCGCTAAAAAAGCAATGCACGGATATATTTCAGACGTGTTTATTGCCGTTGATCAAAGGAAGGGTGACGCAGGTGGAAAGTTAGTTTAAAGCCATTTTTCGAAATTCACATATTTATTTTTTCAGCTCTCCAGGATATGGTCTTTTTTTGACTGCTGAAACAACTGAAGGCGTTATTTATCAATCGGAAGCAATTTCGCTACCAAAAGGTCAATCAGGTGATCCAATTCTACCAGAAGACATTGGAATCAAAGCTGGTCATGATTTACTTCAGCAAATTTATCTTGGTGGTGCACTTGATAGTAGTGCTCATGTTTTGGCGAACACTTTTATGGCCTTATGTCCAAAGGATGTGTCCAAATTTTTATATGGTCCATTGCCTGTCTATAGGTATGGTAATTTTATAATATTTGTCTAAAATAATGTAATATCTTATAGCATTCAAACACTTCGGCATTTAAAAGCATTCTTCGAAATTGAGTTCAAGTTGGAAGATTATAGAAAAATAATCTCGAAAGAAGAAGATGAAATGAACATTGGAAGCATGGATAAAGCATTGGTTACAGCTGTTGGAGTTGGTTATAGTAATTTGAACAAAACCATTCTTTAGATCACGGGTATTATTGTTGTTAGATTCATACGTTTTATTGATTTTTCTTCGATTTCTTGTTATTTGCTTGTTTGTTGTTATGAACTTGTTTTCTTTTCTTCCATTTCTTGCTAATCAACATTGGTTTCACATGCCAATATTTCGACGAGAATCGTCTAAAGCCCGCCCTAAATTTAATTTCAGAAATGTTGCAACAGTTACAACCGTTGAAGAAGACTGCCAGAAAATCGACCGGAGGGATACTCACTGCCGCCGCGACTGTAAGTAGTTGTTGAACGTATTCAAATCCAAGTATTGAATTTTCAGACACCATTCAAGGTGGACAAATTTAGGCAACGCACACCAATTTTGAAGAGACCTGTTACCGAAAGACATCGAGGATACAGTCAACCAGCGTGTCGTGTTCGAATGTCGAGTGTTAATAGTTCGGATAATTCAAGTATTGAGAATGAATGCTCATTTTCCGTATTCAATGCAAGAGGCTCGTCAGTGGCTACATATATTTCAGAGGTTTGTAAAAATAGCATTTATTGTCAAAAAAAACTTATTTTTCCTTTTAAAGCATAAAAGTTTTTAGAGACAATCAAGTGTTGACGAATCCACTAAGGAAAATACCGAAAGAAGATCGAAAAATGAATTGAGAGGAAGGAGTCAACCGGCAACTCAAATTTCCATCCTCAAAACGAACGTGTCGAATGTGAGAAAGGAAAACTCACGCGTTCAACTGAGAGCTTCGTCTGTTAAATCGAATATTCAAGTATTTTTCATCAAGTTTTTGAACTAAACATAAGAAATCGATTTTAGGAACAATCGTCAAAGTTTTATGGTTTTCGACAACCAACACCGATTTTGAAGCGGAAACTTGAAGAAAAAAATGAAGAAGCAACCCAATTGAAAATTTCGCGCTCTGACATAAGAGATAACAGTCTTCTTGCTAGCACAAAACAATTTTTGGATGAGATACAAGTGAAAGAAAGAACTGAGAGCCCGGCTGTTCGAAACACCCGACAAAGTTCGGTTGAATCGATGAAGAAGGTGTTTTCAATTTTTGAAAAGCGGAGTACTTCTCAATCGAAATCAATTATTGGCGAGCCTGAAGTTAGAAAGGAAAAGGCTGCAAATGTCCATCAAGTTAAATTCCGCACCAAAAGCGATGCATTTCGACAATTGACTCCAGATTTGACGATACAGAAGGATGTTTTTTCGGAGAAATCTACTCCGATTTCGAAAGAGAAGTTCCAAGCTGCTTTGGAGAAGAGAAGTGATACAATTGCGAACAAAAGAACAAGCACACCGAAGTCAAAAAATCAGAAGAAAGCTGATGAAGAAATCGTTTTTAATGAAATTGAAAAACTCGAGAAGTCTATTCCACAAGCTGATTTCAAGAAATTGGTTAATGAAATTGGGAAAGAGATTAAGGTGAGCTTTATGAAAAAAGAACGAATATGGAATAATTTTGATTTAGAGTGATGTTCGATTTGATAAAGGTGCTTTGGAAGCTCTTCAATTTTGTACGGAAGAATATGTCACCAAATATTTTCAATTTGCTGGATTGTTAACGAATTTTAGAGGAGGGAAAGAGCTGATCGGTAGAGATTTCGAATTTGCTAAGCTCATTTTGAAATTTCAAGAACAAGGAATTAAGTTGTAAAGTTATGGTAACGATTTTTACAAAATTATTCAATCTTCCATTTTTTAAACTTTTCTCATAATTTTCCAGTTTTACCCATAGGTGGGACACCGCGGATTTTGCCTAGTAACGACCTTAACTTTTTTTTTTACTTGAAAAGGTGTAACAACCTTAACTCGAGGTGGATTCGAAGTACAGTTATGAAAAAATTGGTCATATATTCGTTTTTTAAGTGTTTTCAGCGTTTTTGCTGCATTTTACGTTTTGTAGTCGCCTTAACTTTTTAAAATTTCTTTTTGTGTCGAGCTTAACTCTGAGATTTCGAAACGACCCTATCCCACCTATGGTTTTACCCGTTTGTAAAAATTCAAGTTTCATTTTTTTTGTATTCTAACTATCTGCAGATTGTAGGTTTAATCAAATGATATCCTACTTTTATTAACTTTTCCAGGTGTAATTTAAAACAATTAATTAAATTGTTCTTGCTTCATTCAATCATCTGGTACATATATTTTTAGAAAATATTTTTGCATAAGCTTGGTGTTAATATACACAATTTCCACAGATCTTGAATTTTTGTAAATATAATTTCAATGATCTCATTCCTAATTTAAATCTCTTGATCGTCTAATACGGTTTCTTTTTATTGTATGGGTAGTTGTAGAAATATTGTTTTCATAAAGTTTCATAGTTCTATTTGGGTTTTTTTTCTTATTTTTGTTTATCCAAAACTTGAGATATCGCAAGATTTTTCACAAAATGCTCTACTTCTTCCAATTATCTAGAATGGGCGATTTAGATGACGAAGTTTGGAACTTTTTTGTTAAAAAATCAGAAAACTCGAAAATGAAGCAGAATTTGCCGATTTCACAGTGGAATTGGTTGATTCAAACGGAAAAAATGAAGAAGTTTTTGAAAAGTGTGCAGATTGTTGATTGTGATGTTGAGAATGTTGTAGTTAAAGTTTTGTTGAGGTGAGTTTTTTAAGAACTACATGTTTTCCAAAAAATGTTATTTTCAAGAGCCAGAATTTATGAATTGAAGATTAAAAGAAGCGAAGAGTTTCCGGAGCATTCACCGAAATTATCAGCAGAATTTATTGATGGATTTGGATTTATCTGGAAGAAGGAATGTACACTGATTGAGCTAGTGGAAGATTATGTGAAGTTTTGCGTGGATATTGATGAAGCTATTTGTGAGATTAATTCTTCGCAGTCGGACGGTTTTGAGGTATTTTTTCAAAATATCCGAATTTAAATAAATATGTTTTGAAGATTCTGAAAATTGAAATTGATGAAGAGGAGCCGACGCATTTATGGATTAAACTTCGAAATGAGGTGAAAATTTCAATATAAAAAAAAATAATTTCAAATAGATATATACCAGCCGTTTAACGCCGCTACACGGCGGTAGTGAGAGAAATAGTGTGTAAAATGAAGAGAAACAGAGACAAACGCTAACTTTAGGTTACGATAACTACCGTAATACTACAGTAATCCGCACCAAATTTTCACAGTGACCTTACAATACTCCAAAGATGTTACCATGAAAGTTTGGTTTCGATCCGACCATTTTGAAAAAAACGTGAAAAAAATTGTAGTACTGTAGTTACAGTAATCCTACAGTAACCCGAGATCCAAACAGTATTTTTGTGAAGCGCTCCGAGAGGCATGACGATATACCAAATATGGGACAGATCGGTCGAGGGGTCAAAAAGTTATTCATGAGAAATGCTGGTACACACACACAGAACTATTCGCTTAGTAAGAAGAAAGATATTTTCAGAAATTCAATGAAATTTTACACCTTTCTGTGGATTATGAGAATGTTTTGAACTTTCCACGAATTCTCAGAATTTCAAACGCGGCAAGAATGAGCAACTTTGAGTGTGAAAGATGGATTTGTGATGAACGATTAGGTGAGAATTTGAGAAGGATTTATGAGGATGAAAAAGCAGAAGACAGTAATGAGAAAGAAAGTATGAATAATATTACAATGGATTTTATTTGAGAATAAATTTGTTCTAAAACTTTTTTACATATTATTTTATCAAGTTTTTTTCAAAACTTTTAATATTTTTCTTATCTTAAAACAGTTCTTCAAGAAATTTTTATCTAGAAATTCGATGTCGTACACAGTTGGAACAAACCCAAAAAACGCGGAAAATTTGGAAAAGGAGGTTCATTCGATTCCTTGCAAATTGTTGTATACTGGACCAGCTCAAGTACAATCGTAGGTTTATTAAAATTTTACAGAATAATATCTATATTTATACTTAATTTTCAGAAATTTCATAAGAGAGAAAAATGAGGACGAAACGTTTGAAAGAGGATTGTTCCGAGGAAGAGGAATTGAAGGAGAGAAGTGGAAAGCGCCTGAAGGTTTTGAGATACATGTTTTGAAGGAAAGAAATGGTAAATTCATTTGAAACTGTCCAAATAAAATTATATTTGTATTTTTGCAGGACCAAAGGGTGTGATGCTGGATATTGAAGGAAAAAAAGACGAGATTATGATTTGGGAATGGGATAAAACATGCGGAGAACATGCAAAGAGAACGGCGATCGGAAGAGCAGCGAGTTATTTGAAAATTGCCAAAGCACTTGCCGATGATTGATTTCTTATTACTATTACAAATTTTTGATCTCACTTTATATTTATGATTGGTTTTTTCACTTTTGTATTATTCAGTGGCCGGTATTTATGAAAGTCGCTTTTTTTCTATTTTCACACTTTTGATATTTATATAGGTTTTGATACCTATAGCGAAATACCTGTTCTAACCGAAAAATTTAAATTTGAAGATGATTTTTATAGATGGGAAGAGTTTTCAAGAAAAACGTTAATAAAAGGCCGATTCATGAAGTTAAAGAGGAAGAAGCACCGGTTTTGAAAAAGAAAAAGGAAGAGGAGGAATTGCCAGTTGAGGAAGAAGGTAAAAGTGCAAAAAATGTGTGAAAATGTATTATCTTGAGTTTAGAAGATTCAGAAGAGGAAGAAGATGAAGATGAAATTGAGGATGAAGAATTGGATGGGGAAATTGATGACGAAGAGCAGGAGGAGGATGAAGAAGAAGAAGACGAGGATTTAGATGATGAAGAGACTGAAAAAAAAGAGAAGGATATTTTGGATTTTGATTTTGAAGGATTTCCAATGGAAGAAGGGGATCGAGATGGTATTTCGAACATGCTTACACAGGTTTCTAATATTTTAGCTAAATTCGGATAAAGGAAGTTATGTTACAGCGAAAAATCAGGATTTACCACTGTTAAAGAGAGTTTCCCACTTTATTTTTCCCTCGATGAGGTTTTAGCTGTTCCTGAATCTAAATTTTTTGTAATTATTTCGTCATATTTTCTATAAGACAATAGACCTTTTTCAGTTTTGGTTAAAGTAGCCTTACTTGAAAGGAAACGCTTGAAAGATTGCTCCCCTTTCTAAAACTGAATTTATGATTTCATATTAAAAAATATAAGAATTTTCCAGGTATTTCTTCGAGCTGACATCGATGTCCGAACTATGGCTGAAAAATTCATCGAACAAGCTCCATATGGTTCAGTTGTTGGGGTATTATTGACATTTTTCAGCCATCTATCTAATTTTACCTATTTTCAGCCAGCCGATGAAGATGCTGACGAAGATGATAAAAATGTAGTGTACGGCGTTTGTTCGACAATTCCTATCAATACTAAGGTTTGTCTCATTCTTCGACAAAAATTAATCATAATTTGGACGTTTTAGGAGCAACCAAAATACGCAAAAAATATTCTGAATTATTTGTTGGTTCGAGCGAAAAAATCGGCTCCTAAAGAAGTTGTGAAGAAAATTGAGGAAGTTTTTGAAGGAGATGACGGTTCGACTGCATTTTTTGTGAATGAGAGAATGCTTAATTTCCCATCATTGATTGTTCCACAAATTTTTGGAAGTTTGAAGTTGGTCCGATTCTTTGAAAATTTATTGATTCTTCGTTTATTTTTAGAAATGACGTGGGATCGCTTGAAAAGAAGTTTGAAAATATTGTCTATATTCAAAAAATTCGTGTTGCTGAAGGAAGTGGAAAACCGGAGGAAAATGGACAAGGAACGAGCAAACCGAAAAGAAAAATGGGAAAAGCTGAAAAGGTTTATTTTCAAATTTATAGAACGTTTTATTTAAGAAACCAATGATTTCCAGAAAAGATTAGCAGCAGCTACGTTGGCCCAATCAAATATTGAATTTGATAATCCAGAAGACAAGACTCTTTTTGAAATTTCGGCTGGAAAAGAAGTTCATTTCGATTTTCCGGTTCATATGGATGTGGAGCCGGGAAGCAAATTTCATATTGTTGAAAAAGATGGACAGAAATGGAATCCATTTAGAAGATTGGTTATTATGGATTCAAAACGATTTGAAGAGTTTTTGCAAAGAGGAAAAGATGGACAATTTTGAAGATTTTAAGTGGAATATTCTCAAAGATAAATAAAAATGAGAAAAACTTTAAAAACGTATGTGATAAGCCTCAAAAAGCCAGTATAGTCGTTGTTGTTTCAATTTTTCCTAGGTTTCGACACTATTTTCAATTTTATTCAATCTTCCCATTTTCATTTAAGAAAAATACCAAAAATAGTACATTTAGTTCAATTTTTACAAGGCTTTTTTATGCGTTTTAAAGTTTTTTCTCCATTTTTTTCAACTTTTTACAATTTTTAGCTCCGAATTTTGAAAACCGTTACCCTGTCCCACTTTTTATTCTACTAGTTTTGTTGTGTTGTGTTTTTTTTTAACTATGTTGAAATTGTGTTATATTTTTCACATTAAAGTTGTTGTTGTTGTTGTTGTTTTAAAAAATGTTTAGCTAAACATCTATTTATTAATGGTCGAATGCCATTGTCTAATACCTGAAATTCGAGTTTTTTGCTCTGTTTATAATTTTCGCGTTTTTTTTCAGATGCGCGTCACTACGAAGAAAACAGAAGAAGAAATACGGAAGGAATTTTTTGGGCCGTTGAAGGAAGCATCAAAGACTGAATTTTCTGTTGGTATGTTCTTTTTTTTCGGATTCTTCCGACTATATTTTATCGAATTGTTTTAGGTATCGATCCTCGTTCATGTTGGTGTGAATTGTCAGAATTACGCCTTATGATGCTCCTGATTCAGTTCAAACCAGCTGGAGTGAATCGGCATTTTCATTTGGGTGCTATTGTTGATCATATGTGGAATATTTATGACAATGAAATCACGCATGCCGACATCTTTTTGGATGGTATGTTTTTTTTCATACCTTTCCAAAAGTTCCCCCCAAATGAACTTTTTATAGATAAAAACAAAGTTCGCTTCCGTAACCAACAACGCGAATTGATCTCGTCAATTCCAAGCGAAGTTTCGAAAAGAATGACATTTCCACCAAAATATCAATGTAGACCGACATTGGAGCAGGTCCAAGAGAAAATCAGTCAATTCTATGATATGAAGATTGTTGAGAAGAATGAAGGGCATCCGGATAAATTCGAAACCGATACGGAATTTGTTTTGCCGCCGGGGATTACGAAAAAGGACAAGGTACTTTAATTAAAAAGTGACTTGCATGTGACTAAAATATAAGTTAAAATTATGTACCGAAATTAATTTTAAGTACTAAATTTCTTTAAATGTTTTGTACCCAACGTAAAAACATTCAATTAAATTATCTTTAAATAAAAATAATTTTTTTCTTTTAGGGAGAACGAGGTGCATCTGTTGCTTCAACATCGTCTGCACCAGCATCAAAGCGAAGAAGAGTGGCGTCACCAGAAGAATAATAATGTTTCTCAAAAAACCGATCTCAATAATGTGTAAAAAATGATCTTTTTTTTATTATATATTCACTATTTTCCATAATAAATAAATAATGTATTTCCATGCTGCGAACATGTTCCTTTTATGTCTAAACTGCATTAGCTTACATATATTTCTCCCCACCCAAACGTTGTACTATCGATTTTTTCCAAACCAGCTCTCTTCATATTCCTATTGAGGTTCATTCTTTTATTATTTTCCTTTTGAATTTAATTCGTAATTAATTTATCCTCTAATTTAGGGCCTAATTGAAATTAATCAACCAGAAAATTTAGTTCATAAATTGTCATCATTTTCTGCTGATGAAATCTTTGAAAATGTTTCACAAAGAAAACAGACGTTCGGAAATAATGTTTACATTTTTTAAAATATAAAATTTAAAAAAAATAAAAACGAGATCTTGTGATGTCATTCACAGAAATGATGACAATTGAAAAAAATGATGACAATTTGGGTATAAAAGTGAGACTAGTAAGTATTTGAAAGACGTTACTTTTTTCAATACGTTTATTTTTTTTCTAATCACTAAAAAAACGTGTGTTTTTAATGTTTTATTGATAAGAAACCAGGAAAAAATAGTTTTTGAATTCAAATTTTTCTTATCACAATGCTCACTAGATTCTTTTTTTTCTCAAAAATGTAACAGCTGGCACTCTTAGTAGTATCCCTTCATATTACTATAGTAAAAAAATGTGTTCATTGAGTCCTGCATAGTAAAGGGGGAAGGCTTATAGTGCCTGTGCCCCTTTACGCCTATTCCTTCTTATGTCGACTGTATAGAAACCGAACAATTACAAAATAAACTGATTTATTTAGTATGAAGAAAATAGGCGATATCCTCGGGTGTAAGGGTCAACATGTTTGGTTACATATTTTCAACACGTTTGGCGATATCATTTTCAACATGTAACCAAACATGTTTAACGTTGTTGCCAAACGTGTTGAGATATGTAACCAAACGTGTTGAGATGTGTGCCAAACATGTTGAAAAAAATTAGGGAACCAATGTTTTTCGAGATATTGTTTAATGTTAAAGAAGAATTTCTTCTTCGTGATCAAAAATATATCGAGCATATCCTACCGTACATTTGCACAGTATTCAATGGTCAACGTGTTTCCTCATCGTTATGGGATTAGGAAATTTTTTTTTAGCAAAACTGATTTTTGCTGAGACTACCCTATTTCATAATGCAGACAAATCACAGGCGCGCGTCCAACAGCCGTTAGCGTGTGATGATGATAGAACCGAGAAGTCATACAAATTCAACATGTTTGGCGACATAGTAACCAAACATGTTGCACGCTGAACATGTAACCAAACATGTTGAAACTTTTTGACACGCCCATTTATGTAACCAAACATGTTGAGTCTTACACCCGAGTAGCCTGATGATTAATCGCTGCCGATGTACAATGGTGTACATTCCACAGCGGCGCACCGTTTTGTGCAAAGTTTGAGCTTTTAGCAGCGATTGTTTGTGCGGATATTTACTTTAAACGGTTTTTAAGGCTGATGAAATATAGCGTAAGATTATGAAATATTGCGGGATGACTCGCAGGTTCCCTTACATCATTCACAGAAATGATGACAATTTGGGTATAAAAGTGAGACAGACTAGTAATAGTATTTAGAAAGACATTACTTTTTTCAGTACGTTTATTTTTTTTCCGATCACGAAAAAACGTGTGTTTTTAATGTTTTATTGATAAGAAAACGGGAAAAAAATAGTTTTTGAATTCAAATTTTTCTTATCACAATGCTCACTAGATTCTTTTTTTTCTCAAAAATGTAACAGCTGACAGTCGTAGTAGTATCCCTTCATATTACTATAGTAAAAAATGTGTTCATTGAGTCCTGCATTAAAGTTCAACTAATCTGCGCCTCGGTATTCTTTATCATCTCTATCAAACAGACTAACGCCAGCCGCTGGCTGATGCAACGGTCCATGTCGTGCCGCTCAGAAAATAAACTATTTGCCTCCTCCCACAAATTTCCTTCAAAGAGAGGGAAAATCATCCTATATAAATAGTGGCGGTTTATTCGAATTTACAAGATTCTTTTTTTTGCTTTATAAGTTAAATCCAATTTCTTCATTAAATTTTCACCTTTGATATTTACGTCTTTATTGCGGACCAAGCTAATAATTTTTCTTTTAGTTGTTAAAGACATTGTTCCAGGAAACATTACTTTCTTCAACAAATAATTTTAAATATTGACCTGTAGACGAAATCAAACAACCATTTCAAATCACGTTTTTTTTCGAAAAGTTCTACACGTGGGTTGTATTTTCCCATGACCACGTGTTTTTCCATCAATTTGTTTTGTACTTATAAAAACATAATAGATTCCATGAAAAAATAGGAAAACCTGTTCTCCTTGAAACAAGTTCCTTGTTAAAAATATAGATAATCCTTTATCAATCAAAAATCCCAGTGTCTACCCTTTTTGAGATAATAAAAAAAATGAAATTTAAGAAAAAAAAATCATCTGAAAACGAAACGCATCAGATGGTTTGGTTTTTGAGAAGATCAAATACTTAGCTGGGTCTTCTAATGCTAGACAGATCAATCACTTCGAGAATGATAACCTGCAGAGTTGAGAAAAAATGAAGATAACGTTTTTTTTGCAAAGAAAAAATACTTAGAGGAAGGAGAGATAATGTACTGAAGATCTAAAACTCTATTTATTTGTTAGATTTTTGAATTTCAACTATTCCTAAATTTACCACCGGTTCCTACATTGTTTGCCTGAAGATTAAGTATATACACCTATCTAAAACAAATTGTGGAAAACAAAAAGATGTTCTCCTGTTTTTGGCCATTCATTTTGCAAAAATGAGATTTTTCGAGCGTGTGTTTTTGCAGCAGAACACAAAAATCAAGTATATTGTAGTTGATTAATGGTTTCATTGAAATCCAAACAACCACGTTTTGTCTCGCTCTTTTTCTTTTTTATTAAACTCCTCCCACATATCACGCCGTCTTTATCAACAGTTGAAACTGACCATTCGATCGCATTTCCTTATTTTTTCGTGTGATGTTTAACCATTTTTCAATTCTAATTTTTTAGGACTACTTCCCCAATGGCTTTCCCTCACTTTGGAACTGCTGCTATCCATGTTGGACAAGAACCAGAACAATGGGATATGAATCAAGTAAGAATACTTAAATCGGAAATGTTTTACTCATTTAATTATTTTCAGGTTGTTGCACCAATTAGTCTTTCATCGACCTATAAGCAAGATAACCCAGGAGAGCCAAAAGTTCACGACTATTCAAGAGCCGGAAATCCAACAAGAGATGTGTTGCAAAAGAATTTGGCGGCTTTGGAAGATGCGAAGCACGGTGAGCCTTATAATTTAAACACTTTTTTTCAAATCTGGTTTTTAGCTCATGTTTATGCGTCTGGACTCGCTGCTTCAATGTCGGTTATCAATCTTTTGAAATATGGAGATCATATTATTTGCTCTGATGATGTTTATGGAGGAACACAAAGATTCATTCGCAGGGTTTCCGTTCCAAACCATGGACTCGAAGCGGATTTTGTTGATCTTACCGTTATTTCGAAATTGGAGAAAGCGATCAAACCAAACACAAAAATGATCTGGTTCGAGTCGCCATCAAACCCATTGTTGAAGGTTGTTGACATTGCGGCTGTTGTTCAAGTGGCAAAAACTGTTAATCCAGCTATTTATGTTGTTGTTGACAACACTTTCATGTCGCCTTATTTCCAGGTAATCATTTGATTTTTGAACCGATCGGTTATTAATTTCAATTTTCAGAGGCCAATTACTCTTGGAGCTGATGTTGTCGTCCACTCAATCACAAAATATATCAATGGACATTCTGATGTTGTTATGGGTGCTGTTGTCACTGATAACGATGAAATTCAACAACATTTGTTCTTCCAGCAACTTGGTTTGTGGTTTTTATTGCAAAATTTGAAATAATTATTTATAATTTAGCTGTTGGAGCTATTCCATCACCATTCGATTGCTATCTCGTCAACCGTGGAATCAAAACATTGCATCTTCGAATGAAAGCCCATTACGAAAATGCGTTGGCTATTGCAAAATACTTGGAAGGAAATGAAAGAATCCAATCGGTTCTCTACCCAGCATTACCATCCCATCCAAATCATGAAGTTCACATCAAGCAGACCAAAGGAATGTCCGGAATGATCTCATTCTATTTGAAAGGAGAACTCGCTGAAAGCAGAACATTTTTGAGTGCGTTGAAAGTTTTCACATTGGCTGAATCGTTAGGAGGATATGAATCATTGGCTGAATTACCATCGATCATGACACATGCATCAGTTCCAGCTGAAGTCAGAGCACAACTTGGAATCACTGATAACCTTATTAGAATCTCTGTCGGAGTTGAGGATTTGGATGATTTAGTCGCTGATTTGGACCAAGCTTTGAAGGCTGCCATTCCTAAACTTTAATTTTGTTTTTTATATATTTTTTTAATCGAAGCATATGATTTTATCCTGCCCAATACGTATTTTAGGCCTTCGTTCGTTGTGTTTTCCCCCAAAGATTTGATTTGATTGAAATCTGAATCATTACCGGTATTTTGAATTTTTCTTTGTCGAACCCAAATTAATTAAATAAATCTTTATTGAATTAATCGATATTCCACTTTATATTCGAGACAAAAAAAAACCTGAAAACTGGCAATTACTGTGAGATTTTTTAATAAAATCAGACTTCAAAAAATAATTGATATTTTGAATTGAAAGTTGATCTACTTCTCAAAAGCAGAGCGGACATTTTCAGAATTTTGTGAAATCGAGAAATCCTCCTTTCTCGAAATCATGTCAGTCTTTATCTACTTGACGACACGATGCTTTCACTTACATTTACAACTAACAGTTACATGGTAATTTTTAGTTATCCTTTTTTCAGTCAAATGAAATAATTTTCAGAATGATTTTGACTTATTCGAAAACGATTCATTTGATGCGTTGGACGAGAAGATCAGAATATACAAAGAATCCAAAACCGCAACGGAAAACTTAGAAAATTATAATCCATTAGCCGATGATCGAATTGAGAAAATTACTCATGAAGTGCTCGGATATCCGAATAAAGAACCTGTTGAAGCGGATGAGAAGAGGACTGAATCGCAACTTGAAACTCAGACTGTCACCTCGTCGGTATACACTTTCTTGCTTGCAGATGATTCGGATGAATCTTTGGTATTTAAGAAATTCGGGAAACAGGCATTTTTTTCATTGCTGATATTTACAGACTTCAAATTCTTCTAACAAAATTATTGTATATCGGAATCGCGATATGTCAAAGCTTCCGAAGTTGATGGATCTTGATTTGAATAAGGATTTTGAGATTATGGATGAGAAAAAGGTAATCTTATTTTAAATTTTTTTAAATTTTTAACGTTTAGAATCAGAGTTTTTAGATTTTTTAATTTTTCTTCAGGTATTTATTTAATCGTAAATTCTTTATATTTTAAGCCATATAAAGGACGACCAGCCTCTTTCAATGGTCAATTGGATGAAACTAATAATAATAATGATTCTGTTCCAAGTCGTCAACGATCTATGAGTGATACTGTCCTTGTGGTATCATTTCCAAAGGTTTTCTTCTCAATCACACAATGCTATAAATTACAGTGTGGTTACTGCAAATCACTTGGAATCAAACAATCGCATTCTCATACTCGCGACAATTGCGCTCAACTTTTCTCCATGCCACCTTGCAAAATTTGTGGAGCTTTTGGAACACAAAATCACACTGAAACGTATGTTTTGAAATTTTTCCACGGCTTTATTATAATTTTTTTCAGTTATTGTCCAAGCAAGAAACCAGTATATCTCAAGTTGAAGGAGAGCTTCCTCAACAAACTGGCATCTTCCAGATCGTTGAATAGTGATGACAAACTTTTAAGAAATCCACAATTGTATAGTGAATGGCGTCAGGAAAATATTAACAAGTAGTTTTTAGACTTAGCATGAATTTACTTTTCTTTTTTTTTATATCGGAGGGTTATGAACCCCATCTGTTTATTTTAGTCCGAAGATTCTACGAGAATGTACACTTTTCCCCAAATTTCTATTGTTACAAACAAAATGTACTAGTTCCTACTTAGTTTTGTTTTTCAAAAATCATTATTTAATAAAACATTTTTATCATCAAAATTGGTTCATTAAATAACAACAACAACTGATAGAGAGACCGTTAGCAATAAAGTAATGAATCGAACGATTCGAGGGGAACACAGGTATAATTTAGGAGAAAATGACAAATAACGAACTTATGCGGATGAAGTGGCTGGAGCTTCGGATTTCTTTTCAACTCCATCTTCTGGTCTCATGGCTGGGAACAAGAGAACTTCCTGAAATGATTTATAATTTTGAAGAAGTCCATGAAAAAGTGTTTCCTTTACCTTGATATTATTGTTGTCTGTGAGAATCATAGTCAATCTGTCAATTCCCATTCCCCATCCTCCAGTCGGTGGCAATCCGTATTCCAAAGCGTTGCAGAATGTCTCATCGATCATTTGTGCTTCGTCATCTCCTGCATCCTTATCCTTGGCTTGTTGTTCGAAACGTTGACGTTGAGTGATTGGATCATTCAACTCTGTGTAAGCATTTGCAATTTCACGAGTGACTGCGAACAGTTCAAAACGTTCAGTCAAACCAGGAATTGATCTGAAACAGAATTTTCAAATCTTTGATTCAATTATTTTTTATATACCTGTGCCATTTAGCCAAAGGACTCATAATTTGTGGATGTCCGATCAAGAAAGTTGGTGAGATGAATTTGCTTTCCAAGAACTCTCCTACAAGCTTGTCGAGTAATCTAGCTGTGGTTCTCGGCTCAGGACAGTCGATGTTCTTGTCGCGGCAGATTTTGTCAAATGCCAATCGGGCTTCTAGAATAAATAATTTGATCAACATTTTATATTTGAGCATTGTATTACCTTCAGTGTGCAGAGTTGATGGATCTGGGAGAGAAACTCCTAATTCTTGAGAAAGTCCGTCATACATGTGTACTCGTTTGAATGGTGGAGTGAAATCAACTTCATAAACTGGCTCGGTTTCTGGTCCATTTGGATGATACTGAACTTTGTACGTTCCTTTGATAGCTTTGACCATGCTGCTCAACAAATCTTCAGTGATTTGAATAACATCTTCATAATCAGCATAAGCCATATAGAATTCGCAGGTGGTGAATTCAGGATTGTGAGTCAAATCAATTCCTTCATTTCTGAACAAACGTCCGACTTCGTAAACTCTATCAATTCCACCAACAACCAGCATTTTATGATACAACTCTGGAGCAATTCTCAAAAACAAATTCATATCCAAATCATTGTGATGAGTGATGAATGGCTTGGCTGTTGCTCCACCAGCAATTTGGTTCATAATTGGGGTTTCAACTTCCAAGAATCCCAAGTTATCCAAATATCTTCTAAGGAATGTGATAATTTTGCTCCTAATAACAAAGTTATTCTTGATTTGTGGGTTGAGAATCAAATCCAAATAACGTTTACGGAATCTGGAATTATAAAATATTAGAGTTTTCAAAATTAATTCGAAGCGCACCTCAATTCCTTGTCCTTGATTCCATAATGGGTATGTGGAAGCATATGCAAACATGGAGTCAATTGAACGACTTCCTTTGGAATGAGTGACAATTCTCCAGATTTGGTACGAGTTGGTTGTCCGGTGAATCCCACAATATCTCCTCTCTTGATACGGTCATGAAGATCGACAAACTCAAGATCTCCGCTGTGGAATCTAGCATTTGCCATGATTTGAAGACGAGTTCCTTCTCCATGAATATCGTAGAAGACCAATTTGCTTCCTGATTCGCGCTTGGAGAAAATGCGACCTGGAAATTGAAATTCAAAAATATGAACATCGAAATTTTAAACTAACCGGCTACGGAAACAACATCGTCGGAAACTTGTTCCTTCTCAAGATTGGAATATTTCTCGATGAAATCGGTGAGAGAAGTGGTAACATTGAATTTATGTGGGAATGGATTATCTCCAGCAGCCCGTCGAGCTTCAATCATTCTCACGCGCATGTTGAAATATTCTTGTGGATCCGATGGATCTGCCTCTTTGACAATCTGAAAAAAAAGAAATTTCTGAAAGTTTCACATTTTCTGATTACTTTTTTCTTTTCTCCAGCAGCATCATCAATAGTTAATTTCGCAGTTTCTTTTTCTAATCTCTCCTTTTCCTTTTGAGCTTGTTTCGCCCTTCGTTTTTGTTCACTAAAAACTAAAATTTTAAAAACGGAACAGGTTAAAAAATTGATTGCGAAATTCTACTTATCATACTTCGACTAACCGAGTAAGAGCATTCGGCAATGCACCGGACGTTAGGAACCGAAGTTGATTCGAATTATTTTGCAATACCTTGAGTGTCTGCCGACACAACAAATGGGCTGATAGCATTTTTGACTTACTTCTTGCTTAATTTTGCGTCACTTTCGCTCATTGTACCAACAAGTCCTTGATGCCGTAGGCTGGAAGATTTTTCAGTGAACTGCGAATAGAAAGGAAAGAAAAAAAAGAGATCTACGGAAAAATTCGTGACCTTTTCCATAGTAAAAATTTATAAACTAGGAATAAAGAACATTCTGGATGAAAAAAGATAAACTTCAAAAAATCAAAAGAAAATCGCATTTTTAATTATTTTAGATACAAAATCTATATGGTCAGCATAGTGTTCCCTCTGAAAACATTCTAAACATCTCTAAAAACGCTCCAAAACATGATGAAACATAGAAAAACCCCAATTTGTGAAAGACATTGAAATTTTCAATTTAGCCCAAATCCTTGTAAATCTTCAAGATTTATGGGTGCATTAGCTGAAAAATCATGTAAAATGGAAGCTAATTTTCTAAACTATCGAATTTTAAGGAAAAACAATGTTGAAAACTAAAGAAAACACGAAAAACACCAACTTGAATTCGGAAAAAATGGAAGAATTTCAAACCACCGTAATCCTATTTCAAATTTCAAATTTGCAATAGAGCGTGCTTTCTCCATGAAAAATGGGATTCGATTTTGGGATGAAAACCAATTTAAAAATTGCAAAAATGTCTTGGAAATGTTCTAAAAATTTCATAAACCACTAATTTTTAGAGCCTACATATCTGGAAAAATATATTTCGCCTTTTAAAACGGCCATGCTTTTGAAGATAATAGATTTTTTTTTAATCAGATTAATTTATTCAACAATATTCGTATTGCAATTTAAAATCAAAACATTCAAAAACAACAGCAAAAAAATTTACAAAGCAATATTCAATAAAGCGAGGTAGTAAATAATATTGGTAAAAGGAAGTGTTAAGTTGTATTTAATGAATCAAGTTTCATTTTTCTGGATGCCAGAATTGCTCTTTGTGTTCCTTGTTTTTTCGATAACATTCTGCTCCGTATCTGAAAAATTGATTAGAACTAAACATTCAAAAATATAATATTTTAATATCTTACTTGCATGGTTCCATATCATCCGGGCATTCTTGTTTCTTCACCACTTGTCCATTCCCAGCTCTTGGTCTAGATCTCGTCCCTTGAGCCATTTTTCCCTTGTTAATATTCTCCTTGTACGTCTCTTCAGTCACATCTTCATCCGATGAGCTGATATCCGAAACATCTGATGATTCCGTTTCACTAATCTCCTCATCATCCGAACCAATATCAGAATCTTCGGACAAGCTATCATCTGAATCTGATGCTTCCACTTCACTGCAAATAAAAATAAACTCATGCGTGAAGCAAAATGCCACAATTTTAATAATAATATTATAAACTTTATTATAAAACAAGACAAGCAACTATTCTTTTAAATATGACATTTTTCGAAAATAAATTATGATTCACCTATCTTCGTCATCATCCAACTCCACTTTCTTACCCTTTTTCGGGTTTCCACCTTTTTTCGGTTTGGATTCTTTTTTAGTTCTTCCGAGTGTTCCTTTTTCGAACCTACAAAATTTTAAAATTCGCTCAATTAAAAAAAAACAAAACCCACTTTTTAACAAGTTCCTCAACATTTCTATCCTCTTCAAAAGCGTTATAAGCATCCGGATGAAGTCCCTTCAAAACGTCTTTCGTGCTCAATTCAATGTTCAAATCTTTCAGCGAAAGACGAATCAAATATTGAACTTCAAGAGGGCTCAATCTGAAAAAAAAATCAATAATTATATATCCCAACTTTATCGAAAAAAACCTTTTAGTAGCAAACTTAAAATGTGACATTTTCGCATCATCTCCTTCCAACTCCGTCAATTTCTCCAAATATCTATCCACCTTCTGAATGCTCCAATCACTTTTATCATTCTTTTTCACCTTTTCGATCGCATTTCGAACACTCAAAGAAACATCCTCAGTTTTTTCAACATCGTTCGAAATTTCCGACTCTTCGATGCTCAAAATCTGAAATCCTTTTTGTTTTTTTAATTACAATAAGAATAAATTAATCACCTTGGCAAAATACTGAATGATATCTCGCTTCTTAACGCCATACTTCTTCTTATCCTCTTCGCGTAGCAAAAATTTCAGCCAAACCAACACTTCACCATCAAAGTCAGCTGAAAATATTTTTTCTTCGAAAATTAGATAAAGAAAAATACCTTTGTTGACAAGAGAAGTAATAGTCGAACGTTTCTCGGAAGAACTCGAAATGTTCGAAATAACTTCGCAAAATTTTGCAAATTTGTAAAACGAATTGTATTTGCTTTTCTCATCAATTTCTTTCGGTTTTTCAACCTCTTCTTTCGCTTTTTTGTTCTTGGTACCGCTGTCGTCATCGGTTTTCCTTTTTCGTGAGGAAGGAGTCTGAAAAATTAGAGCGGATCATTAGTACGTTCATCGGATTACGCGATTTATGAATTTAAATGTTGTTATTTTACGAAATAACCAGTAAGCTAAAAATAATACAATTTTCATCGAAACTAAGGTCCCTTCAGCTAATTGAACATTTTTCAGTTCATGAATATCGTCTCTTTTTCATCTCAATATACCTCTTGAGCTTCCACCGCCTTCTTCTTAGCCGGAGTCTTTTTCGGTGTTTTCGAACTCGTCTCTTCGTCCTTACTTCTTTTCTCCATCAATTCCTCAACCAATTTCTTAATCATCTCCTGATCCTCTTCCCCAATATCCTTAAATCCCTCAATTTCATCAGTTGTTTCGATGACCTTCGTTGTAAGTCTCGCTTTGAACAAC
Organism: Caenorhabditis virilis; assembly: GCA_964036255.1. Lineage (NCBI taxonomy): Eukaryota > Metazoa > Nematoda > Chromadorea > Rhabditida > Rhabditidae > Caenorhabditis > Caenorhabditis virilis. The sequence continues at coordinate 7,620,468 of OZ038416.1, forward strand.
ATTTCAAACAAACAATCCTTGTGAAAATATTGCTTCATGTCCGGTGGTGGTTTGCTATCATCTTTTTGAGCCATAAAGAAGTTTGGAATAATTTTAGCCAATCGAAGAATCTTAGAATATATTTGTTTTTTGATTGAATTCCTCTTTTTTATGAAATAAACATACCCCCTTTTCCAGTTGCATTTTACATTTCTGACATTTCGAAACTCTTTTAGCATAATCCGTCGCGAATCTGGTCGGCGCCGACATCTTAATTTTATTGTTATTCTATTTTTTAGAAAGTTGAACAAAATACAATTGAAAAATCGTATACGAAACGATAATTCTCAATAATAATTTGAAAAAAAAAGAATATTTATTGTAAAATTCGATAAAAATCATAATTATTCCCGTTATCTCAATTTCTTATGGCTAGAAAATTAGGCAAGTCAAAAATACCAAATAAAATCAGACAAGTACACCAATAAAAGTAGCGTAGGCCAATAGTTAGAAAACATACATTATTCCACAAATACCATGGAAAACAAGTAAAATCAAAACAAATTTTCGACAAAAATCTAAGATTACAAAACCATTAGAAATCGCATGATACAATTTCAATGTTTTTAGCATCTTCGATTTTTGTTTTCTTAGAAATTTAGATTTTTGTCGAATAATGTTGATGTTTTCCAATTCACTGGCGTATAATCTCTAAGAGTGCGGTAAACAAATGCGAATGGCGGGCTAACTCACACTTTGTTGCATTGGAGCGTACATGAAATTCTTATATACATTATACAGAGTACCTCAACATGAGTTATAATATTACAACTTCCTAAAATTACAATTAAAAAAAAAAGATAAATATACATTTTAAACACCGAAAAACACTCGAATCATTTGTTCAGCAGCTAATCCTGGTGTAATTTTTCCATTTTCAATGTCTCTTTCGAGAGTAGGAGCCTGGAAAAGAATAGAATAAATCATTTCACAGTAGTATAAAATTTACAAGATGTGCAATCTTCGGATGTTTCTGAAAAACTGCCATAATTTCGTCCTTCACATGACTCCACATCCATTTTTTCAGTTGACCTTTACGCCTTCTCTCCAAGTCCCCTGATTGTCCAATTATATCCCAAAACTCATACAACGCAGTGCAAACTTCTGAAACTGATTTTTCATCGGTAATTGATGAGCGCATAACCTGTAATATCTGGAATTTATCAATTACTTCTTACTAAACATACTTTCGGTCTCCAAACATCCAATCTCGGTCTCATAAACTTCAAAGCAGAAATATATTCAGCTTGTGTCATCTTCGCCTTCGCTTTCAAATCTCCATCGTCTTTTGTCACCACTAGCAAATCACTCATCTCCATAATTCCTCGTTTAACACCCTAGAAGTATAAAAATTTGGAAGAATATTTTGAAAAAATTGAATACTTGTAGTTCATCGCCATGTGCAGGCGACAATAAAAGACACATCATATCACACATATCTGCAACAGAAACCTCAGATTGTCCAACACCAACAGTTTCAATGATAACAATATCATATCCTGCACCTTCGCAGAGAATTACAGCTTCATGAATTCCACGAGTAACACCGCCAAGTGATCCTAAAACATATATTCATGGGGAACGCAGTATAATTTCAGAAACCTCATAAACTGTTAAATCAAAATTTTGTGTGAATGTTTGGAAATACTCTACATTACTATTAACTTTTAAAAAAAACTAAACATACCAGACGTTGGAGACTGCCGAATATATGCCTTCGGATTACGTGACAATTCCTGCATTCTTGTCAAATCTCCAAGAACCGATCCTCCCGTCATTGCACTCGTCGGATCAATCGTCAAAACCGCCACTTTCTTTCCCCTGTTCACCGTTAATTCCATTCCTAACGCTTCAATAAACGACGATTTTCCAACTCCGGGACTTCCCGATATTGCAACTCGATAAATCATCGAATCTTTCCCAAATTTCTTGTATCTTTCCCTCTCTTCATCCAACACCATTTTGAGAAGAATATTCCCTTGCGCTCTTTTCGTCGGATTCTTCGATTCAACCAAAGTGATTGAAGATGCCAAAGCCGCGCGATTTCCAGCCATCAGGTTGGTGAAAAGTCGTTTAACCTAAAAATTCAATAAAATCATTAAGATTACATTGGGAAATATGAAAAAGAAACAAACCGTCGGATCATCATAAGACACCGAATCATCCCAATGCATTTTCGAATAGTCATCTAATAAATTATTAAAAGGCACCGATTTCTGCACACCTCCAACTATCGGAATATATGGTTTTGTTGAGAAATTCTGTGAAATTTGGCGTGATACCGTTCTGAATCTTTTCCCAACTTTTAATAACGCTGGCCCTGACATCTGAATATGTTCGCCAATATTACAGAAACACACAAAAATTCGAGTTATTTTAACTGGATTTTACCCAGAAAATAATATTTACAGCAAAAAAAACCAACGTGAAGGCAAAATCTCTTTACAAGGCCTAAATTCGGTAGAACTATAATAACAAATGATGAATAATAGAGATCTAACATTGCACAGGATTCAGGCCAAAAATATGTTTGTGAGTAAGAAAAACAGGAAAAAAGTAGTGTATACTTAAGACACAAAACGAAAATTCAAAATGGGAATGAGTTTTACAAAACCAGTATTTTCTGTCTAATTATATTAGTTACAACATTTGAAACATTCCACTCGTCTCCTGCAACACCTTATCCCAATCGATATTCGATCGAAGCACTTCACTTTCCATCCATTTTTCGTAATTATCTGTGAATCTGAAAATAAATGTTTAGTTTTTGTACCATTTTGTCCAATTTAAATACCTTCGACCCAATTGCGGATTGATTCCAAGAACAGAATGTGCACAATTGTCAACTGGTTCAAAATCTCTCATATCAACACGATTCAAATAATCATCACCCGGCATTGGTGCATCATTCACTTCTGAAATGTTCAAATTTAAGTTAGTTCAATAATTCTTTGCAAAAAAAGAAGATACCAATTGCAAACTGCGGATAGAGTGTCGAATACCGCCGACTATGGAACCGTTCAATACTTGCTTTGAGTAAATTATCCTCTTTCTGGAAATCGGTTTTTCTCTTGATATCCGATGCAAACGCCCAATCATCTGTCATCCTAAAAAAAAGGTTTAAGAACATTATTTTTTAAATATAAATAAGGATTTTCAGCAACTTTAGAGGCTTTTGAAAAGCAAGGTTTCACATTTTTCAACATTCCCTCTTTTTTTTTCGCAAGCTTCTGCATCAGACAAAAAAATATTTTGAAAAACTCACCGATGCCTCACTCTCGAATAAATCGCTGAGATAACATCCATATTCGATTTTCTCCATTGTCTTCCAAGATATCTGCACTGCATTTTAAGAGCTTTCAGTGTGTATAATTGAAGAACAGGCTGTAAATTAAATTCTCAAATTTTCGTTAAAAACCCCGTAATGATTACCTGTCTGACTTTGAAAAGCCGTTTCAAAACCGGCGCAGATTTGAATGCCATCAACATTTTCACTCGATCGATTTTTCCTTTCACCAACTTATTCAACAAACGAATCAAATTTATCGAATAGAAGACATTTCTCCACATGAAATAAGGCCCAGAAAATTGATCCCTTGGCTCTTCAATGTTATCTTGAGTTAGAATTGGCCACTCTTCTGAAAAAAAGTGTAATTACTTTTATTAAAACATTTATGTCATACCTCCGTTTTTAACATAATGATACAGGCATTGCGGATAATTATAAGCATAGATTTCATGCCTAGACTGGATCAATTTTGAAGTATTCTGCAAAAAAGCACGTATCACCGCTCACTGACAGCAATGGATTTGAATGAAGATAAGTTTGAAAAGAAACATGAAAAGATGAAATATTCGGAGTAGGTGGAGAGAGAAAAGAAGAAAAACAACAAATTTTAACTGATCAAAAAGTAATTGAAAGCAAAAATTGAACTTTGATACATCTTTACAAAGAACATTTTTAAAACTATGATTTCCTTAAGTTTATCGATTAATGAATAATTATTTCTATTCTTTTCTTCTATTTTACTGCGAATTTGTCACATTTTCAGCCATTTTATTACAAACTTCTTAAAACAATCACCCACCTGATCTAAATATTTCAAAATCAGCGGAATTCCATTCATATATACTATCTGTTGACTAATGTATTCGAATTGATAAACATGATTCAATTTGAAATGTTTGACCAACAAAAGAAGGGACGCAGATAAAGCCTTCACAATAATCTGAAAAAAATACAAAAATTTATAAATTTATTTGAAAAAATACCTCTTTGTGCCTATTAATATCAATTGCCAATCGGAAACCATCTTCCAGTGGTGACGATGTTGAATTATCAAGAGAAATGGAATTTGAAAGAATATCCGAAGCTTCCATTTCAGGTGTCAACACGTCAATCAACACATTCAATCCTTCGTTTTTTGCTTTATTCGATGGAACAGATGAAACCAAAACTTTCGTCAAAGCACACACATACTGACTCAAATTTGGAAGATTTTTTCGGTAAAGTGCTTCTGATTTAGTTTCTTCAATGTCTTCCTTCTTCGAAAACAAATATCTATTGAGATCTTCATCATTTGTTCTCTGAAAATATATTGATTTCATTTTTTTTCTAAAATTAAAGTAAATTAACCTGTTCCTCTGATAAGGAAACGTACAGATGCTTCTTCAAGATGTCAACCGCGCCATTGAATGCAGGTGGAAGGCCAAATAGTGTCGAAACGTCGGGATTCTCGAAATGATATTGAAAATACTTTAATCTGAAAAACAGCCTTGAAAAATAAGTTAAGGGAGGGGGGAGTGTCCAAAATTAGGAAACATAGAAATATGTGCTTATAATCAAGCGTTTTAATTTTAATTTTGTTTTTTTTTTCTTGACCCTAAATCTTTAAACCAAGACTTTTTCTAAGTTTGAAACAATTTTTTTTCGTTATTATTACAGTCTTTTAGAAATATAAAATTGGAGTTTTTTTTAATTTTGAGATTTATATCAAACTGTTTGTTTTTTTTCAATAGTTTCATTAACACTCGAAATTATTCAAAATATGTTAAAAATCGAAGTATTTACCTTCCATTCTGAATAAATGTCTCCAAATCTGATTTCGCCACTTTACACCTCCATGGCAATGTTTTCAGTGATCCCTGATGAATTGGAGATCCAACCCTTGGTGTCTGTTCACCACTCGCTTGTCTCAAATTCAATGCACTATTACATCTACTATCCAGCGGCATTCTATATTCGCTATCAGTATCCGAATCAAGTGCTTCATCCGGTAAACTATCATCATCCTTCAAAGAATCATCATTATAAGCCATCTGTCTTGCCATCATTCCGGCTCTCGCCAAACTTCCTGCTCGGTGTGCCAAATTTCGAACACCCTCCGATTCATGTGCAATGAATGCTGACATCGATGAAGCAGTTTTCAATGTGTTCTCCATTATTTCTAGCCCCTTTTCTCGTCGTTTCTGCAGTTTTTTCTCTTCCAAAGCATCCCAACCTCCAAGTGTTAAGAGCAAAACTTTCCAAATCAGCAAAACAATCTATAAAGAGGGTTTTTGAATTTTTTTCGACTTTTGAAAAAAAAAACCTTTTTGATTGGAAAATGTGGGGATTTACCCATATAAAATGGGTGAAGCATGTCAAAAAGAATGATAAGGAGCGGCTCATTTCCATTATCGATTGGTTCTTCTGAAAAAGTATTAATTTTCAAATTCTTTAAAAAACAACATACCAATTTCTTCAGAGAATGATTTTCTGATTTCGCTTTCTTTTTCTTCATCGCCCTAAAAAGAAAAATAACGTTTAAAATCTCTCCGCAATTTGAAAAAAATACCGTTTCTAATCTATCTGTTTTTTCATCCATAATTTGAACAATCATGTGATAAATGCAGGATAAAATTACTCGGAGCATTTCATTATCGTTCATTGTAGGTGAATGGCGATGTCGATACCGATCTGAAAGTTGCAATATTTCAAAATAGTCGAAATTTTCAGAAAACCTGAATCGGACAAATCTGCATAACTTGCATTTCTACTATCCTTTGAACTAGCCTTTGAAACTCTTCCATCTGCTAACATTGCGGCTGATTCAAATGAGGATTCTTTGATTTCGGTCATGAGTAGAGTACAAAGACTTTGATAAACTCCATTTTTATAACAAATAAATGAGTTTTTGATGGCGTTTCGATAGACTTCAAGTGGACCTTCTGGATCGTTTTCTTTCGATTTCGGGACTGGCACATTCATCAAAAGATTGTCGTCATATTCGTATTCGATTTGATCATCTGCTGAAGCAAAATCGGTCGCTGATCCCTTAAAGCAACATTCACAATCCAGCTTTCAATAAATTCCACTTACTTGCAAAATAAATAGTATAATTCTAGCGGTTTTTAGTCGAGTTTCTGAATCAGCAGTTTCCATTCGAGTGCACAAATCCTGAACAACGAAATTTTGTTGTTCTTCTTTGAGTTCTCCAAAGTTCTCGAATTTTTGTGATTCTTCTTGGTACTCTTTCCAGCAGTTGATATTTATAGCAAATTCCTCCATTTCAGAATAACTGTACAACTCTGCCATTTCTCGGATACTTGTGTCGCAATCACCGTATTCAAACTCCAAATCTTTGTCGTTCTGAAAATTTTCTAATTTCGTTCTCATATTGTGAATCTTTTTTTTAAATCGTACATTTTCCGATGGTTCAGCTGCAGGTGGAGCAAGGGATGAGAATCCAGAATTCATCATTGGTTGTGTTTCCTTCAATTGTTTCAATTTCAACACATTTGCTGATCTTCTGTGCGCGAGGGATGATTCACTGTACTCTGGTTGTTCCTCCTCTGCTGATTTCTTCTCTTTTTCCCCGTAAACTGAAAAAAACATCAATAAACTGTATAACAACTGTTTTTACCATCTTCTGCAAAATTTGGTCGGATTCCCATTGTTGGTGAGCTGGAAATATTATCGAATTTTCTAATTTATGAGAGTAAAAATGAGAAAATCGTTTTTTCTATGCGAGATAGTTCAAAAATGAAGAGAAAAAGAAAAAAAGAAAAATAATTAAACACCGTTCCAGTACGACACTCCGAGTTAGATGTGCATGTTTTCACCTACCGTAATCCGAGGGGGTCTTCGTAAATTTCATCAATTTTTTACTTTCTTTTTTCGATTTTTTCTTTGGCCTAACGTATTTTTGCTGCTATTTCGCCAATAAATACTATATTTTCCATATTTTAGTCTTCTAAAAATTGCCTCTGCTTGGTTTATAGCACTCGGAATAGTTTTACTAACCCTTTAAATTTTTTAGGCCCTTTTAAATTTTTTCTTCATTTTAAAATGTTTTCTGTCAAAAATTGAATTTATATTTTGCAGGTAAAAATGGCAGAGCAAGCCGCCAGAAATCCTTCCGCTCCATCAACCGGACGGTGAGTTTTTATTAAAAACGTAATTATATCATTAAATTTTTTAATTTGTAAGTTTAGAAGAGCTTACCTTTGAAGTCTAAAACTTCATTTGATTTAGGCAAGCCTTTTAGCCACAATAAATAATTTTTTGACATTTCTCTGCGCACATCTTGGAATAATCTAATTTTTGCTTTTAGATTATTTAATTGAAAATTCTAACTATGGAATGAATATAATTTTTTTTTATTCACGTTTTTAATTGTTTTCTTTTTACAGTCTCTACGTCAAGGCTATCTTCACTGGATACAAGAGAGGACTCCGCACCCAATCCGAGCATACCTCACTTTTGAAGCTCGATGGAGTTTTCAACAAGGACGATGCCCACTTCTATGTTGGAAAGCGAGTTGTTTACTTGTACAAGGCTCACAACAAGACCTTGGTATGCTTGTTTTTTCTTCTATTTTTGGATGTAGTTTTATAATTTTAGAAAACCGGACACTCTGTTGCCACCCGCACTCGCGCCATCTGGGGACGTATCACCCGTCCACACGGAAACACCGGATCCGTCAGAGCCAAGTTCCACCACAATCTCCCACCAACCGCTCTCGGAAACAGAATCCGTGTCGTAAGTTTTTGTTTCTTGAGTACGCTCTTTGAAATATCGATTTTCAGCTCCTCTACCCATCCAACATCTAAAAGAGGTTTCTAAATTGTTATTGTTAATATTCTCGATCGTGATAAACTATTGGGAAATGATTTGTTTTTTTTTCACATTCCAGTTTTTTCATAATCAATGAGCAAAAAATGAGGAATTGTTTTTATTCAACAGAAGTCAATGACAATATAAACAATATCATAATTTTTAAACCAATTACTCTAATCTAGCTGATGTGTCAAGTTTTCTGAATGGTGATACTGTTTCCTGTCCTGATAATCTTGGTTAACGTCGGTCAATTGTGAAGTAGAAACATCGGAGGCGGGGTTTGTCTAGAAACGATTTTGGTTTTTGAAAAATTTCCAACGAACAAAAACCTGTGGTAGTAAAGTCGAGGATCCGAATCTCAAGCCGTCAATAGCGGAAAACGCAGTCTTGAACATGTGCCAAAGAGAAAATGATGTTATTCCCGGCCCACATGATGGACAAACTTTACCGATGTACAAATAAATGCCAATGAATGCTACAAAATGTGCAACAGCGAACCACCAATGTATCAGGAGGATGATTGCCAAGTTGACCAAAAACTGGAAGAAAGTAAATTTAGATTATCGGTATGTATTGATCTCACCCCGACGAATGCGATGTAACGGTTACTGAACATTGAATACCACGTTGCTTCCTGTCCAATGATTCCACTTTCGTTGTCAACTGTGCTTGTAATTTCCACATCTCGTCGTTCTGGGAAAAGTTCGTTCAAATCGTTTTGTTTGGTAGTTGATCCATATCCCATGACTTCGCCTTCGCTGTAATTTCGAAAATTATGTTATTCACGAATAGTTCCGCTTACGAAGCTTGTTTTACTGTTGCCAAGTCATAACTCATTGCAAGAGAAACGTAGGCGTAATTGACATAAGCATAAGTGATCAAGAATGGCATTGTTGATAATATGGCCAATTGATTCAAGTCACCCAGAAGAACGAAAACAGATGCAACACCCATCAGAAGATAGCCAGCGAGAATTGGATTCTCATTTGGCCCACTCTGAAAACAAATGGTTACATTATGTTTGCGATGTTTAGACGTACTCCTTGTGCAAGCGAATACAGACATGGAACAATCCCTTCAGCAGCGATTCCTTGTAGAACTCTAGGTGTTCCAAGAAGTGATCCAATAGTTGAAGAAAGTGAACAGACGTACAAACCAACAAGAAATACCACACCAGTCAAAGCTACTTTTTCCGATATCATTGTGTCACAAAGAAGTGACATTCTATCACCAACACCGCCAAGAATCATGATGAAAACGAAACAAATTGTGGAACTGAAAATTTCAAATTTCCTTTTTCGAAAAAATCATTTGAACGGCACCTAACACCAACAGCCGACAATTCTCCCAACGGAATACTTTTATGTGGATCTTTCAAATCTCCGCTCATATTCACGCCGGCCAAAACACCTAGGAAATTAGCGAAAAATACACCGAACACAGTGAAAAATGATTGTTCTGGAATGTATCGCGGAATTCCGACAACTGTGCAATTGACAGCTTCATAATGTGGTTCAGCATTGACACGAATACGATCCGAAGAGAAACGGAAAACTCCAGATTCTGACAAAGAGTTGAATTATTGATTGATTAGAATAAATGTTGAAAATTTATCTGGGAAATATTTTTTTGAAATTGAGCTTGAATGAGATCTCGAGAATCAAAATTTAAAGCAAAAAATCAACGATATTATCTTTTGGGTATTTTTTCACTTCATCAATGTTCATAAATTTACCAGGTTCACTTGTGAAAAGTGCTCCAAAAAGGAAGTCAGTCACAGCGAGGGCAATTGTAAGCAGAAGAACAATCTGTAGTCGAACAACCCAAGTTACTCCAGCAGTGTTGACAGCTGTAAATGGATTATTTTCTCAAATTTACGTTTTTTTAACGTTTCGTTTTCTAAAATCGAGAAAAAAAAATCAAATTTAGTAGTTCATAGATTGCACTAATAAATTCCCTCAGGAAAAAAATCATAATTCGTTTTCGAAAACAAAATTAACAAATTTGCGGTGTCATGGGAGTTACCGTATCATGATCATGATCACTAAATAATCAAAAACCAACCCGTCAAAACCATAAGCGTCAAAATGGCAATGATTTTAACAAGCGCTCTACTTTCCGAATCGAATAAATGAGCAACCGATTCTCCAAATCCAACAGCAACCAGACCAGTTGCAACAGCTTGCCCAAATGCGTAAATAAGTCCGACAGCTCCACCAATCTGGTGGCCAAGAACATGAGAAACGAGGAAATATATTCCGCCGCTCTGGAAATTTTAAGATTATGTTGTTTTATGATCAGATAACTTGAAACCTTAATTTGACATCGTTCCACAATTCCGATCGCCGAAAAGACGGTAATTAATGCTAAACTGGTACAAATTCCGAGAAGAAGAATTGAGTTTGCGACACCGGCTGTTCCGACAATCCATCCAAGACGAAGAAACACAATTATTCCAAAGATATTTGTCATAACAGTTGCGAATACGCCATCCCAAGTTCCGAACAGCACTTTGTTGTTCGACATAACTGATCTGAAAAGTGAGGAGTTCGTATGATTTCTAAGAATAGTTTTTAACAATTTTTGGCTTCCGAAGCTTTCTACGACATAACATATTCTATTTCAATAAAGAAAATGACCAAAAAAATTAATAATACAGGTCCGAATACTTAAAAAAGAGACTATACACCAATATTTCCATCTAGAAATTTTCGAACAAATGAAATAAAGAATTGCCAATTTTTGGATATTAGGATGAATATTTTTAGAAAAGGATCGGTAGATCCCGCAATAATAAATAAACGTGTCTCAAAGTTTTCGATTTATCAAGAGGGAATAAAGCGCTTCTTTTATGTCAGTTTTTTTTTCAAAAAAGTGAATTAAGCGAGGATTAAGCGTGAGAACTTGAACATCAGTCGCTTTCAAAAAATAAAGCTAAATCATAAAACAAAATATGGAAACTCTCGATAACAGATATGATCTTCTTCATCAACTTCAACAAGTTGGAAATAATTGATCGAAATTACATTTTTAGAATTCTAGCAAATAAACAAAATTATTTGTTTAAATAATATCAAATATTTTCTAATATGCAGATGCTGATATTTTATATCCACAATATATTTATGATTTTTTAATCGTCTCCAACAGGAGATCAAGAATTCTGTTATTTTTTAACTCATATCTGATCGAATTCATTGCGGGAGCCTCCGATTCTTATCTCTAAAGCTTCAATTCCATCTTTTTTCAGAAAAAAAACATTGTTTTTGTTTCCCAAAGTGAAAGAAAACGAAAGAATCCGTTGTTGGATGAGTAAATGAATAAGTGAAAGTCGTCCCAAACTGAATCATGAAAAAAAGAACGAAGAAGACGACGAAAAGAAACGAATGCACCACATAAAATTTCGGATGAGTTATAGTCACAGAAATTGAAAAAAAAGGGGAAGTGTTTATAGATTCCCTAAATGGATGAGAAACATTGGAGCTCGGTTCCGACGAAATTTTGAAGATAATGGTCGTGAAAAGATATTTAGCAAAGTATTCTGATGTATTGTTCTCATTTTTAAGTTTCGGAGAAATGTTCAAATAGTAACAATAAGTTTAAAAAAGAAGACATGTTCACAATTTAAAGAAAAATATTTGAGAAGAATGATTTTTGATAATTTTTCCTGAGATTGCTGGATTTTTCAAAAAACCATATATTTATTCCATTATCTGAATTTTAAATTAACATATTCTTGAAACGACAGAAATCCATGGCTTGATTATCATATTTTACGCTATAATTTGTTTAATCGCAAAAAATTTTTCATGTTTACAATGCCAGTTTTCAGAATATTAGGATGACCAGTAGCTAATGAATGCGTCTGGGATGAAAATAGACTTCAGGCTCATTCCAAATCTGTTTTTAAAACTTTCTAAAATCACCTGGAAGCCGAAAAAACGAGTCTCAAAAAAATGTCCTAGAAATAGTGGCCACCGGCGAAAACTAGTTCACAGGCATGAAAAACCCAAAAAAAATGAAAAAACATTAAAAAAGGACTAAAATAAGCATTCTTCATAAGTGTTTATTAAGGAAACGCGAAAAAAGCTCATAGGAAAAAGTTCGGCCAGGTGGACACTTTTTCTAGGCCATTGTTTTGAGGCGTGTTTTCTCGACTTCTGGGTGGTCTTAGAACGTTTTAAAAACGGATTTGGAATGAGAATGAAGTCTATTTTCATTTTAGGTACATTTATTATATCCATAAAGCCCTCCTTTAAAAAAATGTAACGCTGATTTTAAGAGTATCAAATAAGAAATCAAAATTCAATCATCAGTTAGACTTTCAAAAATGAACGGAAATATTTTCAGCTGGAACGTCTAAGATCAAACTACACTAATTGAAAATATTTCTTCATTTTCTCAGGCATTCAAGTAAAAACCTTTTAAAAAAAACGAACCTTTGCCACCATGGTTGTTGTTGGGTAGAATCTTCACCTTGCGAAAAAATCGAATCCGGAGGTTCCTGGGTGACCACCGCAGATGGAACAGTGTCCGTCATTTGGGTTTATTGGTTTCCGACCCAAGAATGGCGATGTTCAGGTTCTGAAAATTAAAGAATTTGTCGAGCAAAAATAGCAATGAGCACGCGGAAAAATGAAATCAAAAGAGGCCCGAAAACTTTTATTTTTTGTTTTTTTTCAAGTTTTACAACCCAGTTCTAAGTTTCTTCAGCTCAAATTATATTTTTATTTTTTTATTCTTTATTTCTCTGCGCAACTATTCCACTATTTCCAGTTCCAAAACACGAGAAAAGAGAGAAAGAAAAAAAAGAGCTACATTTCAGCACTAGGAGTATTTTGGCTATGAAGCGGTGGTTGGTTGTTGAGACTCTATTTATGCAGTCGAGCGGTTCGATCGATTTTGGAATGTCGCGCACGTTAGAGGCAAGAGAAGAAAAAAGAATTCATAGACGGCCTTCTTCCTCTTCTTCTTCTTCTTCCCTCATTCCTCTCATGGCTCAATGACGGACAGATTCGGTTAATTAGTGAATGCACAACAAACATACGACAGATGTTAATGTCGCCATTTTTCAGATTTTTTTCGATTCGAAATTTAGAAAAAAAAACTGAAGAAAAACGAAAAACAAGATGTTGGGGTACTGAAAAAAGAAAGATAATCGAGATGGGAAGTACTTATCCCTGAATTATTAGAATTTTCCATAATGAGCCTGAACTGCTATGAAGGACACCAGGGGGCTATCGAAAATATCAATTTTAAAAATTCGTACAACTTCAATTCTTTAAAAAGAACGTGCTTGTTCATGATAACCAATTTAAACAGAACCAATAAAAATTGAAATATTCGAATTCCGAAGTATATTCAAATAACTGCATTGCGCGCCAAAGCCCGATAAATCAAACGAACCACTAACTTAAAAAATCCGGGCTACGCAAGTAGTACCTAATGGGCATTCGAAGAATCGACAAAAACAATTAATTTGTAACTTGGTTTTAATTTCAGAAAATATTCAGAAATTCAAAAAAAACTTTATCTTAGAAAATTTCGGTCTTGATATCTCTGATAACATATCCGGTTGTCAACTTATAAATAAGGATCTTGTTCATAAACGCACGTTGCCAAACGTTCATGGAACGTTGTTCGGGCAGGGTTGGAACTTCCGTGCGAAAAACAATAATTTGATTGTGATGCTTCATTAAAGGCAATATCACATTTTCAACTTGTATCTTCAATTAATTCTATATTTACTGGTTCACTATCTTTAAAGACAGTGTGCCAGTTAATTTAATCCTACCTGTTTTCAATATCAAAAATTATATTTTTTCTCATTAAAACATTACAATTTTTACGAAAAATATCGATAAATACTCGCCTCATAGCAGTCGTCCAAAGTTGCAAAAATCAAAATTTGAATGAGCACCGGAGCGTGCGACGCGGCCGTGGATCGTGCGACGGTTTTGGCGCGACACACAATTATTTAAATGTGGCTACATATTGGTATTGTTTTCTCGACATCCTGGGTCCCTATTACAATTTTTATTTTTCGCCATGAATTGGATCTGGCAAGCTGCCTTTAAATCTTGGCTATAAATTTCAGTGAAAATTTTCTGATAAACTGTTATTAATTTTAAAAAAAAGACCATGAAAGCAACTGATAGTGAATTATATTCTAGCAAACCTGTGTTGTATTTTTATTTATTCGCTGAATTTTACATGGAAAATGTGCAATCCCAATGAGACGCGTTTTCTATAAGATTTGGATTTTTTTTTCACTCTAAATTCGTATTTTCAAGCTAATGAAAAATTTATCAAAATTAAATTTTATATTCCAGGAAAAATGAAGTGTCTTTGACAAAATTAAGAACCATAAAAACGGCTAAATAGGTCTTGAAATGCCTCAAAACCCTTGGGAAATACGACAATGTCGGTTTCATGTCGCCAAACATTTGTCCCATTCATTTCGACGGCTTTTTCTCCCGGTTGAAATGCTCGTTACATTTGTTTTTCTTTCAACTATTAGTCATTGTATGTCACTTTTCGAGTTTAATATCAGCCGACGGGATCCGATTCCTTTTCAGATACACAATCGGAATTATCACTATGTTTGTGAATGTTGGTTACGGTTCTTATAAAAACTGATAGCATTTTAGGTAAATATTTCAATGCCTCCTGATGAAAAACGACCCATCAAATGTTCTCATTGTAATGTTGATCGTTGTGCGCCACTTCCATTTTGTTATTCCATTCAATATTCGAAACAATGTAACTAAATTGAAATTTTGATATTCGAAAAAACTGAAATGGTTTCAGCACGAAGCACTGGAGATTACTGCGCAGATGAAGCTGAAATGTTCTCTCTAGTTGGCTCACAACTCGATGCAACAACGGCATCAAATGGCAAGAAAAGAAGAAGTATTCATGAATCTTGTCTTTCTTCCATCAATATTCAAAATCTATCATATTGCGTCTGCCAAACTTTTGATGATTACGAATCTTCGTAAGTTACTCGATCCTGAACGCTGGAAAAATGTTTAGATATGCGTTTTCAGACAGGAATATGATGCCTTGAAAAGAATCAGAATCTGGAGATATCAGTCTTTATTATTTCATGATAATCTGAATACATTGAAAATGTCGAGTACGAGTTTAGGAATGCCGGCAGCAATGGTATTCGTGTTGTTCAAGTAAGTATCTATAGTTGAAGAATAAATGCCTGTTTTTTTTGAGTCTTTGGATTTTTATTCAAAAAATTCCAACTATGTCTTGTGAGCCTTTGATTATCCCTGAAGATTAAGTTATAAACATCAGTTGAAAATAAAAAAATGATAAAAGCATAGCTATTTCCGTTATCTGTAAATGTCCTGTGACCTGTTAATTTTATTGTCACACGTTAACGGAACAAATTTTGAATGACGGCTCCATTGGCGGGAGCTCTCGAATTCTCAACGAGAAACAAACCGACCAGTTCTAAACCATCTTTGATGTTTTTGGAGAATCTTAATCATTCGGAACAATTCCAAAAAAGTACATAAATTTGGGCTCATTTAGAAAACATGACTCTTTTTTCTGGAATTCAAAGGAACTCCAAATTTTGTTCATTTCTATTCAAGTTAAAAGAAGATGTTCTATTCTATCTTTCAACTCTTTCTTCAAATTTGAACATTTTTCAAAAATTGTTGTTGACTTGTCAGTTTAGAATGAAACAGAAAGGCATCAATAAACTCAAAGAACATAAGATGGCTTTAAATGCTCAAAACTTGGATTTGAGTTTATATTTAGTCGATCAAACAGCTTAAATATCTGAAGAAAGGCCCCCTGCTGTAAATCGAATAATTTTAGTGGGGCTTCCTCATTAAAGATTTTTTTTAAATTTCCTGTTTCTTTAAAAATATGTATCTTTCAAATGAATGCTTTAATATTTTTATCATATAAGTACGTAGTTTTTAATCGTAATTATGAACACATTATTGAAATAATGAAATTTATTTAAAAACTGTTGGACTGAATGGTATTATTATGTCGAAAAAATAGCATTTTTCAAATTTAAGTGGGACACTGTCTTTAATGTCTAAGCCACTTTCATTGGTTATTGATCAAACCGATACAACTTAAAAGTCTCATTTCGATGGAAAAATATTAATTTTGTGGTATGAATTTCACATTTGAGCAAATTCCAATTTGTTGGGGACAAATACCTCCCTGGCGAAGTCATAAACTTCAATACTCAGTGAATTTTTCGACATTTCAACTCGTTACTATTGAAATGGCGGATCCGCGCACTCGTTTTTGTCTTCCCGTGCAGTGACCGCCCCGGATCCGCCGCTTTTATATGCGCGGATCCGCGAAAAAATCGCTGAGCAAAAATCCAGTTGGATTAAACTTTTTTAAAAATTATATTTTAGTTTACAATTATAGTCTTTAATCGAATTTTCCAAAGTAGATGATTAAAGGATTCATTTCTTCCAAAAGTCTCTTTTTTTATTAGGAAGAAAAACCTCATTCCAATTCAGATCTTCAAAAGTCGCGTTCTTCTAAAAGCTCAAACTTCTTCAAATTGTCCATAAACATCTTTCTCTCGAAAAAAAATCTTCAAACCACACCCTATCTGATTCTATAACAACATCAGAAAACGACGAGTAAAACTGACTGAACCACTCGTCAAAACATCAAAACTCCGCCCCTATTTTGTTCCATTTGCTTCTTCCCATATCTTGGCACCGCAATTTTTTTTTTCGCCTTTTCTTGTATCCCCCCATCTTTTCACCACAATCGGCGCCCTCATCAGTTACGAAAAAGTTTCGTTTGGTGGTGGCAAAACGTTGTGTCTTGATTTTGTTTCTCTTTTGTCATGTAACGTTATTTTTTTTTGGTGTGCTTGTCTTTTGAGGAAATCTTTCAGTTGCTCCGTTTTAAAACCAAGCAATCAGTAAGTCTATTTTAACAAGATCCAAATGCCAGCTAGTCTTCTATTTCCTTTCCATTTTCTGTCAAATAGACTTGAAACTCTGAATCAGGTTTGGATTATACTCCTTTTTTTATTTTATAGAATAGAGCAAGAGATGAATCGTCTTGTAAAATTTTAGATATTGTCTTGTTAAATTATAGTTGAGAAAAAATAAATAATATTTTCCTTAAAGACATTGTTCCACTTTTTTCTAACTCTGATAATTTCAGCTTTTTTAAATATTCCTTTTCAGTTTTAATGAAAAAAATCCTTGTTGGAAACAACACTGGCTACCGCTTCAAGGTTTTCGAGTTTAAAAAGGAAGTCAGTATATATCACAAAAAAGGTTGAACTGTTTTTCGTCCCTGTATAAGACCTATCTCAATCTAACATGAGCCTTTCGCTGATTTTTCTCTGAAATTTCATGAACTGCTGAGGGAGGGGTAGCCCGATGTTTTGAACTCAAAATTCGAAATTGTCAAGCTATTGATTTTGAAGATTGAAATTCAGTGGTACAAAATAAATTCTGATTCGTTTACCGTTTTTGTAGTATTCAAGAAGTTATAATCAAATCGAATTTTAATTTTAAATGCTTCACTATAAAAAAGTTAATATTCTCCAAATTTTTATTCTATACTGAAGAACTTGATTAAAAGGCAGCTGGTCAGTTAACACGATCCAAATACAAGGCAAACAATCAAAATTCGAATGGGATCCCAGGTGGTCCAAAGAACACTACCGATATGTAGCCTCATTCAAATAATTGTGTTTCGCGCCAATTCCGTCCGCGTCGCACGATCCGGCGCACATTCACATTTTGATTTTTTCAACTTTGGACAGCTGCTATGGCGCGTGAATTTATCAATTGTAATTTCGCATAAATTGCATTGTACTAATGAGAGAACGCTCTAATTTTTGAAATTGAAATCTGTTAGGGTCAACTTAACTTATCCACTGTCTTTAAGTTACGAACCTTAAAAACCAACTAGTTTTCTTCAAATTCCGCCGAAAGGTAGCAGTCCCGATATTGGAGAAACTTCAAAACTCTCCTTTTTGTTGCAGAATTAATGTTTCCTAAATATTTTCCAAAAAAAACCCTGCAACTTTCAGGACATGTTGGAACGCGTGAAATCGTCAGCAAACCGTGTAGCTTCTGCCACAAAATCGCCATGTTTCATTCGTTGGTCTCCAATTCTTCTCGTAATTCTCACCACAATCTTCATTCTTCTCGGCGCCACATGTTTCTGGTTTTTCGAGAAAGATCCACACGAGTTGGGTGTTCGAAAATGGTACATGAATCTAGCTGTTGAAAGGTTCGTTTCTTGAGGAGATAAACAACCAAAAATTGGCGGAAAACTTTGAAAAAGCCTCACACATATTTTCGCAACATTTTTTTGATTTATTGTGCACCGGGGAATTGTTTCTCATGGTCCACTAGATGTGTTTTCTTAGAACTTTTTCTGATGTCCGAATTTTGTTTTCAGAAGACAATTCGCCAAATCAATTAGTTCGAGAATTTTCAATGACACCCGAAATTTGCTCATCATTATTGATCGCGAACAGACGGAACGTGTTCAGGTATGGAACTCACTTTTTTTATTGTTCTGAAAAACAAGCGGGTGCATCCAATAGTTTGTCCTATGTCTAAAATTGGTGGACAGATTTGTGAAGCAAAACCCAATTAAAAGAAGGGAGAATGTCATCATTTGTGATCAGGGGTGCCGCCGAAAAAGTTTTTGACCGAAAAAAAATAAATTTTTTCGTCGGCCAGTAAAAAATGCCGAAAAAAAATAAATTTTTTCGTCAGCCAGGAAAAAATGACGAAAAAAAAATAATTTTTTTTTCGTTTTATTGGAAAAATACCGAAAAATAATTTTTTCGGCGTTCCAAGTGATTAATGAATCATATTTCATCAGAAAGAAAACGATTTTAAGGTTTTCTACCTTCATTCAGTTAAAAATTAGTAAAATAGTTGGAAATTGATGTAAAAAAATGGTATATTCAAATTTAAAAATCTGTTTTCCGTAAGACGGAAACACCGAAAAAAATTGAGGATAGAAAACCGAAAAAAATAAAATAAAAATTTACGCGCTTCGCGCAACCCGAAATAAATAAAACTTTTTCGGCGTAAAACACCCGAAAATCACGAAAACCGAAAAAAAATCGAAAAAAAACGGCAACCCTGTTTGTGATGTCTATTTTTATTGTCAAAGTATGTTAGAAGACAGAAAGGGGGCAATTTCGTGCAAAATTTGATTTTGCTCGAAAGACATATATGGGGAAGATACAAGCTATTTCAAACTTTCAAAAAAAAGAAAGAAATGTCTTGAAATTATTCTAAAAATTCGTAAGCGAAACGGTCTTTTGATTGTATAGTTATCCACTATCATTTTTCTTTTAAAGACAGCTTTTCAGTTAGCGGAATCCTAATTAAAATCAAATTCAAAATAGAAAAAGGTATTTTTAAAATCTACGGGGATTCTAATGACACCAATATTTTCCATGTTTATGTTCTATTCGATAATTTTTAGTGATTTTCAGACAAATGAGCACAAGACTACTATAATTTTGAAAAATCTGAAATGTTTTTGTATTTTTAAAATCTAGACGCTACAAGACGAAAAATTAAGATTCGAATGTTAGCCACGGTGGTAGAAGAAACACAGCAAATAGGTCGCCACATTTAAATAATTGTGTTTCGCGCCAATTCCGACCGCGTCGCACTGACGACATCGCACGGATGTTCAAATTTTGATTTTTTCAACTTTGGACCGCCGTCATTAAATTGCAGTTTTTGAAATTGAAATCGAGTAGGGTCCAATTAACTAACACGCTGTCTTTAATGACTTTATAAACTTTGAATGCTCAAACTAATACAAAACAAGTTCATTTTGAGGGCTTTCTCGAAAGCCAAAACAGTGAAACCATTTGTTGAAAATATTTTATTTCATTCAAAATAAACTGTGAAAAAAATTGAGCAAAAATTTTCAGAACTAAAGTTTCAATAATTATACGTTACGCATCAATCGTTCCATTCTTTCACTCGAACGATTGGAGCTCTTCTTTATGTTTTCGAGTTGAACAGTTTAGAAATGCTGAATTTAAAAATGTTTTTGAAACAAAAATTCTTCTAAATTTCTTAAAGGCAGCTTGTCAGTTAATACGATCCAAAATCTAGGCAAAAATTCAAAATTCGAATGAGAGCCCAGGTGGTCCAAATAACAATGCCAATATCTAGCCAAATTCAAATAATTGTGTTTCGCGCCAATGCCGACCGCGTTGCACGGACACCGACCGCGTCGCACGGACACGCGGCAATTCAAAATTTTATTTTTTCAACTTTGAACCGCTGCTACGACGCGTGTATTTATCGGTGTGATTTCGCATAAATTGCATTGTACTAATTAGAGTACGCTCTAATTTTTGAAACTAAAACCAGGTAGGGTCAAATTAACTGAACAGCTGTCTTTAAAGGCAGCCCGTCAGTTAATAAGATCCAAATCCTAGGCGAAACATAAAATCAAAAAATCCTTTGGAAAAACTGGTCTTCTGAACTTTTTTCTAACGAACATTGTCAAATTGTATGCAGTTGCTCTGAACGAGTGCTCTTTGATTCGGTTTTCATTTTCCAGCCCAAGAAGAGACATTTCTTTTTTGAACCGGAAACATAGTTTGTGTTGATGTTGATGCAACAAAAAAGAAACAATTCGACAAATTTTACAGCTTTTTTGCGAGTGCTCCTCTTCGAGAATGTAAGAACTTCCTAGGGAATGCCAACATTATTTGGAAACCAAATAAATTGGTCTGTATTTACTTGAAAATAAAACTTTCGAAATAACTCCCCGGGGGCATAACATTTCTTATCTCAAAATCTTTAAAATATGATTGGTTTTTCAAGACCTTTCAATGAAAGACCCCCCACCCCTCTCCTTCTATTCTTTCCCTTTTTCCCCCTTATTAGTTTTTGATAACGGAGAATTAGGAAACTCGGCGTTTGGCCGAGTCCATTGTGAGGACTAATGTTACCAAGGAAACCAGATGGGGGTAATAGCTTGGAAATGAAAAATTGAGGGAGATCTGATTAGTTAAAAGATAGAGGAGGGAAAAGAGAAAAATAGGTAGTATTATCCTTGACATCAAAGATCAGAAATGAACGAAAAACAACAAATAATAAAAAGAAAAAAGATTTGATGCTTTAAACTTCCAAATGATGTCAGCTCAAATGAAATGCTAAAGTGAAATATGACTTTAATATCTGGCTCCTTATGACTCCTTATGACGTAAATCGGGAAAAACCTGGAAGTAGGGACAGGTGTTTCTAAGAATTATGCAGACGTTTTAAGTTGAGAAACAGTAGACTTTAAGAAAAAATATATCATTGGATGTTATATGTTTTCAAGAGCAGTTGACTCGATTGATCGTTGGCGTGTACATGCTTTCAGATAAACTCTGAAATTTAATTTTTGATAAGAGCTGTTTCTGTGCGAATCATTGATCGATTTTAGATAATCTTGTAATTCTCAATATTATCAAATCTAACAGCGATTCACGAATTTTTTTCTTCGGGTTAAATGAGAGGATTTTAATATAAAGGGAAAGAATATGTAATTTCAATAATTGAATCCAGGCGATGTAAAACGAGTTACTGAATGCGTTTGGGATGAAAATAGACTTCACATTCATTCCTAATCTGTTTTTAAAACTTTCTAAAACCACCTAGAAGCCTCAAAACAATGGCCTAGAAAAAGGGGCCATCAGCGAAAACTAGTCCTCAGGCATGAAAAATCCAAAAAAATGAAAAACATAAATTAAGATGAAAAAATTTAAAAAAAGGACTAATATAAGCATTATATATACTATTTACTAACGAAACACGAAAAAAGTTCGACCAGGTGGACGCTTTTTCTAGGTCATTGTTTTGAGGCGTTTTTCTCGGCTTCTAGGTGGTTTTAGAAAAATTTAAAAACCGATTTGGAATGAGAATGAAGTCTATTTTCATTTAAGGAACATTTATTATCTCCGTAAAGCCCTCTTTTAAAACAAACCCCTTTTTTTTGAAATTGTAAATAGAAGAACAAAAAATTCTACAAAATCGTGAATTGAAAATGATGAACAATAGCGTCTACCAATTGACATTCATCATCATTAACATCCCCCAATAAAACAATAATGTATGAGAAAATATCTTTCAATTTTCAGCAACTTCTCGTTGAATCACTAAAACGCTATGAGGACAAACTTTCCATCATTCCACCATCTCGTCGTGAATGGACATGGATGAGCAGTTTCAATTTCGCATACTCTCTTCTTCTCACCATTGGATCGGGTTTCAAAGCTCCATCAACATTTGCATCACACGTAAGAGAAAAAAAACACACACAAAGGAATGTTATTTCTAATAAGTTCATTTTTTACAGATTTTCGCCGTTTTTTACTGCCTCTTCGGTATTCCATTATTCTATTTCACTCTGGCCTTGATTGTCTACCGCTTGATTTACCCTGTTCTCAAGGTGAATTGTCCATCAATTTAAATTCTTCCCAAAATCCTTCGCTTTTGTTTCCAGTGGCCATCTTTGACAAAGAGTCGTCGTCTTCTTCTCGTCCAACTTGTATTTGCCCTCTTCTTCCTTTGGACCATTCTTATCGGATTATGCCTATATTACCAAGTAATTATAGTTTCTCCGAGAAACTGAGTGTTCATAATCGAATAATCCCCTTGTTTCTAAGGTCATCAATGATTTCTGGCTGAGCATGTTCACTGCATTCACCGGCTCAATGACAATTCAGGTTCCAAGTTCAGCAAAAATAACCACGTGCGGAGTTTTGTTGATCAACTTTGCTTCAACTATCTCGGTTTCTTTGGTTCTTCTTGGTTTGATAATTCTTCTTTCGGTTTTCTTCCCGAAGCAATGTAAATTATTTAAAATTTTGAGATATGTCAAATTAATATTTCAGTGCTCGTAGCCAATGCTGAGAAAGAAGTTGAAGAAACAATCGAGCGCCTCTCACCACCTCCAAAATTTCAGGTGATTGTTGATGAGGCTGGGGAGAGTAAACTTACAGCTGCTTGAGCTTTTCTGTTTAAATTCAATCTAATCAAATTTGTAAAATAATATTCCACTTCCACAACCTATTCAAAGTTACTTGAATTATCATTTTATTCAACCTAACATCCGCTTTTTAACTAATATGCATCGATTTTGAAAATTTTACAGTTTATTATAATAATCAGATAAAAAATTAAAACAAAGAACCGTCATGCGTTCCGGATATTATTTGGAGTACACAACAGGTGAATGAGATTCTTTCAGGTGGGAGAAAATGTTAAAAAAGAAACAATTGTTGCACAATCAGAAAATAAATTATATTTTCAGAATACTTAACAGATAAAATTATAGTTAGGTTCAACAAAAGTAGATGCCAACCTACTTATTCGGCAGTGACAGCTGGAGCATCACCGGAAGCTGGAGTTTCGACCTGGAGAAAATTAACAACTAGTTACTTCTGATGGAAATTTCGAATTACTCACCTCGTCATCAACCTTGGTCTTTTTCGACACTGGAGCATCGTCTTCTTCAGTTTCCTCGGTGGCAGCAGCTTCTTCGTGAGCACTGGAAACCCGTTTACGGTCCTGAAAATTTACAACTTTTTAAACACTTTTTTCTTTTGAAAAATTACATTTCCGTTGGTGTCCTTGATCTCAGCTTCGGCGTCGGTCTTCTCAACGGCCTCGGTTCTCTCCTCGGCTTCAGCAGTTTCTGCTTCTTTCTCCTCGGCAACTTCGTTGTTTTCTCCGTTTCTGAAATATAAAAAATTTGCATATGAACAAACGAGCATTCGTTTCTTATAAGTAGTAAACAATGGTTTTATAGTACAGTAAACAGAACGGTGACAGCAAAAGAAGGCCGGCTGTCAAGGATGCTGTCTTATTCACCTCAATTTGAACGACCTCGGTAGGGGGGAAACCCACAACATTCAATCACTCAGCCTACTTTGGAAAATGATTCTCTTATGAAAATCATATCCATCTCACAGGGATTAAACTTTAGAATAAAAAATTCAACTTACTGCTCTTCCGATTGCTCGTCTTTTTGTTCGACAGCTGGCTCGGTTTCGGCAGTTTTTTCTTCAACAGGAGCAGACGCCTCAACAACTTCTGGCTCTTGAGCTGCAACAACCTCAGCGACGTCCGACATTACTGAAATAATGAATTTTTGTTTGTAATTTTAAAAATCTAAAACTACGAGAAAATTTAAAAGACGAAACACTCAAATAATGGAGAACTAGGTTTAAATTCCTTGACACGAATTCGAAGTTTTCTTGTTGTTCCGTAACAAAAAGAAACGAATCTCAATTATTGTAAGTATTTTCGAAACTGTGTCTCATATATGTCTTGGCAGTCATGTATAAGTCGCAGCTACACCCCGCCGGCCGAGGTTGTGCCTGACACTTACACACTCACACACAAACACATATTCGCGCTCACAGCCAGAGCGAGGAAGACCCGCACACTCCTCGGCTGAGAACAAAGTGAAGAATGAGAGCCTCATGAGCGAGTTTCGAATTGCCGGCCAAAGGGGCGGTGCGACAACACCACGCCTCCCTACTGCTTCGCGTTTGTCGCGCGATTTTGGGATATTGCTCGGATTTGCAAAAAGGTATAATTATTAAGCTTTATTGCAGCCCTAATTAGGGAGATATGAGGAAGAAGGAGACATATTTCAAGATTTCAAGTGATCCATTGTTTCTTTTAAAAACTGGAGCAGTAAAACAAATTCATCTTCTGATAAAAGTTCACGTATTTTTTTTTGTTTTCATTTTGGCAAACCTTAAGATTACAATCTAAAAAGGCTAACTTCTTCAACCCTTTCTCCTCCTATTTAATCAAACAATAACCGTTGTTATCATTCCCATATTTACTAACTTTTAAAAATTCTCGTTGTTTAATTAATTTCCATTGAGCAAAAAAAAAGAAAAAAAAGAAATTACAAGTTTTACAAACATTGGTACGGTAGCATCTCTTGCGGCGTTTTTCTTCGCTGCAAGACCATGCGCATGCTTTTCTTAATGCGCCTTTAAATGGAAAATCAATTTGAGAAATTTCATTATTCTCAACCGCGAATTGATACCATATTTTCAAAAAAAATCAATTTCAAGTTATGAAAAGCAGCTGAATGTATTAAAATTATGCTCATATTACCTTGAAACCATTAAATAACAGCAAATAAAAAAAAATCAAATTTCTGTTATATTTCTCAGAAGATTAAATTACTCGTTCTGGACATTTATAGATTTGGGAAATCCATTTTATTATGACTCTCAAGTGGAAATGGTTAATTCCCATCAAGACCAACCAATGTTGGTATTACGCTTTTGAACGAAACGTCTAGTATATTCCAACTTTTTCTTACCAACAATCAAAGCGGTCAACAAATCCACGAAAACAATGTTTGAGGATTTGAAACCTTTATTTACCGATAAAAAAATTATAACAGAGTTAACAACGCGAATATTAGAGACAAAGTTTTCGAAAATATCGAAATTTAAAACAGTAAAGAAACATAAAAATTAATTAGGGCTTGCTGAACGAGATCTGGATGGGCTGCGGCTGCGGTCACGACTTGGGCTTCTGCTTGTCTTACCTCCACCATTCTGGAAAATTGAAGAATTACCATTTTCAGAAAAATTCTCATTAAAACTAACTCTTTCCGGCGATGGGGATCTGGACTTTGGTGGTGAGTGTCCTCTCGGCGATGCACTGCGAGCAGGCGATTCTTTCCTGTAAAGACTATGTTTGCACAAATAAAAAACATTTTTGGCCAATGCAATTATTGTCAACAATCGCTCATAACGAAAATTCAACTATGTTTAAAAGTGCAGGCAACTCAATTTCACTCAAAAATGAACAAGTACCACTCTATTTTGAGGCTGAAGAAGATGTACTTCGATTGTTTGATTGATCTTGGAGATTGCCAATGATTTTGCTCATTTTCAGTGAACTGTAGCTATTGAATGAAACGTGATGTGGTATTAAATTGTCATGAACATTTGATTTGGAAGTTGAGTGGAACTTGGACTTGGCCAACTTGAACTTGTTGGTGGCACAGGAAAATAGTGCTTGTACAAAATTGTCTAAAATCAGAGGATTTCTTACAACCTCTCGCGTCGTCATTTACTAAAGGATTTAAAACTTACTTAGTGTGAGGACTATTCGATGGAGACCTTGATCTTGATGGGCTGTGTCTGAAAATGCACGTTTTATTTTTAAATATTAAGCTTACTGGTCATCTACCTCTTTTCTGGAGATTTAGAAACGCTTCTGCTTCTAGTACGCGATCTGCGAGAACGTCTTTCACGAGAACGACTACGGGAGCGCTTCCTATCACGAGAACGGGAACGACTACGAGAACGTTTTCTATCGCGAGATCTGCTGCGGGAACGGTGTCTTCTATCCCGGGATCTCGATCTATCACGGTACGCATCACTTCCACGGGGTTTTCCTTTCGCCATTTCGACAACGATTCTCATGGCTCCATCTCCCATGGACTTGCCGTCCAGATCGTGACAAGCATCTTCAGCATCCCGATAGTCCTCGAAATCGACAAATGCGAATCCATATTTCATTGAAATGTTGGTGATACGTCCGTATCCCTTGAGGAACCTTAAAAACAGAAAATCAATAACGTTGTGGAACGTCAAAACATCGAGTATTTTTGAAATTTAAAAAAAACAAACCTTTCGATATCACGCTCCCTGGCGTTATAAGGTAGTCTTCCGAGATAAACGCGCGGCATGTCTGAAATAAATAATGTTACTTTACAAAAAAAATCAAGAAAAGTTCAACAAAAGTTCGAAAACACGAAACGAAAGTCCGTTTTTGGTGCGTCGTTTGAAAAGAGCGCACACGCCATCTGCTGTTACCGTACATCGGTCGTTGCGAGACACTACTGGCAAAGCGCCAACATTTTTCGAATATGCATCGCTCTCACTGTTTTTCATGATTTTTGGAGCACCATGTTTGGAATTTGTGTTTTATTTTCTATAGATAGCCGGAAATTGATGTGTAATTTTTTTTTCATGAAGTTTAAATATATTTCTTGATTAACCTATGTAGATAAAACTTTATAAAGTTTTTTTATGTCAAATAGCTCATTTCTGTTGTTTTTGGTTTAAACTTCTGAATCGACTCACGGCATGTTTTTTACTACCTCCTCAATAGAAAAAAATATACGAGTTGAAAGTTCGAGATCAAAAAATTTTGAAGCCTAAAAATTGAAATTTATAACTGGAAAACTTTCAAAAATTTTTAATTAGCTGCTGAGGGCTTTTTTCAAAATTCTGCCGAATACAAACTTTACCCTTGCCGATTTTGCACCTCACAAAAAAATTTTAACTTCCTAACTTTATTGGTGTTCTCGTGATCTTTGAATGAAATTTAGTACTGAAAAAACTCGATTTTGAGACTTTTTTGTAAATAACTTTCCTAAAAGTCAAAAAATCGAAAAAGTGCCGAATACAATTTGAAGAGAAGACAATTTAGATTGTTTTGACACAAAAATTAGCTGGGAACACGCAGGCTGTGATGCGTGATCTTCAAAGAAATATTTTTTTTTGTTCAATATATGCTTTAGACCATTGGAAATACCTGCTTTTACTTTTAAATTTGCACGAGATAGGTGTGAGACACCATTCAAAACATTTATTTCAAGAATTACCCTAGGGTAACCCAGAAAACTGGAAATCCACAAGTGCGTCAGTCAAAAATTGTGTTGGCGTGATTAGATCGCAGCGGCGGGAAAAAATTAACTCGTATATCCCGCGCGTAGTGAAAAACATGCCGTGCGACTGTCATTTTTTGAAACGTGTTGTCCTTTTTTCTTCCATTTTCAAACATTTCAACTTTCGTTTTACATCGTTCAAAAATTTACACTTTCCAGATACATCATGAAATTGGTCCGATTTCTCATGAAGCTGTCTCACGAGACAGTGACAATCGAGCTGAAGAATGGAACTCAAGTTGGAGGTAAATTTGAGAAATATTTAAATTTCTTAAGGCTTATTCTTTGCAGGAACCATCATGGGTGTTGACGTCGCCATGAATACACATTTGAGAGCTGTGACAATGTCATTGAAAAATCGAGACCCTATCAAGCTTGACACGTTATCTATTAGAGGTAATTTAAACTCCGTTTTGCTTTGCTCAGTTTCTTATCAATATTATTTGTTACAGGTAACAATATTAGATACATCATTCTCCCTGATCCACTTTCATTGGATACCCTCCTCATCGACGATGAGCCAAGAAAGAAAGCTGCTCGTGCTCGTGCAGGAGGTGAATTTTTTTTAGAATACTTAAGTTTTAAGAAATCTTAAATTTCAGCTGGACGTGGTCGTGGTCGCGGAGGAATGCGTGGTAGAGGACGTGGTCGCGGGCGTGGAGCTCCAAGAGGTGGACCAAGACGTTAAACGGGCTCATAGTATACCGATTCAAGTTGTTATCGAAGTATTGTTCCTTTTCTGTTTCTATCTTGTCTACGATGTTGCTTGGACCGTTATAATTTATATACATGAACATTTCAACCGGTTTGAAAGCCGAGCCGTAAGCATGTATTCTGTTTTCCTCTTTTGGCTTGTTATGTTTTTAAATTCGATCTCTATAAATTTATTATCTTGAAATTCAAAACAAAGACGAAACAATAATTATATAATCTACAGCATTCGATTTTGCGCATTATTAGTATCCCCTTCTTGATTCGAAGATGATTGCAGGTTTCCGATTGCTTGATTTCTAGAATCAATAGGAACGGAACTTAGAATTGGTGCGATTTCACTCTCAAATTCATCATTTTTAAATATTTCTGTCCAGAACACGCACTGAAAAATGCCAAATTTTTATAATTCATTTTTTCCTTCAAATACCGTGTAAACGGCAAGGAACGTTCCGACCAAAATACCAACCAATACATCACTCCAATGATGTTTATTGTCAGTGATTCTTGAAAAACAAATAAGCAAACCTAAAATGTATTTTGTTTCATCTGAAAAATGGAAATTATTCCACTCACCGATTGTAATAACAAATGTCTGAATGATCGGAACTAAAATCCGATTAACGAGAACTTTCGACATTCGTGCTTGAAGATAAAGTGCCGTCCAAACTGCACAATACATCGAAATTGCGGAATGACCACTATAGAAACTTTTTCTAGCTTCAAGAACCTGTTCTGCATTTCCATTACAAGTATAATCAATAATGTATCTGAAATTCTAACAGATTAAAAAAAAAATGAAATGATGCTTGAGGACTTGTGCATATTTTCTGATGTGCATGTACCATTCGCCAGCTTACAAACATCTATGAAATGTGGACGAAGACGACCAACAACATGCTTTGTTGCTAAGTTCAATGTGTAATTCATAACGAAACCAATTTGTGAATATCCTGTAAGTTATTAAATATCTAGAAAATCAAAAAATTAATGAAAATACCAAAATATGTGATTAATCTGACAAAAAGCACATGAATATGATTATTTTGCCATCGATATTTTGGATTAATTATATTTGCCTCGATTTTTCTCATTCGATAATATTCAACGAACACAACCTGAAATTCCGTTCTATTTTTGAAACAGTTCAGTTAAACTCACGATAATAGCGTTCAGAATCAAGTTATAAACAACCAATTGAATTGTTGTGACTGTATCCGGTCGGTATTCATATCGAATCGAATCATCATCGCAAAAGAAGCCACGATGAGCTACACCGAAAAGTGACGATAAAATGAATGCACCGGCGGCTGGAATAGTCGATATTAATAAAACGAGAATGAAAAAGAGCTGAATACCAAGAATAGAGATTATTCTATATTTTTTCAATAATTGAATAAGTAAGGACTTCAATGGGAAAGATTCGATAAATGATGACAATTTTATCATGATTGAATCAGTTGGATCGGAAAGTGTGAATTTCAAAAGGATGAAAAGGGGTTGACACGTTTCAAAATTAACGAATTTAATGATGACTAATTCAAACTCAGTTATCGTTTTTATTGTAAAAATTAATCGAATTTGGTTATTTGTTCTGGGAAAATTGGAAATTATTTTATGAAAAAAAAATCCATTTGTTAGGATACACCAAAAATGTTTATAATTTTTTTAGAACTTAGACCCGATTTACTATCGAATGTTAAAGGAGGGCTTTACGAAGATAATGAATGCTCGAAGCCGAGAAAACGTACCCCAAAACAATGGCCTCAAAAAAGTGTCCACCGGCGAAAACTAGTCCGCAGGCATGAAAAACCAAAAATAAATTAAAAAGGATTAATATAAGTATTCTAAGTATTTATTAACGAAAAAAACTCATAGGTAGAAGTTCGGCCAGGTGGTAACTTTTTCTAGGCCATTGTTTTGAGGCGTATTTTCTCGACTTCTAGGTGGTTTTAGAAAATTTTAAAAACAGATTTGGAATGAGAATGAAGTCTATTTTCATTTAAGGTACATTTATTATCTCCGTAAAGTCCTCCTTTAAATTGTTAAATTCTTTTTTTTCGCATTTTATTAGTTTGAGCACATTTTTAAGACGTTCTATGTAGAACAATTAGAATTCTGAAATTTTGGAGTTTGAATTACTGTTGAATTTTAATTGTAAAAGTAACGCTCAAGATTAATTAATCACAATTCTTGGCATATACTGGTTTGAAGATGAAATACATCATGTGCTCACATTTTCCCTATGTACATTCTCTCAATTACCGATAAATAATTAAAACCAATGATGTATCAATTTTCAACGCGAATTAATTTTAGGTGCTCCCCTTTCCCTCTTTTGACTACAAGTCAAACTAAACATTAATGTTCATAAACGTTCCATAAAAATATTTTTCGGAAGATAAAAAGGTTAAAATTGCAAAAATTTTCAACAAACAAAAACACCTTCTTACCAAAACCATAGAGCATCAGAAGATTAAGCAAAAAGGCGGTTCCATTCACGTTGAACAATTTGGGATCCAATGATGGTTCAACAACCTGGAAAATGAGACATCTATTTTGTAGAAAACGGATTTATGAATATTTATTTTTAAAACTTTTAGTTTACCCTTCTTCCATATCTTCCATCCATTTTTGTGTCGATTTTTGAAAACTAAACAGCAGAAATTGATTATTCTTATTTGCACAAAAAGCGAACAACCAATGCACAAAAAAGGTATGAGAATTTCGTGATAAGGGGACAATAGATAATTGCAAAGTGTAGAAGTCACAAGATTCCAATCATAAACATTTTGTTAAAAAATAAATTGCTAATTTTTAGAGAGAGTTTTCGATTTTTCTTTTTGAACTTTGACTGTCTGAAAGAAAAATTTTCCAAATTGGTTCAAAAGTGATTTTGAATAAATTTTATTAAAAAATATAACATTTTAATGAAAAAAGTTCAATTTACTGAAAGTAAATACCACCCCCCCCCCTCCCAGCTTTCAAACACTGTCATGTAGCATTGTAGCTTCCTCGCAGCCTTGGCTCTGTGCCAAAACCCTCTAGATAAAATTTTTCTTATTTGGAAAACCGGCATTCTTCAGAGAATGTTTTTTGAAAAAAAATTTGCAAAAGTCACACAAAGTTCAATATTGCGTCGTTCATCGGTCGTCAGGTTTACAAATCTTTCAATGATAAATGTGGGGGTTGTCCCCGCTAATGCGAACAAAAAACTACTCGGATCAGGTCGTCAGAACCTCTGATTGCGGCTGTTGAGTGAGCAACAATTCAGCAATTAATCACAATCTCGTGAACATTTTTTCGAAATATCTTTGCCAGATGATTGAAAGATTTTAGGAAAATTTCAAAAGTTGAGTGTTTTTTGTATAAACTCCTTCGATGCCATATGTTTAACGGGAGCTCCCGATGACAATAAATACACATTTTTGATAAGCCGAGATGTGACATTTATATTTTCTTTGGAAATTAAGATTTTTTAACATATTCTTTAAAGGGGGGGGGGTAATATCTTTTATTTTTTATGAATGTCATAAACCTTCATTTTCAGTGCAATATGAATTTGGAGTCTTTAAAATTTGAAAGTAAATCGGGTTTTAAGGAGGGTTTTACGGAAATAATAAATGTACATTAAATGAAAATATACTTCATTCGCATTCCAAATCTGTTTTTAAAATTTTCTAAAACCACCTAGAAGTCGAGAAAATACGCCTCAAAACAATGGCCTAGGGAAAGTGGCCGAACTTTTCCTACGAGCTTTTTTCGTGTTTCGTTAATAAATAATTGTGCAGAATGCTTATAATAGTCCGTTTTTCATTTTTTTTGGATTTTTCATGCCTGCGGACTAGTTTTTTAGTGGCCCCTTTTTCTAGGCCATTGTTTTGAGACGTGTTTTCTCGGCTTCTAGGTGGTTTTAGAAAATTTTAAAAACAGATTTGGAACGAGTATGAAGTCTATTTTCATACCAGATGCATTCATTATCTCCGTAAAGCCCACCTTTAAAATTCGAAAGTAAATCGGGTCTAAGTTCTAAAAAAAATATAAATATTTTTGGTGTATCCTAACAAATGCATTTTTTTTCATAAAACAATTTCCAATTTTTTTCCAGAACAAATAAACAAATTTGATTATCAACTTACATTAAGTGCAGGAACAATGGATATTTTCTTGAAGAACGGAGCAATTTTCTCACTCAATTTCCTGCCATCCATCACTCGGAACTTGCTAAATGAAAAACTGATGCTCTTTGATTAGTTCAAAAGTTGTTGACAAGTCAAAAAAATGAGTTGCAAAGGTGTAGGAACAAGGCGTAACTGAAATAAAAATAACCACACAAGTGAAATGTTTTGTAATCGATGGCATTTTGTTTTGTTTTATTGAGTTTCCATCTATAGTTTGTATTCCCACACCATGTATTTTTTATTGAATGTCATGGAAAAAATATAATCGTTACATGATGGTTTTGTTGGAATTTGTGAAGTCAGATATTTTTTGGTTGTTGTTGTTGCTGTTTGGTTGAATTATCAAAGGTGGGAGTGAGGTGGAAGGATAAAAGAAATGAATGAGTTTCAAGCATGTACTGGAAAGATTGATAGAATTTTTTGCCGGACATCTTCTCTGCATCATCATCATCATACGCGCCTGTTTCAAAATGCTTTTTCTTTTCCATTCGTTTTTGATAAGTCTGTCTCATTTCACTCAGATCTTTTTGCCACCAACTGATATTCATTTTGGTTTTGCACTTGAGATGTTTTCTTATTTTGTTTTTTATTGTTTGCACCTTTTTCAATTTTATGGCTACATTGGTCAATTTGATGTAAACAATAATTTTTAATTTTTATTTAATGTTTCTCACTCAATTTCTGTGAAAAATGAAAAACTCAACTTTGATTTTAAACGGATTGAAAAAATAAAAAACAGAGTTCATATAAATTCATTCACAATAGGAACTGGTTTACTCGATGTTGAACTTTGAAATAAAACCGATTTTTTCATCAATATTAACGAAAAAAATTGTTTAAAATTCATAAATAATTTGACCGAAACGAATCAAACTGGGTTTTAAAGTTAAGTATTTCATTTTGACCAAACCCCCAGCTCATATAATTTACACTATTTGCTACACCTCAAAAAATAGAAAATATGAGCTTTTCGAAAAAAAAAATCAGAAAATTTGGCTATATTTTTTATTTTTAGCCCAACTAAAAAAGCTGAGCCAAAATATTAAAAATAAAGTGCTGAACTTTGAATAAGTTTAGATAACCATGAAATTGTCAAGTTTCAACCGATTGAAAAAATGCAAAGAAGACCTTTTCAAAATTTAAAACCAGAGTTGCTATTTAAAGACTGTGTACTATTAATTTAAAGTGTTTGTTTATTGATTTTCAATTTTTGTTTTAATCTATTCAGAAACACCTATTATTAATTTGTCAAAAAAAATTTTTTTCGGGCGCCCGTGGGTCCAAAACAGCTCCCGGAAAAGTGCCGAAAACAGGCGGTGTCAGTGCAAAACGGGAGGTGCCACCACCCGGTTTTGGGTTTTTGAGGGACCGTTTTGCTCAAAATTAAGCTTTTGAACTGAATTTTTTTGTTGATTCCGTTAATAATAGGTGATTCTGAGTCTATTAAAACAAAAATTGAAAATCAGTAAACAGACACTTTAACGTATTAAAAAAATCTTGAAAAAAATCATTTTTCATTACTTATTCAACGCAATCTGTGCAACATCTCCCCTTCAATTTTTCTAAAAATGTTAAAAAGTTGAAATTGAAGTATTTAGCCGGAAAGCGGTTTGGAGTTTTTCAAATACAATTATTTTGACGTTAAATCTACAACATTTCTTTCAGTGCAAAGCAGCGTGGGTAGGCAGCCTTTAAAGATAGCGATCCTGTAATTTTTGTCTTGAGCTTGGTATATAACTCGATATATATTGGCAGAGCTAAAGATAAAAATTAAAACCAACACGCTTGTGTAGAATAATTAGTCCTAACATTCCGAATTTTTTGTTTAGTTTTTGAAACATTGAGATGCTGCTGTGATAATCTACTGATACATTGTCTTTAACAAAGCCAGAGCAAAGAGTGGTATTTACCCATCATTTTCCATTAAATTGAAATAGTTCGTGTCGCAAAATTGGATAGAAATAAAACTTTAATTTCATTTATAGAACAAATAAAAAATTTTCGATATTAAATTTAAAGCCTTAGACATTTGAATACGCTTATAAGACTTGATTTGGTTCAGATCCCATTTCCTAGTTATAAGATTTCGTTTCTGTTCACGGGAGCTCCCAAAGTGAAAAATTTTAAGGAACCAGACAGGTTCAATTAGTTTTTGCACACAAAATTTAAGTACAAACAATAAATACAATAATGTCTTCAACTTACTTCCAATTTTTTATTACTTACCGAAATTCCTCCATCTTACAAGTTAAAAATGTTGTAAAATTGCTCAAACAACCTATAAAAAGGTACTTTTCTAAAATGCTTCTTTCTTAGACGTATTTTGTGCTTCCCCTCATCGACCACACGGGGAAAAGAGGCATTCCCATTTGATTTATCTCATTGAAAGAGAAGAAAATCGAGTCTTTTCAATTAGTATCTTTGTTTCTTCATCTTTTTCTATACTTAATATACATTTCAGCACATTTTAACAAAATGGTGCGAATGGCCGAAAGATTAGCCGGTAATTTTATACCGGAAGATCATCAACGAAACGATAGCGATCAAATGTATAGTAGGTATCGATCACGGGCAAATTCGAGGCTCACATCGAGGGCATCACTTGGATCATCTAGTGGAAAGAAAATTAGATTAAGTGAGTCTTATATTTATTGAAAATCGATGAAACAAAGAAATTTTCAGTAGAAACAGATAGCGGAATAATTGAAATAGAAAGTGATAAAAATTTCATTGATGCTTTCAAAGACGCTAATATGGATGCAGTTAATCATTTAAATGCAACAAATCCTGTCACGAGATGGTTCTGGTGTACAATTATCATCATTTTTGTGGTTCTTGCTTTAGTTCAATGTTATTCTCAAATTAGGCTATATTTGAGTGAACCAGTCGCCACTAATATTGAAGCCGAATATCCGAAGAAAATCGCATTTCCGGCTGTCGCTATTTGTAATAATAATCAATTTAGGTACAGTAACATCTAGCACCGACCTAAAAATAAATTTCATTCGCATTTCAGACTAACTTATTTAACTGGTGGTCGGATAATGAACAGGCGGGCCAAAGCCATATATGGTGGACTTTTATCAATAGGACTTGACGCTGAATCGGTGTTTGATACGGTTGTTAGAAGGTCTTGGGATATGGATGCAGTGAAATTTCTTAGGAGTGCAGCACACTGGAAATCTAGGATGATACTTGGATGTACGTGGCCGAATGGTACATCATGCAAATTATCGGATTTCAAAGCAGTTTGGACAACGACTGGATTGTGCTGGGCAATTAATACCGATCCTCATAATCCTTTTGAAGTCACAGGTTCAGGTAGGAACTCGATTATTATTATGGGAGCTCCCGCAAAGTGTTGAATTGTGCTTAAAGACACAATTCAACGAGTATCTACGTATGGATCAAATATATCTAAACCGACAGACAATTTTATTCTCTATCGAATGACACTAAGATAAAAATTCCGTTACCAAAAATAGCCAAGAAAATCAGATAATTTTTGAAATTTACGGTCAACTTCTTAGAAAATGTTTGTATTCTTCAACTCTCTCTTGCTTTCAGGCGCCGGTCACGGACTTCGACTTCTCCTAAATGTCGAAAGCTATGAGAGAATCGACGCATGTACAAAATATTTTCGAACGAAAAGTTTACCTGGTCTGAAAATTTTGATTTATAATCAAACTGACATCCCAGAAAGTAGTCTAAATGGTGTGAATGTTCCATCGGGTTATTCAATGGATATACCATTTAAAATGCAACATGTAGGCGGTTTAATTTATGACCATATTCATTGAAAAGTTTTTAAGAGAACAAAATTATCGGGAATTCATTGTATCGAAGAAACTGAATCACAACTTCAAGCAAGAACTGATTTCAATAGCGAGGAGAACATTCGAACATGTACATTACGAAAATATATGACAGAAGTGGAAAATTCGTGTCATTGTACATTGAGAAGAGCGTTTACATCAAATTCAACAGGTACTTTTTTTCTTTCTCCCAAAAGTAATAAAATAAAAGAATTACAGAATTTTACATCCAACCATGTAATGTCGATCAATACTTTGGATGTGCTCAAGCAGCAATGAATAGAATTCGAGAAAAAGGAACAGCAAGTAGCTGCCTTCCACCATGTAAATCGATTGATTATACGGCTTGGCAAGATATGAATCGACTTCCTCAAAATTTGATGCCAGCATTGATTGAAGAGTTAGAAGAGGAGGATGAGGATGATGTTGAACAGGAAGAACTTGATGAAAATGTTTCACTTTTTCACGATGAAGGCGAAACTTTCAGTTGTGAAGATAGCGCATATTTAGATGAAAAACAAGTGATGAGGATTAAACGAGATGCTCATCGAGCATATGAAATGCAGGCTAGACATCAGGAGGATATTTTTCTAAGATCTAGACGATTGATAACAAGATTGAGAAATGCTATCCATTCGTAAGTTCGAAGATAATTCGAAGATAATAGTATATAACATTTTCAGAATCGAAAAACTGAAATGGAGTTGGCATCCTAAAAACTTCGTTGGTGTATTTGAAAGGCTTTCAAATGTCTCGTGCTTTGCAAATTTCAGCGATCGATATGAAGACTTTTCTAGAATTCTTGAATCAAGACCAATAAATAGTGAAGAAAAACGAGCAAATCTCATGTTTTTCGTGAGTATTTTCATGATATAAATAACGAAAATAAAAACTATATGACACCAATGAATTAAAATAGAATGAGGATAAATGTAAGCTTTAAATTTTCTAGCTTCTCGACGAAGACGCTCACCACAAGAATAAAACGAGATATTTATCGATTGGTGATTTGAAATCTCGTTATGGTGATCGAGTTGAAGATGTTTCAGATGAAATTGCCATCATCTTAAAAACGGTGAAAATAGTTTCTAATTTTTGAATGAATGGAAAAGCAATAATTTCAGATGGAGAAGCTTTGGCACATTTTTGAACCATCTTCTTATATAAAGAGTATTACTGGAGACTTTTCAAGAATGGATAGGATTCTGGAACTTATGAATCAGGTTAGAATTAATTATTATATTCGGAAAAAAACACGTAAATTTGAATTCAATATTTTCTCTCATTTTGAAATTTTATCCAGAACAAAATAAAGCAGGTTGATGTCTGAATTTTTTCAGTATGAATTGAACAAGTTGCAACGAAGAGCATGGGCTGAAAAGATGCAATCACGACAGATGAAGCATTTCTTTGAAGATGATTTTTATGAGGTATTCTTAACTTGTAACGCATAGAAAAAGATTAATAATGATGTAAGTCTTATTATCAACCGCTGATGAAAGATCTCGATCAAACATTGGTGAAACAAATCGACGAAGTTGAAGCAGAATGGGCAAAAGTCGATTTTTACTTGAAACGTAAAACAGCTGGTAAAACTGGAGCCGTATTGTTTTTTGGTGATGGAAAAAAAGAGAATGCAATGAAGTTCGAAAAACTTCTCGTTGAAATGCACGATTGTACATCAGAAAAGTTGAGAAAAGAAGGTGGAAAATTATTAAACAGCTTCAAGAGATCATACAGAGAATTACAAGCTGCTTATGGGAAATTATTTAAAGAAGAGTTGCCCGATTATTTGGAAAACTTTCAGTTTGGAAATAAATTTGTTAGGTACTTAGCTTTTTCAAAAGATGGTTCGGAAATTCAATTATTTTTCAGTGAGAATTTTGCGATGGTTAATATTTTCCTACATAAAATGAATCTTGAAGTGTGGAGTCAGGATCGTACCTATGGATTCTGGAGTTTGGCTTGTGATATTGGTGGAGCATTAGGTCTTTTTCTTGGTGCATCATTGCTCACCATTATTGAGATTGTTTATTTGTGTTTACAATACGGGTTATGCGGGAAGAAAGCCAGGAATTTAGACTGTATTCCAATGTATCTAGAAAACTTAATTTTTCAAAACTGTCAACTAAATATTTTCAGGGATTCGTTAAAACGAAACATCAGAAAAGTGGTTACTTGTTCTGACTGTTGTCAGCACAAGAAAGAAGAGAAACCAAGAACAAGATTGTATCAAAAGAAAAGCCAAGCGTACCAAAGAAGGTTCACAAATGAGGAAGAAGACTACCAAGACATGCTCCGATCACGAACGACAAGTGAAGATTTGAGAAATAAGAAATCCATTTGGAGTCAGATGGGAAAACCTTCATCAACTGCATCTTTAACTCCAATTGAGGTATATTCTGATTTCCGCTCTCTTAGAAACATCCACGTTTTTAGATCAAAGAGTTTATGGATCAAGTCCAGATGCATTCACAACCGCCAGGTTATGAAGAAAGCGAACCAGGTACTTTTCCGAAAATCTGTATTTTATTTTTTAATAATTTATTTGAAAGAAAAAACAAGAGAAACAACAAATAACAAATTGCATGAAACAAAAATTAGGCAGTGTAAACAGTTTTTGGATGATATGGGTTGGTTGGGTCCAAAGGTTCTGGAGCCAAAACAGACGAGAAAGTGACTGGGGTATTAGTTGGTTTGAGGAAAACAGTGGTGTCAACAAAGAAGTTTTCTTTTTTGAAAGTGACAACAGAGTAGAGAATGTTGAGGAAGATGAGGCGAATGACAGTGAAAACAATGAAAAGTGCATAAAAAACAAGACCAAATTTCAACTGTCCATCCAGAATATAGTAGTTGTATGCTCCAAGAGCTGCAAAAGCAATCAGCGAGACGTTGAGAAGGGCAGAACACCAAATGCTGAATCCTTGGCGAGATCTCACAGCAAACAATTCCAACATCAAACTGAGCAAGAGTGAAATATCCAATATGATCTGGTACACACCCAAAAAGCATTGACCACCGTAGTTACTTCCGAGAATGAAGATAGAGCAAAGAATCAGTGCATTGTAGCAGAAGAATGCGATTCTGTTGAGAGTTGTGTTAATCTCGAGATTATCAACACCTAAAAAAATAATTTATTGGAAGTGAAAAAATTGCCAAATTACCATTGAAAAGATTCGCCTTATTCTTCCAGAACAGTCCTGTGAGCTTTGCACTGTTGGTGTTATTGTAAGTAATCATTTTGAATTTTGCTAAAAAAATTAAATTGAATGAAGAAAAAATCACAATTAAAAGACAATTAAAATTAATAATTCCTAAAAAAACGAAAATTCGAAAATCATGTGATGCGCGCAAGGCATCACACAAATGCAACGAATTTGACGCGCAACTGCGTACTCTTTGCATACCGTATACCCCGTTTGCGCACAATTTCAAATTTTAGAAAAATAAAATAAATTTATTTGTTCAAATATTTAATTTTTCCAGCACCAAACAGTGGAGATGAGCAATATTTTGATACTTCACAATACGAATCACAGAATCTCTCACCACACGATCCACATAGAGATCGGTAGAAAAATGATAATTAATTTAACTTTAAAATTTATGTTTTCGTTTCAGACTTGCTGATATAACTGAAGAAAATTCACGGATATCTGATGAGAAAAAAGAAGACACTTCTGGATATCTATCAGAAAAATCAATGAATAAGGTATATCAAATTAAAAAGAGAAAAATAAAAAATAAATTTGGATTTCAGTCCCTCCTTCACCGAATTGATTCCCCAATTGCAGACGTTTCAATATCTGAAGTTTCAGAAACACTAGCTCCACCATTGTTCCACACTCCCCAACAACCCCGCAAATCAGATGATAAACAATCATACGTGTAATTTTTATACTTTCATATTTTTCAGCTTGCCGGTCTTTTGATTTTTAAAAAAATAAAAATTAAAAATAAATCAGCTGTCAATTAAAACATTTTTACACAGAGCAAGGTGTGTTCTTGAAAGAAAAAAACAACTCTTACATGAAAAAAATAACTTCATTTTTTTTATTTGTACCCTCTTGATTAAAGCATTCATGATTCATAATTTTCGAAATAAAAAAAAACATACGATTTTCAATAGAAAACTAACGAGTGAGTATTACGACTAATTGAAAGTTCAGGTGAACGAGTGTTTTGCGTCTGTGTATGTCTAGTGACCAAGAGATTCATAAGGAAATCATTAATTCATAACCGCTCTCACATGCCCCGTTAGCGCCAGGGCTATATTTGTGAATACCTTTTTTTGCCTTCCAAAGGTAGGTCTTTTGTGTACATTGTGATGAAACATTTACCCTTGAAATAAATTTTTTTTTCATTTTCACACCATCATCTGGAAATGAAAACGTAAATCAATCTCAAAGTGCATATATGTTTGCAAAATGAAAAAGTTTCCCGTTTTTTGTTGTTTTAGCATTTATTTCAAAAAAGCTAAAAATACCCAAGTTTCTCTTTGATTTAGCAAGCGTGCCCAATTCCAATTAAACCTTTTTGTTGCTTCTTGTATGTATTTCCATCTTCTATTGCTTTCTCATTTTTTTTATTCGTTTTATATTATTTTCGACACGGGGGGACGCATAACAAGATGAAATAAGAACCTTTAGATGTGGATGAGACGAAGGAAACAAAAATAAACCTTTACTGAAATTATTAATATTTTTTTCTTTGCTTTTTTCTCTTGTTCTCTGTTTTTTCCAAAAAAAGGGAATCGTCACTTTTTTTTCAGGAAGGAATTTAAAAAGGAACGTTTTGGTCATTGTTAAAGAATGCGGTCTCGTTCAACGGTTTCACTTTTGTGAGTTTGAGTTGTTGATTTTTGAAAATTTCAAATAAAAAAACAACCTTTTCTCAACCTATAATCAAGTTTAACAAATGTTACTTAACAATTTTTCGTTTTTAGTTTTTTTTCAATGAAACAACGAGTAATTACTAGTTGAACACTTCTCAAGAATTTCTTCTTCTGAACTAGTAGCCTAGAAAATGTTTCCATCCGTATTAGGTATTTGCTTGACATTGAGACGAGCAAAAAATGATAAAAGGTAAGAATATAAACTGTAAGAATTTTTAATGTCGTGTTAGATCATTTCGAATTCTCGCAATCTTTGAATCCTTGCTTGAAATTTGTTATTAACTCAAACTTTGGTTCAAGCACGATTTTTTAATGGAAAATTTTTACTCAAAAAAAATCTGTAAACAAAGCGTGCACGCCTAAATGTCGAACAATAGCTAGAATAAAGTTATCGAAAACGTTTCAAAATCATAAACTCATTGGCCCGGAAAATGTGCAAATTTGTACTTAAGTCACTCCGCATTTCTCCATTAAATGTAGTTTGGGATTTTTGTTTCTCACACATACATTTTTTCAATCTTTCTTTTTTTATCATTGAAAATTAAGGATATTTATAAATTATAATTATAATTAGATAAAATTAAATTATATAGAATAAAATAAAATAAAATAATTGCATAATTAAAAGTGAATGTGGCTTCAAAACAATGTTGATTTTATTATTGTCAAGATGAAAATTCCTGGCCGCTCGTTTTGCGTATTAGTTGTTTACAAATATTAGTTGTTTACAAAATCTGTTTTATAAACGGTAAAAACCTCTGTCAAAAAAATCGACACGCCACGCGTGAGGGCAATAGGAAGGGTTGCGTTGCGTTGTCTTATTATCCCTCACCATACACTATTTCGCAAAATAGGGAATTTCACGTTTATGAAGCCGAATTTGTGAGACCATGATAGCATCGTAGGGAATTTCCTGGCAACGCGACCACAACGCGTTGGAAGGAGCTGAGAGTGATGTATTTCTGTTGTACTAGCTCCTTCCAACGCGTTGCGGTCGCGAGGAAATTCCCTACGATGCTACACAAAACGAGCGACCAGGAATTTTCAACTTGACATAAAATTCAAAAACTAAATTTAAAGGTTGAGGGAAAATATTGATTCTATTGCCTTAAAGACAGTGTATCAGTTAATTTGACCCGTTCTTGCAACGCGGTCGGAATTGGCGCTAAGATCAATTATTTGAATTTGGCTAATATCAACCCAACTATTCATTGAATTTTGAAGGCTGCTCAACCGCACTGACGCTCCGCGCGCAAGCGACGCTTGGCCGACACTCAACCCACTTTAAAGACAGCTGTTCAGTTAATTTGACCCTACCTGTTCTTAGTTTCAAAAATTAGAGCGTTCTCTCATTAGTAGAATTCAATTTACGCGAAATCACACCGATAAATACACGCTTCATAGTAGCGGTTCAAAGTTGAAAAAATAAAAATTTGAATGCGCGCGTGTCCGTGCGACGCGGTCTGTGTCCGTGCAACGCGGTCGAAATTGGCGCGAAACACATTTATTTGAATGTGGCTACATATTGGTAATGTTCTTTGGACCACCTGGGCTCCCATTCGAATTTTGATCTTTTGCCTTGAATTTGGATCGTTTTAACTGATCAGCTGCCTTTAAAGTTCATAGGAAAATTACTTTTTTAATTTCAAGAGAATCTTATTGTTTTTTTTTCGGATTTCAATTTTTCGCCTAGAACTTGGATCGCGGTAAATGACAAGGTGCTTTTAAGCCATATTCATTGATAAAGCCTAACTATCTAAAAAAATACTAATATGAATATAGATTTTAAAAAATACAAAGAAAGGGAAACAATCTAAT
Organism: Caenorhabditis virilis; assembly: GCA_964036255.1. Lineage (NCBI taxonomy): Eukaryota > Metazoa > Nematoda > Chromadorea > Rhabditida > Rhabditidae > Caenorhabditis > Caenorhabditis virilis. The sequence goes on from OZ038416.1 coordinate 7,663,749, forward strand.
AGTTTGAAGATGTATTATACATGAAACAAACTGATGAATAATGACTCTTTCAAATTGATGAGAGTAAACACATAAGGGGGGTCGGATCAGCGTCTCTTTTTAGGTCGTTAGTCTGTTGGCGAGATAATATTGTCAACTCAAATATTCTTCATCATGCAAGTTTGTTTTGACCTACCCAGAAATTCTAAGTCTCTCACATAGTCATGCTATTCTTACCTGCGAGCGGTTGTGCTGCGGTCTTTTAGTAGAAAATGGATGATCCAAAATTTTTAAGGTGGCAATATTGGAAAGTGTTAATTTAACTATTCTGCAAACGTTAACTACCATGTTAGTACTTTTAAAAATTATCCCGCCAAAAGATCACATATATATTTTTTCTATTGAAAAATATATCCCTTCCCAATGTGTCGGTCAAATTAACTTATACACTGTCTTTAAGTATATAACCCCTATTTTGTGAAAAATAACCAATAAAACAAATAAAATAGTTCCAGAAGTTGCTGTGATTCTCAACCAACGATGATCACTCAAAATCTGTATGAGAAGTGTAATCATCTGCCGATACCATCACTTTCAGTTTGTTTTTTATTTATTTTTAATCTTTATACCATTCAATTAAAACAATTAATTTTTTAACAGTATGCTCTAACATCTTCATGCAATGATCTAGTGGATACAGTCCTTGCTCTTCATTCAAACACCGTGGCAAGTTATCCTATTTTTCTTTCCGGAAAAAAAAATATAAAACACCATTCGACACAAAAATCAGGCTATAAAACGGTTTACGGGGTTTTTCCCACTTTTTCACGACAATGCCTGATAAGGCCGAAAAAATATAGATTCTTATCGACAAAATTATTGATATTTTGTTTTTATTTTCTAAAAAATTCTATTAAAAAATGACAAGAAGGTGGCTAACATGTTGGATATGTAACAAGAGACAAACCAACGGAATGGTAAGTAATCCTGATACCTGGTTCGAGTGAGGGGTTCTTCATTTTCTCTCTCCTTGAGACATATGTTTTTTGAGAGATGAAGTTTTTTTAAATACTAAGCGACCAATTTGCCAATCCCACTCTTTTAGTTGTCATTAGCTTTTTCCTATCTTTGTGCATTTTTTGGCATGCACAATGTCTTTAAAAAATTCTAACTTTTGCTGTCGTAGCTTTTTTTCGACACAAAACATCATTTGTGTGTAGTTTGATAATATGACAAATTTACTATTTTTTTTCTAAAAAAAGTACACTTTAAGACTTCCTTTTTGCTGAAATTAGGCGTTGATTTTAACCTTTAGAAAACCGTGTTTTACAAAGTTTCAGCTTTTGATAAATAAATTTAAAAACACAATTTTTCTAGAAGTTACTAAAACTGTTCTTCTTTCTCAAATTTCAGTGACTTTCAAAGAGTTTCCGATGCGATATTTATTAATAACTCCTTCAGAATACAACAATTATTGATTAAAGACCGCGTGAGAATTGATATTCTTTAAATTTGGGATAGAAAATTAGATTGAAATAGCTTTAAAGATGCTAAATTAAGCACATTTTCAAGAAATTGTGTTTTAGGCCAAAGTCGAATTTCAATTTAAAGTTGTATGAAATTTTTGAATATGATTTTTTAAAGATTCCTTTCTAGTTGCATTAGATTGTTTATTCAAAATTTTTCATAAAAGAAATGCGATAATTAACATCCTGCATACTGCCTTTAACATCCGGCATACTGTCTTTAAGCAATACACATCTCAGACTCTATTCTATTTACCGAGAATTAAATACTGCATTTGAAAAATAGATTATTATTCGATTTAGTTTTGAACTGGTTGCGTATTGAACCGGTACGAAACAGGTGCGTCTTCAGTGCATTAAATATTCCGATAAAATCGAGCGAAAAAGAATTAAAACAGTTTGACTGCACATATTTTATTGTCAGTAAAAGGCAATAACGGAACTTTTTTTAAAAATAGAAATTGAAAGTGGTTTTCCAAAATGGTACCTGAAATGACTAACAGTCCAAATTTTGTATTCTTGAAACATTTTCTAACCCCTTCTCGATTTATTTTTCTATTTTTTATATTGTCAAGATAAAAATTTCTAGCCGCTCGTTTTGCGGAGTGTCGTTGGGAATTTGCTCGCAACGCGTTCAAATTCAAATTTCTCAGTTGTTCGTGCGCTTTGCGAGGAAATTCCCAACGACACTCCGCAAACCGAGCGGCCAGAAATATTTATCTTGACAATATATATTTTTTAAAATTCTTCTATACCTGCGTTTTTTTGTTTTGATAATAAGTTAACGAACAAGCCAATATCACGAGTTCATTATTATAAGTTAGATGAAAACCTGAAATAAAAAATGTTATTAATAAAAAGGTAGGTGAAGTATGCCAAGCTAAATAGTAGTTAGTCTCCAGTGAGTTTCAAATTAGATAGTAAAAAATTTGGTAAAATGTGATTGACCATTTTTTGACATTCAAAGAACGATTAAGTAAGGTATTTATAGCATTTTCGAAGTTAAGAATTCCCGACAGAGTATATTAATCGCCATTCAAACACAAATCATAAATCGAGGAAAGAATACCGCTTTCTTCAAATTTTGAGCAACCAGGAAGGCCAATTTCAACAGAATTCTAGAAAATTCTGTCGAAAATGGATAATTTGCATCTTTCCAAAAAATGTCCAAACCAATAAATTTCGATTGTTATTCTGGTGTTTTTTGTCAATTCCATCTTTTATATGTTAATTCTAGTGGACTTTGATGGATTTGATTGATGTCGAACATCTGCCACCCTTCCGAAAATGTTCATTTTTTGTGAAACGGAAGCTCCCGATCGTCTTGAAATAAAAAAATTTTCCATTTGATGTCATTTGTAGTTCTTAGCATTGTGACCTCTCCTTCCGCTTCTTTTTTTGCAATAGAAACATTGTCGAAGAATGCGATGCTTCTACCGATTATCTTCTGAGCCATTAGTTTTGAATAGGAAATGGCTAAGAAGGAAAAAAAGAGAACATTGGATAAATGTAAAACAAAAAAAGAGCCCAAAAAAAAAAATCAGTGTATACAAAAGTGCCCCCCATTCTCAAATCGTTCTTCATGAAAACTTTTTTCAATTTTTTCCGCAAAACGTCACCTTATTTGGTTTCTTCTTGTCAGCTTCAATAATTGAACTTGATTTTGGATATTGTGGAGAAGAAAAAAACGGAAGACCCATTAAACAATTAGTTCGGAGGCGAAAAAAAGAGTTTTAGGGCAAAAAGTGGCAGAAAACGGAAAATTGAAAGTAGTTGGAGAAATATTGACAAATACTTTTGGTGTGCACTGCTGTAACAAGATTTTTTTATTGAAATATATTTCTAAGTATTGTAAATTTAACGTAAATAATGCATCGTCAACATTTGAATACTGTTAAAATGAGTACTGTGGTAAGAATTTTGAAGATTATTTTTACTTATTTTTCTATAGTCTAATTGTTATAAATTTAAAGTCAAAAGCACATCGGGTGCTTTTAAAGACAGTGTATCAGTTAATTTTCAGATTTTTATTTCAAAAATTCGAGATTTCTATCATTCGAAACACAATTAAATTGAAAGTGGCTGCATAATTGTTTTTTTTTAACTTTCTGGGCTCCCATCCAGATTTTGATTTTTTGTCTTGAATTGGGATGGTGTTAACTGACAAGCTGCCTTTAAAGTTCCAATTTATGTGTTTTCTATTTTTTTCAGTATTTGTAAATTATGTAATACTCGTAGAATTTTTTTTGAAAGCTTTGAAAAATTGAAAATTGAGTTTTAATTTCGATAATAATAAATGCAAATTGACTAAAAGGGTAATTATACGCAGATTATAAATGTTGCGTAATCAATCTAAAATTCAGTTTTATGTACTGAAATAACTACGAAAAAATTTCAAAAAAAGTAGAAATGCGAAAATAAAGGCTTGTGGAATCGAACCTGGCTACCACTGGGGTAGAAACTTTTACGTTTTTGAGACCAAAGTTCGATTCCGGGTGTCATTATTTTCGCATTTCTATTTTTTTGAAAATTTTTTTCACTAGGTATATAAAATTGAATTTCAGATCGATTAAGCAACATTTATAACCTGCGTATAAGCATAATTATAAATGGCGCGTGCCCCGCGCACGAATGACAATCCTTGGAGAGGCGCACAATTCTCGCGTTACAAACAAACCATTATTTCCCTGAAAACCTATAAGAAAAGTAAAAGTTATGTTCCGGTCTTGAATTGAACTACTTATCAGTGGTTTATTTGAAATGATTAATCACTCTATGTCAACACTGTAGGCTTCAAAAACACATGTGATTGCTAATCTCACAAAAAAATGTTAAACGCAGTTCTGAATCAGAACTTCTGATGATTTTTTAAAATTCAAATGCATAATTTTTTATATCTGTTTTTTAAAGGTTTTATTGATTATTCCGGGCTTCACGGAGAACCCATCTAGACAAATCCGGTTCCTCTTCTAACCATTCTTGCAAATCCATCACTAGTTTTTTTTAAATTTCGTCAGAATTTGAATACAGGAACTCTTTTTTTTGAATTAAAAAAAAGTCATCACAACACATTTCAATTTCTGTGAAATATGTGATTACTCGAATACCCTGATGATTAGTGAACATGTAGGTGTAGTGCACAACTCTTTTTTTAGACTCGTTCAGTACTAATTATCAAAACAAAGAAACTCACGTTCAGCGGAGTTCGTCTATAACATTTTTCTAGGACCTATATGTTTGCAAAAAGTTGAACACTAGTAAAACAAATTTAGAAAAATTCAAGGTGGAGACTAAAATACATCTGTATACACATACCTAGGTAGTTCATTAAAAAGATTCATATCAAATTGTTTTCTAATAGGCGACACTCCGACTGACTCCCTAATGATTAGCCAATGAATAACATTCTTATTTTTTGTCAAAAACTTCAGTTCTTATTTTTTGAACTAGTGATAACACCTTGTCCGTTACGAATTATTCTATCGAAGCAAAAACAAGTTATGCCGTCATTTCGACTATTTAGAAAAGTTTGTTGAATTCATATTTTTTGGGCGGAAGTTCCATTTCAGGCTCTATTAGGCGTAACTCGAAATAGTATTTACAAACAATTAAAAATACCATTCAGGCAAATTCTTATAAAACGAAGTTTCCAAATTTTAAATGAACCACATTCAAATTATTGTGCTTTGCATCAAACTATCATGCATTTTTTAAAATCTTCAAATTTAGAGTGTATTAATTTTAGATACTTGATTTAAATCGGTTATTTTTTGGTGATATTTCGCAAAAATTGGATTAGGTTTTTTTTGATAAAAAACACGAATTTTTTACCCAATTGATTGCTTAACATTTTTGTTGACAGAGTTTTAACGTAGCACTGCCTTTAATCATCAATTTTTCCGACTTAGGACCAAGCTAGTTTATGTCAGACCAAAAATCTGATTTTTTTGGATTGCAGATCTTTAAAGGAGGACTTTACGGAGATAATAAATGTACCTTAAATGAAAATAGACTTCATTCTCATTCCAAATCTGTTTTTAAATTTTTCTAAAACCACCTAGAAGCCGAGAAAATGCGCTTCAAAACAATGGCCTAGAAAAAGGGGCCACATGGCCGAACTTTTTCCTATGTGCTTTTTTCGTGTTTCGTTAATAAATAGTTATGCAGAATGCTTATATTAGTCCTTTTTTTATGTTTTTTTTTTCATTTTTTTTGGATTTTTCATGCCTGCGGACTAGTTTTCGCCGGTGGACCCTTTTTCTAGGCCATTGTTTTGAGACGCGTCTTCTCGACTTCTAGGTGGTTTTAGAAAATTTTAAAAACAGATTTGGAATGAGTCTGAAGTCTATGTTCATCCCAGACGTATTCATTATCTCCGTAAAGCCATCCTTATTGAAAGTTTTAAATAAAATTCTTGAAATCTATTCAAAATTCCAAAACATCAAACTGTTAAAAATGATGTCTGCGAATATGCAGTCCTAAAATTTGCATTCCTCCCACCATATTCCTTTTTTTTCGATTGAAAGGAACCGGTTTTATCATTCAAAATAACCAAAATACAATATGTGTGTTTTTTTTTCGAAAAATATTTCCATCTTTCTTTTCCAACGGTTCCATATTTTCTACCAATGATTTTTCCGATCGGATTTCCGACTTTTCTTGGAACGAAGAAAAAGAAGGTTCTATTGAAATATTCTAATTAAGAATAATTAATGAGTAAATATCCAATAATTGAAACATAATTTCAGAGTGCTCAAGAAGCGGTCTCAATCAGAGAAGCTGCTGAAAGACGATCACAGTTTGCTCGAATTACAACGAGATCCGTTTCAGCGCCATCAAGGAAGCGGTGGTTTCGATCGAAACATTATACAGGTTTTTGAATATTTTCCCAACAATTTTTTATGTATTTTCCAACAAATCAAAACATTCACAAAATGCAAACATTTTAAAATTGATTCAGAAGCAGATGGAATGCAAAAATCATCAGGTTCTCATGAGGTTGTATGTGATGAATTCACCAAAAAATTGGTTGCCGCTATAACAACATGGCATGATATTCATTCATCATTACTCAGATTATCAATTGGTAATATTTTTTTTCTTTTTTCTTCCCCTTCTCTTCTTTTTGTCGTTGAATCCCTTCTTGACCTCCAACTTCAACTCATTTGAGATGCACTCTTTTATGCATGCATCACACTTTTTTTTGTGTTTCGTTTGTAGAAGAAGATTTTCATTAGTTGATGAGGAATGTAGAAACTAACTTTCAATGTATGTTTTGTGTTGAACTTTATGAGCTCATCAAACCATTGTTTGTGTGTAATATATCAAATTTACACTGGAACGATGAGGAAATTGTGAGGGTGGTGATGACGTAACTGGAACTGATTAATTTATGCGAATAGAAAGGTTTTTAATTAACCGGAATAAGTAAATAGGAATGGAAAACGAGATTAGTTTTCGACGATTTAAAAAAGTGTTTCGAAGACTGAAAGATGTAGCGGAAAAAACATTTTTTATCAAGAAATTTATGAATTTTGAAGGTTCATTAAAACCTAGGTCAGCTATCGTACTAGTTGATTTGGTTACTGTGCGAAGGATTAAAGAAGGGCATTAGGGAGATAATGAATGCGTCTGGGATGAAAATAGACTTCATACTCATTCCAAATCGGTTTCTAAAATTTTCTAAAACCAACTAGAAGCGGAGAAAACGCGCCTTAAAACAATGGCCTAGAAAAAGGGGACATCGGCGAAAACTAGTCCGTAGGCATGAAAAAACATAAAAAAGGACTAGCATAAGTTCGGCCAGGTGGAAACTTTTTCTAGGCCATTGTTTTGAGGCGTGTTTTCTCGGCTTCTAGGTGGTTTTAGAAAATTTTAAAAACAGTTTTGGAATGATAATGAAGTCTATTTTCATTTAGGGCACATTTATTATCTCTGTAAAGCCCTCCTTTAAGTTCAAAAGGATTGCTTTCGTTTTTTTGTTTTTTCCAATATATATTTCTTTTTTTTAATAAGTCTATTTTTTTTCTTAAAATTTTAGATTAAAATTTTTAAAGGAGGACTATTGCTAAATCGATCTGAAATTCAATTTTACATATCTAAACAATAGTGAAAAATAGCAATACAGTAGAAATGCAAAAATAAGGGTACCCGGAATCTAACTTGGCTGTGGCAGCTTTGGTGGAAACTTTTACGTTTTCGAGACCAAAGTTCGATTCCGGGTGCCCTATTCTATTTTTGCGAATTTTTTCACAATATTTTATGAATATAAAATTGTATTTCAGATGGATGAAGCAACATTTATAACCTGCGTATAGTCCTCCTTTAATCATCCTATCCATAGGATGGATCAACGCGGGATGTTTTTGATTTTAAAAATTAGTGAAAATGAGCGCTCGGAATCGAAGTTAGGCGAAAAAAGTTTGGCTCAACTTTGAATCCTGATGATTCCTCCATTTTTTTCTAATTTCAAGTTTTTTCTGTTATTTTAGTGAATAAAATGTAATTTTAAATAGATCTATTAACTTTGAAAACCTGATTAATGTCCTCATTTTAACCTCGCCAAATCTTGATCTCATTTTCCCAAATTCGTGGAATTGTCAACCAATTCACAAAACTTCTATTTAACAAAAAATGTAATCAAACAACATTTGGCTCCACATCTCTCATACATGTGTTGGCAAAATTAAATTTCGTCAGTATAAGAAAGAATTGAAGCACAAAGTGCAAACTACAAATAAACATACTTTTTTTTTCTTCGATCCCCTCTTTTTCCAGACCGTTCTTCCGAATCAGACGACGTTAAAAGCATCTCCTCAAGCAGTAGTTATTCAAGTTTAAATTCGATCGACGATGAAGAACATCGAAATGGTAATAACTATATATATAATTAGATTTTCCAATACATTTTCAATACAACTTTCAAGACCCGCCCGACACGAATCATCTCTCCGCATCAACCGCCCGATATTCCATTTCGAATCCAGATTTGACAAACTGCCATATTCGTCAAATGTTTCCCGAAATGGCAGATCATTGGAGGTTTGTTCAAAAAGAAAAAAAAAGAAACAACGTGTTTTATTCGGGCTCAATGAATTTTTAAACTTTTCCTCTTCTTCTTCTTCTCTTCAAGTTGAAAAAGGAAACGAAAACCTTTGATTTTTCAATGAAAATCGAGTTTATCAACAGGTGTGCATTGGAAAGGAATTCGATTTTTGTTTCATTTCAATTTTTTTCTCTCCTTAATCCAATATTTATTGCAATACATATATAAAACTAAACTGATTTTGCTCATATATCATGTGATTATATATGTATATATATATACGTTAATATGATGATGATGTTGCACATTTTAATTTCCGGATTTCGATTTTTATCTCGTTTAAAGTATATAAACACGAGAGCAAATTTCAAGTCTTTCCAAGAATTATTTCGTTTGTTTTTTCACGTCCGCAAATAAAGGTTTGGGTTCGTTTTTTGGAAGCCTCTTTACTGATGTTATTTTTATTTTACTTATGCAAGTAATATCCAATTTATTGTTAGTCTAGTTAAACCTGACCTCCCCTCATGACAGCACCGCCTCTTGACGCGACGCGCACATTTTATATCTTTTACTATTTATGCCCTGATTATAGCGTTGTGGGAGTCAGTTTTTTCCGTAAGGTACATATTTATATTTAATTTGAAACTTTCTACAAGTTTATACGAATATCGATAGTTTAGTTTTGTACCTGTGCTCAAATAAGACTGACACCCTGTCCCATAAAACCGCTTCATTTGTTCAAAAGGGAATTTTTCGATACTTTTCTTGAAAATTAATTTCCTATACCTTTTCTTCTTCAAAAATTATTATTGATGTAAGCACACATTTTTCTCTTTTCAAATACGTTTCACTGCAATTTCGCCGCTTAATAACAACGCGAAGGGTTTTGTCCAAGGAATCATTCCAAATGGATTCACAGTTTTAAAGATTTTCTTATCGTTAAGATAAATATTCTTAGCCGCTCATTTTCGACTGCATCAGTGATAATATTTTTTCCCGACGCGACGCAACCGCAACGCATCACAATAGAAGGAAAATTAAAATTTTCGTGCGTTGCGGTCGCGTCGCGAGGAAATTATCAAACCACGAATTTTTCGCTTGACAATAACTAATTCTAATTCGGAATGAATGCAGTTTTCTATGTCGGTGTAATTTTGAATCCTTTTGGAATGTTTTCAAAAATTGGCAAATTGGCGGGAAAATTAATTTTCAAGCTTTTGCAGTGGGAGACCAGCGAGTCGTGTGCGTGAGGAGTACTAGTGCGGTAGAACAGTCTTCAGAACGCAATGATCAAGAATATTTGAGTTGAAGATAATTTCGTACATTCATCCTTTAAAGACAGGCTGTCAGTTAATGCGATCAACATTGGCCGAGAAAACAATACCAAAATGTTACCACATTCAAATAATTGTGTTTCGCGCCAATTCCGACCGCGATGGACGAACACGCGCGCATTCATATCCTGATTTTTGTAACTTTGTATTGAAATCTGGTAGGGTAAAATTAACTGACCCACTGTCTTTAATTGAGATCCACTGTTCACATTTACTTTTATTTATCTTGATTTTATTTTAATTTGACCATTCCGCTTCGAATTCAGAATTTTTGCCAATAATTTTCCAGTTATCTTCCGCGATACGTACATCAATATCAAAAAATAATATAATATGATTATTAGTTTACCAAAAAACGAAAAAAAAAACTTTAATGCCAAAAAAAATGTTTTCCGTTTCAAATTATAGGTGCTAAACGTCGACAAATAATTTTTTTTAGTATGCGGCTTTCAATTCATTTTCAGAAATATGTTTGTTTCCCCTAAATTTCTGTAAATTCATTCTTTTCGAGAGGTTGGAAATTGCAAAAAAAAACTGAACGGTAGGCGGAGCATTTGATGTAGCTCTTCGTTTGGTGCCCGGATTAACGTGCAGCACGCTTCTTCTGCTCTTTTCTTTTAAATATCCTCAGACCTCGGTCGTTTTTCCTTTTTTTCTTTTTTTTTCATTCATTCAATTTCTGTGCCCAATTCCCTCCCTTCTTAATACTTGTATCACTATCATGTCCTCGTCACAGAATTATTATTATAATATGTCTTGAAATATCATATAATCCTCATTTCATCTCTCGTCAATCAATTTTTGATATTATACTATTAATACTAATAATTCTACTTATTTGTATTTTTCTGTAAATTTTCATATCATCAGATTTCAATTTCCAAGCCAAAAAAATGATAACCGCATTACGAAAAAATAGTAGCACGGAGGAGAATTATCTGCCAACAAGTCCAATTTTGAAAAAACATCGAAAAAAGAAAAAAGCAATACAAGAGGCTCAAAGTAATCCGATTTTTATGATATCTGCTGAAGCTTCGGCGATAAATAATCATGAGCTATCACCAAGCACTTCGCCGAAACCGCCAAAACGACACAAAAAACGAACATGGAGAGGCGAATCGGCGGCGAGGAAATTGAGTGAAGCACTTCCGGCGGCGTTGAGAAGTCCGACACAGATATTGAGAAGGTCGAAGAAGGTGTTGGGACCGAGTTTGAGTTGGGATCCGGAGCATCGAAGTCGGTCGCCGTCGATGACGAGGAGTCGCGTGCATTCGGATGGGAGTTCGGAGACTGGTGGAGTTGATGGAAAGGATGAGGATTCGTCTGGAATTATAGAGGAACCGAGGTTTGATCTTGAAGTCACATGCATACATTGTGTAATGGCTGCTGAATACAGGAGGAAAATGTTAAAGGTTAGTCTGATTCTTTGGTTTTTTAAAAAGGATAATGACGACCTAAATGGAATTAAAAGTTTGTGATTCTATATTTATTTATCACAAAAAATGGTCGTACATGACATGAAGAATGATACTTTTTCAACGAAATTTGTGATTTGATTTTCTAGTGTGTTTTATCTTTGGAAAATATGAAATAAAAAACAATGTTGGGAATCTAAAGATGACCAAAGTAAAATTTTAGTTGGATTTCTAGACCACAAGGAGCTGATCCCTGTTTAAAGACAGTGTGACATTTCAACGAATTCTAAATTTTTATTCAAATTATATCTCTATTCCAAAAACTGGTACACTGTCTTTAAATGTATAACGCTTTTCTGAATTTCAGTTCATTCCCTAAATACTTCATATATCGCTAAAATTTCTTGAGAGCTTTAATATTTCTTAAATTAAAGTAGCCATGCTCGTTTAAAGTGTTTTAAGCCAATTCAATATTATATACTACTTAAAGCAATAATTCGAGAACCAAAAGACCATAGAAATGTGAAAATAAGTTCCCGGTGTCGAACGTAGCCGAAATTATGGTAATTAAAGTTCGATTCCGGGTTCCATTTTTTCTGCTTTTTAGTTTTTTTTTCTCAAAAATTGTTCATTGCAGTTTTTTTTCGGTATATAAAAATTATCTCTGGTTAGAAAAAAATATTTCATAATCTTCGTAGAATTCTATTACAAAGCTCCACTAATCAAGACATACGAGGTAAATCGATAGCATCCAGTTCAGATGTTTGTTCAATTTTTCAAATTCAAAAAGTCAAAAAATTATATTTAATTTATAAACAAGTGATTTCGAGTTTTTATCCTTAAAAACTACCGAATTCAAATTACGAATTCAAAAAGTAGTTCACGATCGTTTTGGTCGGGAGCTCCCGAATTCTTAATCTGAAAAAAAACACCTACTCAAATTCGTTTTTCAGAAACTGTAATAGCACACGACATAAGTCTCCTAGATTTATGTTTAATTTATTTTCAGTTTTTAGTCTTTAATAAATTATAGTCATGTCTGTTGAAGATTAATCGTTCCCCCCTAGTTTAGTCGTCTTAGTTATTTCTGTTCGTTTTCATGTTTTCCAATTCCACCGAAACAGTAAAAAACGGCTGAAATTTCTAAAAGTAAGCCGATCACAGTTTTGAGAAGATAATCTGTTTTTCATTAAAAAGAAGAAAAACATGAAGAGTTCGGAAAGCTTCCAGGTTCTTTTTTTGGCAAAATTTGCAATATAAATACATAAATTGTTAATTAAATATGAATCACATTCTTTTCTGAAAAATGTTTTCATTCAACTTTTATTTATTTATTCGATTGCCCCGTTTATTAACATTTTTGGTTCAGACCGAAATTGAAAGTGCTGTCATGCGTCTTGCACGTCGATTGGGGAATGGTCGAAGTGGCTGGAGAGATGGAAGTCCATCTACATCTTCCAATACGACGACAACATCAAATAATACGACAACTGTGCATCGACACACAATTTCTTCACATCATCATCGTGGAAAAACCCCGGATATTGTTGTGTCATCGATTAGTTCGGATGAGGAGGATCCTGAACAGAGTATTGATCGGTATACGAGCTCGGAGTTGGGAAATTCGTTGCAGACATCTGAAGCGAGGTTGGTGAATGTTTTCGAGTTTTTAAAGGCGATTGATTATGAAATTTAGTGACTTTTATTATCAATTTTTGGCAAGACGTTGTATAAGATTATTGAAAAAAAAGAGTAAATTTTCACAAGTCGAAAAAAAAACATATTTTTCCATTTACTTCGAGAGCTATTTTTTGAATTATGTCGCGCGAAAACAGCTTAATGAGACATTATGAAGACGCGCTTAGTTCGCGCCTAATTTTTAGAGAAAATCGTTACCTGTAAGAAACTTTAGATTTGAGCCGTTGATTAGAAAAGACAAATTAAAGGCAGCGGGTCAGTTAACACGATCCAAATTCAAGGCGAAAAATCAAAATTCGAATGGGAGCCCAAGTGGTCCAAATAACAATACCAATGTGTAGTCTCATTCAAATAATTGTGTTCAGCGCTAATTCTGACCCCGTTGCACGATTCACGACCGCGCCGCACGATCCGGCGCGCATTCAAATGTTGTTTTTTTCAACTTTGGACCGCTGCTATGACGCGTGTATTTATCGGTGTAATTTCGCATAAATTGCATTGTACTAATGAGAGAAAGCTGTAATTTTTGAAATTGAAATCTGGTAGGGTCAAACTAACTGCTCCACTGTCTTTAAGGGGCTCTGAAAAAGAAATAGAAGATATACACTCTTCAATTTTCACGAGTTTTACATTTTGAAGCTTCATAACTTGCGCCCTAGTGAATACTCGCAGATAAAATTCTCAGTTTCTTAACATCCAGTTCGAGCACTTTATATTAAGCTCACAAAATTGGGCCACCCTTCCCTTGTAAGATCGTAAAAAGAGAATTCCCCCCTAGAGTGTACTAAACATATTAGGAAATTTTTTTCACATTTATAAATCCAAAAGACACATCGCGTTGCATGTATTAAATTAATTAGTCAATTAATATAATATAATCCTCTCTTACTCTCCCACCCACTATATTAAAAGCTATTGATGATAAATGTTCGTTGGAAAATGTTTATTTTTTTCTAAGCTATCCAACATCTCGATTATTGAGAAAAGATAGAAATGGTGCACAGGATTAGCACACTTTCCAGCTTCAACAAATCCCCATCCATTTTTAATAGAATTAATCTTGTGAAGAAGTAGAAGAGACGAAGAAACACATAATCCAAAGCTAGCATAAATTCACATTTTCCGATTTTTTTTGTTATAATCGCCGAGGAGATGACATGTTCTGAAAATGATGAAAAGTGATTAAAAGTATAAGATGCACACATGGGCGCATATTTTTGGAACAAATGAACATTATTATTTCATTTTTAAGTTATAATGAATCAGTTCTTAAAAGGATTATGCGCTAGGGAACCATTTGAGCATTCAAATATTAATCCTTTGACATAAAATAAGTTATGTAATAGGCACGAAGGCATGCAGGATTCCCTATCATTTTGAAAGGATAGATTCGTATCAAAGACACCAAAGCTCAACGCGGCGGAATTGGCATTCTCAAGAAATTAATTTCTTGATAAAGACAAAACCAAAACTTTGAACTTAGCCCAAAACTATTGATTTTTTCTGAAATTTAAAAAATGAGGAGAGGGGTTAAATGAGGGTTTAACGGAGCTAATGAATGCATCTTGGATGAAAATAGACTTCATTCTCATTCCAAATATTTTTTAAAATTTTCTAAAACGACCTAGACGCCTAGAAAACGCGCCCCAAAACAATGGCCTAGAAAAAGTGGCCACCCGCGAAAACTAGTCCGCAGGCATGAAAAATCCAAAAAACTGTGAAAAAGCATTATAAAATGACTAATATAAGTATTCTTCATAACTATTTATTAACGAAACACGAAAAAATTTGGCCAGGTGGACACTTTTCTAGGCCATTTTTTGATGCGCGTTTGCTCGGCTTCTAGATGGTTTTAGAAAATTTTAAAAACAGATTTGGAATAAGAATGAAGTCTATTTTCATTTAAGGTATTATTATTCCCGTAAAGCCCTCTTTTAACACCTTCCTTTAAAGAAAATGTTATGTCAATAAATCGCCACTAACTCGCGCCTAACAAGCGCCACATTTACATTTTCAATAAATATCTAGAAAACCAAGTTACAAAACTTGCTACTTATATATTGAGATGGGAGCTTTCGCAGAGCATAACTTATAAGATAAAATGTTGAAATTTCTTCAAACTAATTTTTTCCATTTTCAGCTCTGCCGGCTCTTCATCCTGTCCAAGCCCACTCTTACCCCGAAATGAAAACGAAGTGACATTCGACAGCGGAGGATCCGATCAATCGTCAACATCTCCCGTCCGTCTTCAACCCCCATCTTTTCTAAGCCCTTACCCGGATTCCGCTTCACCTCCAAGATCTAACTCAATTGATCTTTCGACACTTCGTCGCGATATTGAGCTACTTTCTGTTTCGTCGGGAGATTCTGATATCGCATCAGATAATGATTTTGAACCTCCAACACCTGCTGAATCTATTCGAACATTTCGCTCAAAAAGTCATGATCCGTCAGCGGCGGATCATGTTCTTAGAAGACCCAGTCGGATAGAACACTTATCTGAACTTTTCAGGCATAACTTTTTATAATGTTTTTTTCAAACGAGCCCGAATTAAAATAAAATACAAAAAAGATACAAAGTTTATGATGAAATAATATTTTTTTTCAGAAAAGCTCTTGCAAAGTCACCAGTTGTTCGTCGAAGTGCAGCTGATCAAGAAAATGTAAACACTGTGAACAAACATCGAAGTAGTCGATATTGGGTCGAAGAAGAAGTTTGGAATGCTGTAATAAAAGAAAAGTGTTGAAAATTCTCAATGATTTTAAAATTTTCAGATTCAACCCGCGGAACATATATGGTTATCATCATCGGCTGGATCGTCAGCCTCTGCTGATTCTGAATGTTATGTCGGCGAAAAGGATTGTAGAAGACAAGGAGAAAAAAGAAGATGCGCAGCTTGTCATGTTGTTGCTCATGTTGCATGTTTTTCACTTTTATCCAAATTGAATTTGAATTGTAAGACAACTTTCCGTGATTATGCATCGAAGAAGACACCATCAAAAGAGGCAACGGATGGATTGACATCACATCATTGGGTTCATAAGGTATAATTTAGGGCTCAAACTGATAGGGAGCATCCGCGGAAAAGTACCAAATTTCTTTGGAGTTTGGATTTAAAACACTTTTCATAACATCTTTTTTAAAAAAATTTTGAAAAAATCCAGATGAAATAATAAAAATATTTTGCTACCAAATCAGATTTTTCAGAATTTTTAAAATTTGATAGCTAATTTTATAAAAACCAAATTTTGAACAATTTGTATTATTTTTCTGAAAATTAAACAATTCTCAGAAACTTTAATGGCACACTGTCTTTAAAAATTGTGAGTACTAATGCAAATCGATCGCATTTAAATAATTGTGTTTCGCGCCAATTCATTGCTGCGTTGCGGAAAACATTATTTTCATTGGAAATCAGAAAACATTATTTTCAGTGGCGACATGAAGGAAGGTGCAACACTTGTGGAAAATCCTTCCAACAAAAAATGTTCTTTCAAGGAAAAGAGAAGAAAGAAACAATTGCTGTATCATGTTCATGGTGTAAAGAATCATATCATTTGAAGAGTTGTTTCATGAAGGAAAAATTAGAAGAAAGGTACTTATATTATATTATTTTATTGTTTTCATCAATCAATTTTTCCAGATGTTGCCGAGGAATATTAAAAGAAATGATTGTTCCGCCAACATGGGTTCTTCGATTATCAAATCGAAAACGGAGTACTCATCGACATAATCATCAAAGACAAGCGAAGCATAAAAAATCGATGCGCCAATTTATAGTAAAACCGACGGATATTTGGCAGTTGGGACCATCTCAACCACTCTTAGTTTTTGTGAATCCGAAAAGCGGTGGTAACAAAGGTGCAAAAGCGTTGCACACTTTGTGCTGGCTTCTGAATCCAAGACAAGTTTTTGATATCACTTCGTTGAAAGGACCAAAGTTTGGGTAATTTTGAGAAACGAATAGGAGTTTTTGATAAATGGAAATTTAAGACTCGAAATGTTTCGAAAAGTGGTCACACAGCTTCGAATACTTGTATGCGGTGGTGATGGGACTGTTGGATGGGTTTTGTCTACTCTTGATAATGTGAGTTTAAAAAATCAAATAATATATTGTAATTTGGATACAGGAAGAAATTATCTTAAATTATCAAAGTAATATATTGAAAAAAATAAAATTTGGCCAAAGTTCAGCGAATTTTAGAGATCTCAAATAAATCGCATTGTATTAAGAAAAAGAGGGTATAATCTCTGGACTAAGAAGCTGATGTGATGCAATTTAGTGGTGCATTATCTTTATTTTTGATTTTAATGCATTTTTTAAAAAATTTTCTGTGTTAAATAGGAAGCCTAAAAGTGAAATTCTTAGCTATTACCTGAGATATTAGGAGCTCCCAATTTAGCAGTTGTATAGCAGTTGTATTAGTGCAACTCGTACTCGAGTATCGCAATTGTAAAAGCTTAAAAAGAAAGATTATTATTCATCATAAAACCTTAAAAAATTAATAATTTCAGCTGAATTGGCCTACTTATCCACCAATGGCCATAATGCCCCTAGGAACTGGAAACGATTTGGCAAGATGCATGGGTTGGGGAGGAGTGTTCTCCGACGAACCTTTGAGCCAATTATTGCAAGCAATTTTACACGAGACAAGTGTTACACATTTGGATAGGTAATTAATTAACAATAAGGTTGAACAAGAAGATATTATTAAAACTTTCAGATGGAGAATCGATGTTGAACCCAACACTTTATGCACTCTAGACGGTGAAGAAGACGACGGATTACAATCCGCTCTTCCGCTTACAGTTATGAATAATTATTTCTCAATTGGAGCAGATGCTCATGTTGCTCTTCAATTTCATCATTCAAGAAGTGCAAATCCTTCGATGTTGAATAGTCGATTAAAGAATCGAATTGCTTATGGTGGTCTTGGAACAATTGATCTTTTTAAGAGAAGTTGGAAGGATCTTTCAGATTATATTACTTTGGAGGTTTATTAATGATTTCTTGAAATTATATAATATTGATTCAATTTGTTTTCAGTGCGATGGTGTTGATGTAACCCCTCGAATCAAAGAACTCAAGCTTCATTGTATCCTGTTCCATAATATCACATATTATGCTGGTGGAACAATTCCATGGGGTGAAACATCAGATATGAAGACTAGCTGCTGTGATGGTAAAGTTGAAGTCCTTGGATTCACAACAGCAGCTCTTGTAAGTGAACGTGGTTTGAAGTGGTTTTAAATTTCATTATTCATGTTTCAGGCAGCACTTCAAATGGGCGGAAAAGGCGAAAGAATTGCTCAATGTTCCAGAGTTAAGGTTACAACAAACAAAGCCATTCCTATGCAGGTTTCTATTTTTTTCATTTTTATTCCAGATGTTTCAATAATTCTAATTTTTGTCAGGTTGATGGTGAGCCTTGTCTTCTGGCTCCATCTGTTATTACCTTGAGCTTCCATAGTAAAGTTCCAATGCTGAAAAGAGAAAAGAAAACTCCATGTACACCTAATTTGATGCGTCGAAATACGAGAATGGGACATAGAGATTCACAAGTTCAATCAACATCCCTAATCATTCAATTGCCTGTCATTGTTGTTGGAAGAGCGGATTACGATACTTATAAAGATTGTTTCGAACGTTTGAAAGACACTGGTAATATTTTAAAATTCAAGGAATCATAAGTCTAATCTTCTTCTAGCCTACGAAATCGGAATAGTGAACATAGAATCGGAAGCGGAGCTCGATTCGGCACGTTTGCTCATTCAGCGACTTTTAGTCGAACATAATTCATTGCCATATGAACCGGATAAAAATTGGAGATTTTTAGATTGTGCGAATTTCTTTTTTTCTCTTGATTTATTAATAATAAAACAAATTGCAGATGTTTCAAATTCTGAAGAAGGAACATTCCGCGTGTCTCGTCAACAAGAACAAGTTCAAAGTGTTAGCGATGTTTGTAACACGGATGAATGTCTTTTGATTCTTGACCATGCTTTTCCATCGATAACAGACAGGGAAGCTACGGAATTGTTCCAACAAAATACACAGTAAGTGAATGGTAATAGGGCGGAGATAATTACAAGGGAACTGTAGATTTTAATATGTTAATTTTTTCTGAAATCATGGTGCACCTCTTGTTTTATGAACGAAATTTTGAATTTTTTTCAACTCTGCTAACTTCACTCTAAAATCTGTTAAAGTTTTAAATTTAAAAAGGGCAGAGATAAAGGGGGACCGCTTCTTATTTTACGATTGGGTTAAAACACAAATAAAAAGTACCTTATGAACAACAAAGAGTATACATTCACCTAAATTAAGCGTGAATTAAGCATTCAGGCTACATAGTCCAAAGTTCTGAGATGCGATGTACAAAAAACTGGAAAGAAATAAGTAAATAATTATGCTTATAGGTTTCATGGAATAGAGTTCTTCGTGAGCGCCAATTAAGCGCAATAAAAGCGGATAATATTTAAACCTATTTTGAGGACTAAGCATCATGATAAATTTACTCGAATAATTGTGCGCTAAAGTGAACCGACTATAACTATTCAGTACGACAATTAAAAATTGAACGCAGAAAAGTGGGTGTGGCATTTTTTGCAACCCTGCGGCACGGTTTCACAAAACGCGTTATATTCAGCTATTCAGGGACGCAATTTTGTAATTCGGAATGAAAAAAATTCGATTAAGCCATACTTTATGTATTTAGCGTAAAAGCTTCATTTTTTCCTGCGTTGTAGGCGTTTAAATGCCGTTTGTAAAAAAATTCGAATATTTGCGTGTGTGCAGTTTGTCGTGACGGTGTACACACACAAAGCGTTGTTCGTGACGACAATTTCGGTTCACTTTATCCCACCATGACTCAGTTTGAAAATTTTAAATTTAAAACGTGTTTCTGGAATGTTTTCAAAATTTTTTTAAGTTATAAAAATTAAAAAAAAAATATTCGTCGTGCTCAAATTTCATTGGATAAAATTCAATCTTATCAGTTTTAAAAATCTCCTTCATCCAGTGATAATCATTCCATCGAAAAATTTTCTAGATCATCAACATCTTCATCTTCAACAAAATACCACAACTCTCGACGAATTTCCGAAACCTTGCGAATAGTTCTAAGTTCTGATGCACAAGAAACACACTTGTGAAATATTTTCACCCCTTTTTTTTGACCTATGCTTAGACACAATTTTCTTCTTATTTTTGATCTCATTTTTTTCTTTTTTGGGTGTTTCTTGTAAACAATTTTTATTTTTGTGATGAACATTTCTTGATGCGAAAAAAAATATAAGTATAAATTAATTATCTCCAAATTTGTTGTTGCTGTTGTTGTGACGTGGCACAACATCGATCGATATATTTGATACTTTCATCGATCATTTGTTTGACGGATTCGAGGACTGCACACATGGCCACATTTCCGAATCCATGGGTCATCTGAAAAATTGGGGAGGATTTTGAGGAAATTCGAAATTTTGAAGCATTTACCAATGTAAAATGGGATAAATGTTGTTGAATTGAAGGATCAATTGGTAGAATATTGCGTGGAAAATATGGTGTCAATGGTGTACGATCACAAGAAAGAAGCTCACCGAGTTCGGTTATTATTTTTCTGAAAAATGCCAAACTCTAGATTTTGAAAAAATATTTCAGAAAAAACCAAACACCCGAATTTGCGGATAATGTGGTCTGATACTCAATTTTAGCCGCCACGAGCCAAGCGTGAGTTAAGCGCGACCCCCTCGGACTTTACATCTCGCTTCTCTTAAATTAGTGATAAATTATTATTAACCTGCTCATTTCCAATGTAGTCCTCCGCTTCACCACGTCTGGATCAACACTTAGCCCACTCTTCGTTAGAAAAATGCCAATTTCCCTCGAATGAAATTCTTTTTCACACACGAGCGCGAAATCCTTTGCCATGTGAATTGCTTCTTCTTAAATAAACAAATCTTCCCTTTTATTTTTTTCCGAGAGACTACTGTAATACCTTCCACCAATGCCGTCCATGCGGTAACATTCGCTTGTTTTCTTCTTCCAGCCGGAAGAGCTAACCCAAGTTTTCTAAGCGAATCTCGAAGCGTTTTTCCACCGTCTTTCGATTTCGCCTTGCGCAGTATTCCGCCGAGAAGTGAGGCGTTCAAGCATTCGGGTGGGCTGATTCTTCGCTGGATTTCCGCAACGGTTACGCGGTATTTTGTCGTTGAACTTAGGAGGCTTGTTCGACCCGGAACTGTGCAATAGATCTGTAAATTAGGAATTCGGGGGTTTCTTAAAGATATTCCATGAACAAACTTCTCCAACAATTTCCAATGGCGATTGATTGTCGTTGGAAAAGAATACAAACGGTCGGTCGGGTTTTTGACACAAAACTGAAAACCATTAATTAAACAAAAAGTTGATGTCTTAAGAATAAGTTTTGAAACTTTTGAAACAAGACTCCTTAGCTTTGGAAAAGGGATTTTTAATTAACAAATACTGAAATTTCTTAAAAGACTTTGCAATTTCAAGCAGAACGCCATTTTTTCATCATTTTGAGTTTCAAGGTGATAAATTAAAACCAAAATTAATATAAATATTATAAATTTGAAAAGAAAGTCAGACATTTCTTGAATTTTAATCAAATTTAAGGATAATAATGAAGTGGTGCATTGTCTTTAAAGAATTTTCAAACACTATCACTAAATATGTTTCAAAAGTAGGAAAAAAGTATAAATCCAGCACGTTTGGAGTTTTTTTTTAATTAATTAAATTCACAGAGGAATAAAAAATGAGCTGTAGTGCATATAGCCACAGTAATCCTTATTTGAATATTGCTAGTTGCAAAAAGTCAATTAATCAACGTTTGGAATTTTAGTTGTAGTTTGTTCTTCAAGTTTTTGACTTTAATATGGGGACTTTACGGAACTAATGAATGCGTCTGGGATGAAAATAGAGACAATACTCATTCCAAATCTGTTTTTAAAATTTTCTAAAACCACCTAGAAGCCGAGAAAATGAGCTTCAAAACAATGTCCTAGAAAAGTTTCCACCGCCGAAAACTAGTCCGCGTGGATGAAAAATCCAAAAAAAAAAATGGAAAGTAATAAAAAATACGACTAATATAAGTATTCTGCATAACTATTTATTAACGAAACACGAAATAAGCTTATTGGAAAAAGTTAGGCCAGGTGGAAACTTTTTCTAGGCCATTGTTTTGAAGCTCATTTTCTCGGCTTCTAGGCGGTTTTAGAAAATTTTAAAAACTGATTTGGAATGAGAATGAAGTCTGTTTTCATTTTAGGTACATTTATTATCTCCGTAAAACCCTCCTTTAATTAATATTATTCCTGAAACTACTATAATTTAAAAAACTTCTGCAACACATGTTTAAAAGTTCTCAACTCAGATACCTCTTAAATTATCATCATCTTTCGGAATTCCATACAAATCCTCATTTTGAACAGGTGGTGCACCTGAAGAAGATGGAAAAAACTGTCCAGACGATGGAAATTCTCGAGAATATGCAAAAACCGGCGGTTGGATTATATGAGGAGGACATGGTATATCATAATGACAGGAAATATGCATATGTGAAGGGGCAAAAGTTCGAACATTCTCATACTGAAAATCATTAGTTTTTAGGTGTTTTTTTTTCAAAAAAACTAACAAAATGTGGTCTTTGATGCTGTTGTTGTTGTGATTCAATCATTGATTCATCATCTGCTTCTTCACATTGAAAATCAAATTCATCCTTTGAAATAACTTTTCTTCCAAACATTTTCTGAAATTCTCCGAAAAGTAAAATGGAAACAGAATTCCAACTAAATATGGAATAAGAAAGAGTAAATGAATTTTGATGTGCTGCTATTACTGCTCCGACAGATGAAGAAAATGAATTTTATTAAACGTGAGAGCTTTCTGATGACATCGGATTTGGGCACTCACAAACGCAGCCCCCCTTCTTCCCCCCTTCTCTCTAAACCATAATAATAAGTGGGGACCGGATTACTGTAGTTTTAGCATAAATGGATGAGATTATTAATTTTCACCGTTGTTAGTAACAAAATTCTCAATATTTGCACAGAATTTATTGGAAAAAAGACATAATTTAGTTTTTCGATTTCTTAGCAGGTGTCCGCGCTTTTGACGATACTGGTGGTGGATAACTTGGTGATTGTGGTGAAGACATGGATTCAACTTTCAGGTGTTTGCTCTTTGTTCCAATTTCTTTTGATCCACGCCTTCTAGACTTTGCAATTAAAGATGTTGTAGAGTTGTTCCTCACTAGAGATTCGCCATTCTTCTGAAATACCAAAAAAATTTTTAAAGGAGCTAATGAATGCGTCTGGAATGAAAATGGATTTCATACTCATTCTAAATCTGTTTTAAAAATTTTCTAAAACCACCTAGAAGCCGAGAAAACACGCTTCAAAACAATGGCCTAGAAAAAAGCTCATAGGAAAAAGTTCGGCCAGCTGGCCCCTTTTTTATGTCATTGTTTTGAGGAGCGTTTTCTCGGCTTCTAGGTGGTTTTGGAAAATTTTTAAAGCAGATTTGGAATGAGTGTGTTGTCTATTTTCATTTAAGATACATTTATTATTTAAAAAAAAAGTAAGGCATATTTAAATTAATTTTACAGTTCTTATAATGATGTTCGACATAAATGGAATTTGGACTAGAGCCTTACTCAATTCATACTTTTTTGTAAATCTTACTTTTTTCTCGTCTACTTTCTTGTAGAAGTTCCATCCTTTCTTGACTATATACTTCTCACCGCCCGGAATATCATTTGCATTTGGGCCAAAACCACTGGCCAACAATTCCTAAAAACCACTTTTTGTTTTTCTTTTAAAATTTTTCTTTCACTTACGGTAACCATTTTTTCCGTCGCCGATTTTTCCTCCGCTTTCAATTTCACTTTATACTTTTTGCAAATTTCCTTGAGTTTTGGGCATGGAGGTAATCGAATTGCGTCAAAATCCATTGGATCGGAAAGCTTTGCTCCAATTTCCTTCACTCTAGTGTTTAACTGAAAATCATTTGATTTCTTCTAAAATATCATAAAAACTTGCCGTATTAAATATCATTTCATAGTCTGGTCTGTCTGGATATGTCAAAGTGTTGAAGTATTCATACATCGGTATGAAACTCCGAGTTAATCTGCAATTTTTCAGTTAGAGGAGTTCCAATTAAATATTAAAAAAAAACTAACGAATCCGACTTCATTGCGTGTTCGGTCAACTCTGTTTTCAGAATCTCAACCTTGTCCGGATGTGCTGTATTCGACCATGGAAGGGGTACTCTCATTTCCAGAATCATATATAGCCACGACCACAAATCATCAACTCTTCCTAGCTCAATACGTTTATGCATATTTATTGAACAATATCGCAGCGTTCCTCGAAATCGACACTGTAAAATTTAAATTCTAGATTTTTTAGACGAGTAAGACGACCATGGAGACAACAATTATCTGGCATTCATTTATTTTTAAATAATTTCATTGAATTAATATGATTTTTTGAATGTTAGTGAACCGAGCTCATACTTTCAGGTTCCGGCCATTTTTGGCTGGTTTGAAGCACAGTATATAAAAATTTCAGCTTGAAAAATTATGAATTGAAAGATAGAAAGTTTTTTAAAAAGTTTTACCACTGATCTTGCTGCGCGAATAATCCAGGTAGCCCCTTCGTCGTCCTTTCTAGCAAATCTCCGAGCCATTCCAAAATCTAGCAAATATACGACGTGTGAATTCCTCTTGTAATCAATTGCCACATTACACGGTTTAAGGTCTCGATGAGTATATCCTACTTCGTGTAACTTAAAGAAAAGACAACTGATTACAATTACAACGTATTTTTAATTACCGTCTTAATTGCAAACAAAATCCGGATAGCTAATCGAAGAATAGTCGAATCCGAGAATTTATTCTTCAACAATTCGGTTATTTTCGTCAAATCGAATCCACAAAGCGTCATGATCAAAAACGGGCATTTATTCGAAAGACAGCCTGTATCATAAACTTGCAATGCTGCATTATTTCCCTTCATCAGATCCATAACTTCCTTCTCAATTTTTAAAACACTGACTTTCATGAACTTTTCAATCTTCATTGCTGCTTCTTTACCATCCTTCACATTTAGCAAATGGTAAACTTTTCCAAATTCCCCTTTGCCTATTTCTTTAACCGGGATCCAATTATCTTTGATAAACTGAAAAAAATCAATAAAAATGCTCTGATAAAAGCTCTAAAGTTACCACATCCATATCCAGATGAATACTTTCATTTTTCAATACTACTTCCTCGTCTTCACTCATTTCTGCAGGAATCTTGTTACAACTCTCTTAATAAAACAAAGAAACATAAAATAATAGATTCATTGTGAGCAAAAGATCACAAAATGACACATGGATTGTGCGTTCACGTTTTCAATAAATTCCAGCAAGATTTCGTAGAGATTCTTTTCGATATTTGCATCAATTATGCGACAGATTGAATTCGATACACATTTTATGAAATCAGTAGAGTTTCAGCGGGTGTGAACTTTTTTAATAATTAGGCTTTTTCAGCATCTGACTCGTTGCTCATTTTTCGTGGTTTAAAAAAACGGAATTAAAAAATTTAAAAAAAAAACGGAATTTTAAACCAATTGCAATTCCGGATCTAACTCGAATGGAATTTGCAAGCGTCGGAATAGAATTTTTCACCTAGCGAAAGACATCACAACATGCTTCAAAAGGGTTTTCTCGTTAAAAATCTGAAACCATGAATAATTTCAGCATCGAAACATTTTTATACCCATACTAAAAACTTCAACTTGGAATAAAAACACGGAAGCGAATATCAAGTACTTCATACTTAAAGACAGGGGATCAGTTATTTTAACCCTATATGCATTTTATTGTAAAAATTCCTTCTTATTGGATAGAATACAGCGTATACCACAAAAAATCCGGACGTCAAACGTTAAATTTAAGGCAGCCGACCAAAGTCGAAAAAATAAAAATTTGAACCCCCGCGCGTTCTGGAGCGTTCTCGCTCCACCGAAACGGCGCGAAGCAGAAATATTCAAATTTTCATTTATTTTATTTTTTATTATTTTTTGACGAGTTTTTTTCAATTTTTTGATGTTTTTCGATTTTTTTTCATAGAAAATGAAAAAAAGAGTGATTCAGAGATAATGTTGCATCTCTTTTTTCAGGGTAAAACCATGAAAACCGTCTCACTGGAATGATTATTGAAGAACAACGTTCTTTATCATGTTTTCCATTGTTTAATTTAATTCAAACGTAAAATAGTTTTTTTCTGAAATTAAAATAGAAAAAAACCCTTTAAAAACCTCAGTTGAATTTCCATTTCATCACTGAGGAATAAAGGCACAATTTTAACCATTTAAACAAGTTACTTTTATTAAAAATCATTTTCTAAACCACGAAAAAAACGTGTTCGTACAAAAGAAAACAAAATCCGGGTCAATTCTGTAAAGAAATGATCAAAAGAGATTTCAAAACAAACAAAAAAAGGAATTTTAACAATATTCCGCTCATCGAAGGTAAATTGATCAATTCGTCAATGCTCCTGGTAGACTCGTGTTGGCTGACTCCTCCAATCGGTGTTTTATATCTCCTTGGTCTTCCTCCATAGAATGGTCCATTCATAGATGTTCGACGTGTTCGGTCTAGACAAGAATCAAAGAACCTCGATAAAGTGATTATATTCGCTGATCCTTTGATGATTGCTTTCATTGTGTCAATGTGAAGTCTGCAGTGATTCAAGCTCTTTGTTTTTTTAGTTGAAGGGAAACTTAAATTTGTTGAAAAAATGAACTAACCTATCGTAACGAACAGGTCCTCTATGAATTTCCAAATCAGCTTTCGTTCCGACAATCAAAGCTGGGTTATTACAACTTTCAATGTCAACACGAAGAGCAACCGCAGCCGGATCTTTTATCTTCTTGTTATGATTGCGCTCTTCCATCGAGCATTGTATTGTGAGCCTTGATGCGAAATTCTGAAAAATGTAAGCGTTTTGATTGCGATATTGATCATGGTTTCTTAGATTTTAAGAACCAACAGCACCTCTTCACTCCTTCTATTCGTCAAATCATGAACCAAGATAGCTCCAAAAGCTCTTTCGAAAATTACATGTGAATTCTGTAGACGTGCTACCATTCCACCAATATCTCATAGTTCTAGCAAAGTACGTTGTTCAGGTGTTCCAGCACGATATTCATGCCATGCCTCCCCAGGTCTGAAGATTCGACATCTGCGAATTACAAATTCGAAAAAATATATAACTCACTCTCGTGCAACACAATGAAAAGAAGACGTCAACTATCCCAAATCATCAGAATCTTCGTGCTTTTTTCATCAAGTTGATTTTGTGATCCCATTCCTTGAAATTTTTGAATATTGTGCGAATTAGAAGTGTACAAATAAGAAATTTAAAAATTAGAAATGTTTCTTACCTACTTTTTCGAATAATGTTTTATTTGAACCAGCCATCACGTCCCGTTTCCCATTTTTCGTCAATTACCGTGTTCTGAAAAGAAAATTTTTATTTATGCCATCCATAATTTAAAAAAAAACCTTTACAAAACGTCTTCTTATCTTCTATGACGTCCGTTGTTTGTATCTCGTGTGATTTTTTTGTTTTATTAATTTTAATGAATTCTTTTTTTGTTCAAAAGTAACTTATTTTTCAATTTTTGCTTCAAATTTCAATTTTCAAAAAAAATTAGCTTTTTCCTTTCGAATAAAGCTTTTTTAAACTTACTTTTAATTTATTAAATAATTGGGATGCCTTGGAATATGAAAAAACACACAACAACTAAAAAAAACGGAAATAAAAACAAGGAAATTAATTAAAAAGGCCCTGAAAAGGCTTGAAAAGGCCCAGTGTGCGGTGGAGCGCACATGCGCACTAAGCAATGCGGAAAACGCGGGAGTTCAAAATTTTAACCCTAAAATTGGAAAATTGTTAACTGACACACTATCTTTAACTGACTGTTATCTTTAATATTTGTATTTTTATCATTCAATTAGCATAACAAAAACACTTTATTTGATCTTACAAAATGGCAAAAGGTTACAAACAAGTTTAGGGTTTACTAAACTTTCTAATCTCTGAAGATAGTTGAAAATTTGATCGACAATTGCTTCTTTTAACATTGTGCATGGAACGCTGAACATTTGAGCGGCTTTGATTTTTCCCATCAGGTTGCAAACGTTCTAAAACAGTTTGCTCAATGAAATGTTTCTACAGGAAAAACCCTTACAGTTGCAATCGCATCGACTTTTTTCTTCAAGTCCGCTTCAAGAAGTTGGGTTTTAGACCTCACAATGACTACACCATTTTCACAAATATCGCAGATCACGTTACCCTGCAAAAACCGAAAATTACATGTTTAGTTCTGAAAGTGAAACATGAAACTGAATGGGAGGACAGGAAAACAATGGGAAACGAAGCTTGAACGTTTTGAATAAACTTACACTCGCAAGATTATCGTCCTCAAAAATAATGAATGCTTTAGAAAAGCGGGTCAACCCCCGCTTTTTAAAAAATCATATTGAGAGACTTACCAAGAAAGGAACTGGGACAGTATGATTCTGAAAACAAAGTAGACTTTCCTTGATCCTTGATCAGGAAGTGGCGGAAGAGTCGGAAGCGCAATTTGATTGGTGGAAATGTTGTAATTTCAATTGGTGGAACTTTGATCGCAATAGTGATTTTTAACGGAGGTTGGTTTTCTGTTTAAAAAATACTTCAGCTAATTATAAATATCAATACATAAAACAAGAACATGCTTTAAAAAAAGGGAAAAAATATTGGGGATGTTCGACATGAGAAGGTTAGCCGATATGAGTAAAAGATGTTATGAATGGGCACATTTTAAAAATCATAGCTTTTTTAAGAAACCGAAATTTTCTGAAAAACAACATTTATTTCGTATACATCTAATTTTCTTTTTCGTTTAAGAAAGTCGAAACCCTGTCTTTAAAGGGCTTTACGGAGCTAATTAATGCATCTGGGATGAAAATAGACTTCATATTCATTCCAAATCTCTCTTTAAAATTTTCTAAAACCACCGAGAACACGCGGCTCAAAACAATGGCCTAGAAAAAGGGTCTATCGGCGAAAACTAGTCCGCATGCATGAAAAATCCGAATTAAAATTTAAAAACATAAAAAAGGACTAAAACAAGAATTCTGTAACTATTTATTAAGGAAACACGAAAAAGCTCATAGGAAAAAGTTCGGTCAGATGGCCACTTTTTCTAGGCCATTGTTTTGAAGCTCATTTTCCCGGCTTCTAGGTGGTTTTAGAAAATTCTAAAAACAGATTTGAAATGAGAATGAAGTCTATTTTCATTTAAGGTACATTTATTATCTCCGTAAAGCCCTTCTTTAAGAAAAATACGATATAATTCAGATCATTTTAGCTGCCGCTGAGGAGCTGTCGAAAAAAGTTTAGAACAAGCTAAAAAGGTTAAAATCCATAAATTTCGCTTTAAAAATACTTTAAATTGAAAAAATTTAAGTAAAACAACTATTTTTTCAAAGGTATTCGAACGCTTTGGGTAATGTAAATTTTAGAATTTTGTAATACTCGTCTATTTTCATTTAAGGTACATTTATTAGTTTCGTAAAGCCCTCCTTTAAATGTTTTGTATCTAGTAGGCGATTGTCTAATGTCCCAAATGATAATTCTCAACTCTTACTCGCTAACCTCCCTAGTAAGTCTAAACAATTTATTAATACCGATGGTTGAATAGTCAAATTCTGAGGATTCAGAAGACCTGGAATTTTGATGGATGGTAATGTTGGCAATGGGAAATTTAATGGTGGCAGCGTCGGTAACACAAATTCCTTGTGTTTCTCATTTTTCTGAAAATTTCCAATTTTGACCTAAAAACTAAAATACCTACCGGTTGCCTATAATACTGAACATCAGCCAGACTTCCAGCCAAAACCAGACAAAATAAGAATAATAATTGTTTCATTGGTTTTTCTCTTCCAACTAGAATATTTTTTGTTTTTCAGCTTTTTTATATTGTCAAGCTGATTTTTCTTGGCAGCTCGTTTTTGCGCGCTCTACGGATAACATTGAAAGCGTTGCGACCGCTCGCGTGCGACGGAACTCGCACGTGCAATTTTTTTTTAATTCTGTGGAAGTGGGTGTTTTTCCACGTTTTTATTCGATTTTTTTGGTTATTTTTTTGCATGAAATCTTATTTTTGCAGATCACAACAAAATAAAGCCGCCCGCACCTCGAAAAATGGATAAATCGCTGAAAAAAAGGTATTTTTTTTTAATTTAAAAAAAAAAATTATAATTCCGTTAATTTAAAATTATTTTTCGAAACTTTTGCATAACATTAGCATCAATAAAAAGGAAAGCATAGAAACTAATGAAAATTTAGAAAAAAAGTGAGATTTTCGAAAAATAAATAAAAATTTGTGAAAAAAACGAAAATTTATTGAAATTCTATTTTTTCAGACGTGACAACGAATTACGGATGAAATAGAGGATGGAAAATGATAGCATTGATATTAGGTAAGATTTCAAAAGGATTGTATTGTTCCGCAAAATATATTTTCGTAGGTTAAACACAGAACTTTTCAGGTTCCAAGTTCTTCGAGCAGCAATGTCGATGTTTCTTCCCGATGATTAAACCTTCTATTGTTTCTTTTTTTTTACGAAAAAATGTAAAAATAATAAATTGTTAACTATTTATTTTTTAACAAAACTATTGCAATATATTGATTTAATGATTTTCAGTTTCGGTCCTCTATGTTCAACGACGCTCCTTCGAATGCTGATTCTGAAAAATTAAGATTTAACTTACGAAAATAGTCATACACTCTTACGACAAGGCAACTGGAGCCTTCCCTTCTACTTCTTCCTTCTTCATTCAAAAAATGAGCATAATCGGGAAGAAACATCGACATTGCTGCTCGAAGAACTTGGAACCTGAAAAGTTCTGTGTTTAACCTACGAAAATATATTTTGCGGAACAATACAATCCTTTTGAAATCTTACCTAATATCAATGCTATCATTTTCCATCCTCTATTTCATCCGTAATTCGTTGTCACGTCTGAAAAAATAGAATTTCAATAAATTTCCGTTTTTTTCACAAATTTTTATTTATTTTTCGAAAATCTCACTTTTTTTCTAAATTTTCATTAGTTTCTATGCTTTCCTTTTTATTAATGCTAATGTTATGCAAAAGTTTCGAAAAATAATGTTAAATTAACGGAATTATAATTTTTTTTAATAAAATTTAAAAAAAATACCTTTTTTTCAGCGATTTATCCATTTTTCGAGGTGCGGGCGGCTTTATTTTGTTGTGATCTGCAAAAATAAGATTTCATGCAAAAAAATAGCCAAAAAAATCGAATAAAAACGTGGAAAAACACCCACTTCCACAGAAATAAAAAAAAAATTGCACGTGCGAGTTCCGTCGCACGCGAGCGGTCGCAACGCTTTCAATGTTATCCGTAGAGCGCGCAAAAACGAGCTGCCAAGAAAAATCAGCTTGACAATACCATCTTTTTAATCTTTCACCTCTGTAGTGTTATTTTTTTTCCTTTATCAACTGATGTATAATTTACTACTCGATAATATTTGTTCAGAACATTTTTTTGTTTTTGAACTGTTTATTTAATAATTATCTTCCTTTTTGATTAATAAAAAAAATATGAGAAAAGACCGGCAAATGTTAGGGACGAATTACAAAGAAAAATATTAAAAAATAAGTACCAGTAATCAAAACGGAAAAAATACATTTTCAGAACACATTTTTTCTCGAAGAATGAGAAAAATTGAGGTAGAAAAGCAAGACTAGGATCTGAGGGAAGGGGAAGTTTTTGGGAGAAAATAATCTAGATGATAACAACACTTTCAAATGTTGGTGATGGAGTCGATGGTTCGTCTCGGATTCCGGAATCTATTGAGGAGTTGGAAGAGCTGAAAAAACGTTATTTAAAATGGGGAAAACTCTAATTTTTTTTTTAATTTGGAGGATTTTCCTCGTTTTTTATTGATAACGCTCATTCTAAAAAATGGTGGTCAAGATTGTAGCAATTAAAGCTAAGCGCGGATTAAACATGTTTTCTTCAAATTAATAAAAACAATTTCTACTACCCACCGATTCTTAGTTGTCTTCTGTGGTAGTGTCATCGTCGATGCATGTGAAAGCGAGCTCGTCGGAGAATGTGTTTTACTTCCAGCACTCGAAGATCCATCAGACATTTCCGAAGAGTCATCGCTATTCACATGAAGTGTTCGAATATTATTCTGATTCTTTGTCAAAACATCAGAAGGCCTTCGAATCACTCTCCGTGGACCAAATCTATTACTACTTCTCGGCGGGATCGGAATCCGAAGTACCGAATTTTGACGTGAAAAGAATTGAGGCCTGTCATCATCCACATATAAATTAGTGACCGCTGACATCGATGCGGAGAACCCTGCTTCCGTATCGAATTTATCCTGAAAAAATTATATTTAAAAAATTATTTTTTTAATTTAATGTATTACCTCTTTTTCATCCTCTTCTTCATCATAATATTCCATTATACTATTCTGTGACATACTTTTCCTCAGTCGATCCTTTTTAATCTCATTTATTTGATCACCAAGTGTCAAAAGCTGTTGCAGCAATGTCATGTCGTTCTCCATCAAAGAGAACTGAAAATTGCGTAATTATTCAAATAATTTCCCGCCCTTGTTCATGTTTTGTTTGTCCATTTTTTTTGCTTCCAAATATTTCACGCTTTTCCACCATTTTCGGTAATTAAGCGCAAGTCGCCACGCCAATTTTCAAAAGATCCGTCGGCAAGATAAATGACGCAACATGCGTACCGAGAATTCCAAATTATGCCTAATTCTCTTGAATATTCTACACTCTCTAGAACCAGCTGCTTATAATTCATACAGTGTATGTCCCCCTCCCTTCCCTTTTGCATATCCAGATGCATCGGAAAAATAAAATCAAATCAAAAAAGCCAGCTGCATATATAGATGAATGTTTTGCAAATTTTGTGCAGTATATACATAAATTCATACATACATATATTTGATTCAATGGGTGGTTGGTTCCAATATAATCTATATGAATGATGAATACCCATTCGAATTGGAAAGCATAGCAAAGGGGAGAGGGAGAGGGCGAAAAAAACATCAAAGTCCAATGACCCGATGCGCGAATTCAGTAACAAAAGCAATGCTTCCCGAGGTAATCTGCCAATACTCAAGGTTAATTTGACCGCTCGCTAGATTGGTGCTGTTCGTGGTTTTTTTTTAAATGCCGAAGAATTTGGTGGAATGGTTTCAATTTTGTCTAAAATGGCGGAAATTTATGAGCATGATTTTTAGTTATCGGTTTTTTATGGGCAAAAGTAAAATTTGTCAAAAAATCTCAGAACGACACTCCACAATTCCGTTAGCTTATATATGTTTAAACTTATTTTTTTGAAACAAAAACCAAAATCACCAAAAAAGTCAAAAACTCAGTACAATGCTCCGCAATTCCGTTGCTCGTATCTTTGTTAAAATTAATTCAATTTTTACAAAAATTATACAATTTTCATCAGAATTTTTCTCTTTTTTTTTGAACGCGGCTTTTTAGAATTTAACATTTTCTATAAATTTTAAATTGTAGACAAGAAAAATCTAAATTTCGAAAAACTAATCCGCAAAGTCTCGTTTTCACAATTTTCAGGTTCGTTCAACAAATGGTTCATACTTCCGTATCAAAAAAAGGAGACATATCGCCAAATAACTCTGCCCACTTGATGTATATGACACCAAAACACTTCAAACTTTTTGCCATATATAAATATAAATACCAATATAAAAAAGAAAAGCTCTATTTCCCCCTCCCCCCGATCGCATCATCTACTAATTCTCAGGTATATTTACCCTAAGTCTCAGAAACCGCTATTCAATTCAATTTCTCACACATTCTTTATAATAACAAGGACTTTTTCCGAAAAGTGTTTGTCTATTTGATCTATAAGAACATGGCGGATAAAAGGCGTGGAATATAATACTATTTGCTCTTGTAAGATTTTCCAAAAATTTCTAAACTCCCTTACCATCTTTTCCCGAATCATGTCAAAGGTTGAAGGGCCTTCAATATTTGATGATGAGGTTTGTTCTTCCAGCTGTTTTTGTTGCTCATCAAGACTGCAAAAACTTTTCGCTTTCTTGTATCTTTCCAATCGTCGAATACGGTTGGCACAAATCGCGCGGTATTGATCAAGATCCTCCATCTGAAACAAACACAAATAATAAAAATCATAAAACGCAATAGTAATATTACTACGAATGATAAAGACATCGACGATGAACAACAATCAGAGAATCGAAAAAGTGATTTAAAATTAAACAAAGAATTGATTTACAACACAAGAATGGTTTTATAAGAATGTTACAAGAGGGAAAAGGCAAAGGCAAAAATTTCTCTTCCCTCTTATTACCGTTTTGTTGTGTTGTTTTACAACCCAAACGCCCCCTGTGGCATGATGAAAACGAATGGCAAAGGAGATGTGATTAGCTGGAAGCGAAAAAAAATGGAAAAAGAAATGAAGGGGGGTCACCCTGCGTCTCTATTCATACAATTATCAAGCCATACACTGATTAGCTGATGATGTTTGAAAGAGATGATGGAAATAAACTAGAATCAAATCGCAATTTTTTATATTTATCGAGAAAAAATAAATTACGAGGATTAAAAATATATGTTGTTTTTATTTTCAAAAAAAAACAAGTAAATTTGCAAACACAAAAATTGAAAATTCGCCATTTTTTACAGAATGCGCGTGAAATTAAATGTATGTGTGTTCACAGCTACGAAAAAATGCACAAGAATAATTAATAAAAAATGTAGATTTTTTATTTGTTTTTTAAACATCAATTTTCATTAATTTAATTTTCCCAAACTTCAAAAAATTCGAAAACAAACATTTTAAAAACGGCAACTACGGTCATTAAACTGTTTCCGGACTTTAAAATTTCGAAAAAAAAGCAGTATTAAAGAATTTTTTAAAACATCATCATAAAATAATTCTAAAATTGTCAGTAATTAGATGGACAGGTGGACAGGCACTCATCTCCAGACATACACTTGTTCTATTTCTCGGACAACCATTTTCAAAAACTCTACATTTTAGTACGCGCGCGGCGCACGGAAAACCGAAAAATTTTCAAGCGAGGAAATAATTGCAAAAAGGAAGCAGAAGCAGAAGCGGTTTATGAGAAGAGGAAAACATAGTGTGGAGCGATTTATTTGAAGATGGGATCAAATCAGCATGCAATGAGCGAAAACAAGAAGGCGAAATTAGGATGATGATGATGATGACAAGCGGACATGAGAAAAAAGAACACGACAGAAAATTACGGTGATGAGCACTGAAAAAACATAAAATAAATAATAGCGAGACTTGATTCGAGAATAAGATAACTCTCTTTCAATGAGACAATAGGTGGGAGTGTCAGATAATAATTAGGTGAAAGGATCTTCTTAAAAGAGGGTGGGGGGAAACAAAAAAGGCAAACCATGTGTGTCATTTTTGACACCAGATGGTGACACGGACAAATCCATGAAGATAATAATAAAATAATAACAGGAGTAAATAGATGCTACTTGCCCTAAATGAACGTCTAGCTTATCGCAAAAAGGGCTTTTCCTATTATTTCTGCCACAAAAGTAAAGTAAACATGAAAAAGAGGGCGCAGTTGTGTATGTATGTAAAAGAGTGACCGATCGGAGTGTTCGGACGGGTTCGATAGGCGGGACTGTGCTTTAGGAGGGAACATACACACTAGGTTATTATCCTTCAGTTCCTCTCCCCAGTCAACCAACAACAATTAGCAATTATGCCCTCCAACCCTATTTCTACTTCTACATTTCATGTTTCGAGGCGAAAAATGTCAATCCACTTCAACAAGTCTCCCCTCCTCAAATATTAGGTTTCAGCCACAATTTTTAATTATAATTAATTAGAGGGAAAGTACACAACATTATTTATGAATCATGTGACTATTCGACAAAAATGGACAAACAAGAAGAAAGCTAGAAGCTATGATAAAAATGAAAAGAAGATTCCCATCAACACAATAATAATAATAATAATCTTCACATAAATTATTGTTTTTTGACCAATGTATATATACTTGACTAGAAATGAGTGAAAAAAAGTAAATGACAATATTGAATGAGAATAAATGGATTGGACAAGTAGGAATGAAGGAAGGGCGGGCATTCGATAAAGCTGTTATAGCAGATGTCCCTCCACCCTTTTAGTAGTACATCCATATAAAAGGGGGCGGAGTCAGAGCACGGGAAAAAAGTAGTCGAGGGAGTTACTTCCAATGATAAGATAGGATGATCGTTGGACTTGTCAAAATACGAAAAATAAGTTTTATTACAAGTTGATACAATGATAAAATGTTAGTGTTTTTTGGTGTTGTGAAGAATGTGCGAAAAGATAAGGTTTTATTGGTAAATTTTAACACTGGGAGAGAAAAGATGAAAACATGAAGTT
The DNA here is from genome assembly GCA_964036255.1 of Caenorhabditis virilis. Taxonomy (NCBI): domain Eukaryota; kingdom Metazoa; phylum Nematoda; class Chromadorea; order Rhabditida; family Rhabditidae; genus Caenorhabditis; species Caenorhabditis virilis. The sequence goes on from OZ038416.1 coordinate 7,700,290, forward strand.
CAACGTTTGTCAGGAAGGTCAGGCCATCAGAGTTTCGAAGTTTCAGTTTTCTCACCACGAAACAATGACCAAGGAAAAGCTTTTACCGATAAAAACTATAGCTGGATTGAATATTGCACACAATTTTGTAATTCGGAATGAAAAAAATTCGATTAAGCCATACTTTATGTATTTAACGCAAAAACTTCATTTTTTCATGCGTTATAGGCGTTAAAATGACGTTTGTAAAAAATTTGAATTTTTGCGTGTGTGCAATTTGTCGTAACGGTGCACACACACACACACAAAAAGCGTTGTTCGTGACAATATTTAAAATGAGTACAAGGTCAGTTTTCGTAAAGTCCTCATCTAATCTTCTTGAACTGAAAATTAAAATCCCTAGTTGGAATTAAACGATCATCATTAGTTTTCAAGTTAAACATACTTCCACTTGTAATCCGAAAACGTTTGAAAACGTTGGAATTGAATTTATGCGCGAAAAACTAATTTTCACCTCAAAATACACAAAAGAATTCATAATTTTTGGGATCCAAGTAATCAATAAAATCTCCTGAATTGCGTTTTTACAAATATATTAAAACAGTTGGAAGTAGTGTTTTTAACCTTGAACATCTGCCACAAAATAACCATAACAATGCTCTGAATACTTGAAAATCTAAAGTGCTGGGTGTTGAGTCAAGGGATTTCTGTTCCCTCACCAGGAAGCCCCCGCCATAAAACCACCATTCGTTATCCATAATATCCCCCCATTAAACGACACATGTTCCCCCCTCCATACTCTAGGATGATTTTAACACCAAATATTGAAATAGACCCCCTTCTCTATATTACATGAATAAATATTATGGTGTTAATAAAACAATAGAGTCGTGCCGGATGTATTAACAAAATAAAAACAAAACAAAACAGAGGTGTGAACATGGGGGGGGGGGGGGGGGGGGTGAGATAAAAAATAACAAAAATATATTGTTGTTGCAAATTTGCCAGAATTGCAACAATAATAAACAGGTGCTGATTTTCGAGAAAAAAACAACTGGCATGATTGATGTCTTTTTGTTCAATAAATGTTGATACAATAATCTGATGATTGATTGCGAATGTTTTGCCTATTGAAAAGTGTTTTGTTTCCAGAATCGTAAATATAAATGGTTGAAAACAATTTGACAATGATTTGAGAAATATTTTCATATGAATAAATACATATGAAAAGCTTGGATTGTTTGAGATTTCCAAACAATTTTGATTTCATGAAATAACTGTAGAAAACCAACCGATTCCAAACGCGCTCTACTGATAATCCTCGATTTTTTTTTGCATGTTCCGGTACACGGACAAAAAATTATTTTTTCATAATTGGCCCAATAGATACCAAAAATCAAAAAAAAACTCAAAAATAATATTTTCAATGCGTACGGACACGGTATAAGCTATGCAAACCCGCGACAATAGTGGTGCGCGTTTGGAATCGATATGAAATTTTATTTTTAAAAATTAAGCAGATCGAAGACTACTGTAATCCTGGTTTTCGATCAGCAGTTCTTATCAGTAGTTATTATTATAGTCCCCCTCTAAAAAATGTTCTTTGCAACCATCTAGTTTTCATCATAATTGGTCAAAAGTATTTTAAAAAAAGATAAGACCGTAAAAAAGGGACAAAATTGTACTTCAATCTTTCCACTTTATTCATATTTTTAATCTTTATAATGCACAAGTTTCCTGCAGAATATGTATAGTTAACAGAACAAGAATAACAAAAGGAAAATCATGGTAACCATAGAGACAAGGAAGGATTTATAATATGAAACCCTTTTCCATGAAATAAATCCGAAATATGTATAATAATGAACTTTTGATTAAACAATACACAAAAAGTGTCAAAAAGAGCATTTCCGGACGAAGTGAAAACGTCTCTCGATTAAAAATTATGCGGAAGACAAACAATCTCGGTCTGGTTTTTTTCTTGATTCTCTTCTCAGGAATTGAGGTTTGAGCATTAGTGTATCATTTTTAATTGAAGAAATTATATACAACAAAATATGTAAAGAAAATTTGATAAGGTTTAAAATAGAAAGGAATGTGTGTACTATAGCTTTGGAATTTTTTCAAAATGCACTTTAATTGTTTCAGATAACGGATGGGAGAAAATTGTGAAGAGCTAAAAACTGAAGTGGAAGGGCAATGGGCAAAATTGTGACCAAAAAAGTTATTTTAGTTCGAATAAAGTTAGTCCCCCGCACTTGGTATTCTAGGTCGCGTTTTTAAAGGAGGGTTATACACATGTTTAAATACATATTACTAAACCGATCTGAAATGCAATTTTACGCACCTAAACAATAGTGAGACATTTTGCAAAAAAGTAGAAATTCGAAAATGAGGGCACCCGGAATCAAACTTGGCTGCCACTTTGGTGGAAACTTTTACGTTTCTGAGGCCAAAGTTCGATTCCGAGTGCCCTTATTTTTGCATTTTTTTTTGCAATTTTTTCACTATTGTTTAGGTACGTAAAATTGATCGCGTAATTTTTGCTAATTTTTGTTTCATGTGGAATATTCATGATTTATTTTCCAACATTTGAAAGAAAAAGTGAGCAGTTATATTCATAAAGTTATATTTCGCTTTTTTGTGTCACATTTCTCGAAAATACCATTAAAATTATCCTCAGACTCGTCTTCCGGTCATTCAAACTTAATGTGCAATATTGACACATATTTGAGCGACAATTTGACGCCTACATTTTAATAGAGCGATTCACAAAAAAATACACCGTTCACTTTTTTCATAAATAAAACGGTAAGAAGCCTATTCAAATAATAGTAGTAGTTTGACCCAAGTTCATTGTGACCATAAAAATACAACAACAGACACGAGACAAGAAAACAATTCAAAAAGTAAAAACGAACGAACACAAAAAGGAATCGAACATTCCTTTTCCAACAAAAGAAACAGGGAGCAAGACAATATGCGTATGTGCATAGAAGCTGACGAACGAACGTCTGCTGCTGCTGCTTATGCGCAAATACAGAAGCCGAAAAAGGACGGAAGACAGGCCTAGACATCAAGCTGAATAATGGAAACAGCTCCGGGGAAATGACCAAATTGAGTAAATATTAGGTGGGAGGGGGGAGAATACCTAATATTTTAACGTGGGAATGTAATAATCGAATATGAGCGATCAAAAAATTATTTGTTTTTGTGTGGTTTGTGGTGGCACGTCATTTGTGTAGAACATCCGTTTACTTTGGAAATTATATGATCGAGAAAAAGGGCTTACGCAATACGAATCGGGTGTAATTTATATATTGCGCATCATTTTCGAAGCAGCTGCTTATGTAATCCATAATACATGTGATAATATTACGTAATTCCTATCTTGAATCATCCTATCCAGAAGTATCATTCATTTTACTATCTTTAAAGGAAATTATCCATCATTTGCATAAGTAATCTTTAACGATATCCAACGGTGTCTATAACATACTCAACCTTTCAATTATGTTCCGATGACTAATATCTAGGATGAATCTTTTTATGGTTCCGCATTAATTGATCAATTAGGTGTGATCCGAGCTAATTGCATACTTATTAACTATACCGAAAAAACAACAAATGTCGTGCTGAGTTGGTGATAAGTTTTTCTCTTTTAAAATTATATTGTCAGCTGTGCGATAGTCTTCCGATGGGAAACAACACGATGTGGCGGATTTACAATAGAGTGTCTGGCGTCGGCATACTTATGATAACAGGAGGTTATTACGTAATTGTCAAGAAGTTACACTGTTACAGCTTTTGACACGATGTCGGATGTCTTCAAAGCGGGAAATGATCTGGGCTGAGGGATGGATTGATATTTGATAGGTGTTGACATTTCGATTATAACTTGAAAATTTCCTTCTGAAAAAGATTGTGATCAACTGATTTATTTTTAAACCTATGCTTAATGTTACATACGACCATGGATGATGGGAACCACTTTTGGGACTTGTCAATCATTTCTTAATGACAGCTCTGATCAATATACAAAAAAATTGTACAAATAAAAGAGTTGAGTTATCCTTTCCTTCGTCATGATAACTAAAACTTCTCTTTCGTAGCCGTTTAACAATGAGGTATTTACTAATATTTATTAGGATATGCTTTGGGTATTGCGTAATACGTTGTTTCTTTCAAAAAGCACCAACTCGGAATAACTATTTCTGGTAAACCGCCCGAGTATCACCCTGTTTCTTACGGTGTTTCACACGAGACCCCTCAGACATTTGGCACACACCTCCCTTTAAACGTGCACTCAGAGACATTTAAACAATTTTAAAAAGGCGAATATTGTAGAGTGAAATTTAAATTTTGAAATAAAATTGCTAAAAATTTCTGAATTTTGCAAAATAAAATTAACAATAAAATTCAACTGATTATCGTAATTCTTTAAACCATACAAATCATATTCACAGTTAGCAAACTCGATTGTAATCATTTGATTACCAAGAAATAAACAGAAAAACAGTCATCCATCACAATAAGATGAAATATAAAAAGTGAAATGTTCCATTGGAATGCAGTTTTTGTCTGTACATGTGTGACTAGATCAACATGAAAAGATGAATAAATTCTGATTTTCGTCAAGATTCTGATTTTCGTCATAAAAAAAAAGACGAAGTGAATTTGACCACTGCAATTTACTGGTCGAAACCAGACAAGGTCGTTCAGGAATTGAAATGAATGAGGTTGATGTGATAATGTGATTCTACTACTTATCTATTCAACACTGTTTGATAACGGAAAAGGTTCGAGAATAAGTGGTTTATTATAACAGCATTTTTTTTAATATGTGAGGCCTAATTTGAAAAACCTACAATTTTCAAAATTTGGAATTTTAAACTGGATTCAAGAACAATCAAGGTTCACTGAAACAAAACTTCGCATAGCAAGAAATCCTCGTCGAACGAAATAGTCACAAATTGGAATAACTAAAGTAGATAATTTAGGACTTTAGTAAGACGAAAGTATATAATTGGTGGTTAGATAGAATAAACAAATCAAGTTTTAATACCGAGTATTTCCGGAGTTAAACTTTGGGTTTCGTTGGAAATCTTATGCCTCGAGGAGAGAAGAGGAAATCAGAATATTCGATTCTTATCGGTGTTCAGCATAAAGTTAACAGTTTAAGTATCTTTGAAAGCAACCGGGAAAATTAAGTGTCACAATGTCTTTGAAGATAATTTCAAAGGAAACTCAAGGTTTTTCTCATAACCGAGCATCAAAGTCATCATGCAACATAAAAATAATATAAGTTGTCATATTTGAGTAATCCATTGGCGACCATGAAACATCCCAGTCCTTTTGAAAATTTGAATTTTCTCACGAAACTTACACAAAAGTGAATATTAATTTAAAAGTGATCATGAGTTTTGACAAGTTAGTGATTCATATGAAAACCAACAGGATAGAATTATTTGTTTCAAAGTGCTGCGGACCGAATATATGTGGAAAATGGAAAATCGGAACAAATGGAGATTCAAATTTAATCAATGAAGCGTTTTAAAAAATTTTAAATGAATTTAAATTTTCTAAAAAATTCACGGAAGCAAAAACGAGCTGTCTGGTGAAGATCGATTTTTGCGAAGCTATCTACCGAACCCCATTCGAAAAACGAGCTACCTGCAAAAAAGTTTCCACCGCGGAATAGTGTTGGCTTCTAGTACGCGATAAATTGGGTCCTATGCCAAATATTAAATGTGTGTATTTTTATTTTTTTAATTTGTTTTTTTGCATTTAATATGTAAAAATTTAGGTGGCCTAATAACACAAACTATCGCGGACTAGAAATCTAAACTCTTCCACGGTGGAAACATTTTTGCAAGTAGCTCTTTTTTTCTGGTTTTTTCTCCTATGAACTTTACAAAAATTTTGAAACCCATTTATAACATAAGTATGTCATTTTCAGAAGATTTAACGTCATTTATATTCTCTGTAAATTCAAAATAACTTCCACAAACACATAATAGCTAATTATAGGACATAATATTTTGCAATTGAAAATTATTCAACATTAGAAGTCTAGCAAAAAAAATATCTAGCGTTTGTCCTGAATTGTTAGATCGTAGCCTAAGGAGTGCCCAAATAAACACAATTTTTCTTTTTCCCAACGATTTTTTCCTTTATTTTTTATTGTGGATAATTTCTTGAAATCCCGTGTTTTTTCAACCTTTTACCACCTTTTCTTCTCTTTTCTTCGTCCGAAGCAAACTTGATCCGTTTTAATCTGTGGAACCGTCAGGTTTTACTTAATCCAAACCAACATTCCCTGTCTCTCATTCGATTCTAGTCATTCATTCATCTAAATGCTACCGAAACCATCTCCAAACCCTTTGCTTTCCTTGTCAATATTCTGCACATTATTATCAATTATCTCATTATTCAGCTATCTTCCTAAATTTTTCTCAGACATTTCTAAAATCGAGTTGAGTCTGAAATATGAATTGGACGAATTTCTAGAAATTGAGAATATAGTCAGAAGAGAGTTTCAAAAAGTTCCACGACAAAAACGACATTATTCATATCAATATTATAATTATTGTGAATGCGAATATATTAATTATTGTCAACCTGGAAAACCAGGAAGACCAGGTAAGAAAATCTTGAGAAGTCACGAGAAAAAGTATACATTTTAGGAGAAGATGGTGAAGCTGGAATAGACGGGCTTCCAGGCATGCCAGGACCACCGGGTGAAGCTGGAGAGATTCCAAATCTCCTATACAACCAAGTATACGGATGTCGAATCTGCCCATATGGCCCAAAAGGTAGAACCGGCCCACCTGGATTTGACGGACCGCCGGGAGCTCCGGGATGGACTGGAGAGAATGGTCAAAAAGGCGTAGACGGGCCTAGAGGAGAAATTGGAGAAGAAGGAATACCTGGGATTCCGGGAGGTGAAGGACTTCCAGGACCACCAGGTCTACCAGGAGAGATTGGAATAACAGGAATAAAAGGAGTTATGGGTGAGACTGGAGAGTATGGACCACCCGGGTTGCCAGGAGACCAAGGATCACAAGGTGAACCAGGACTGCCCGGTGAACCAGGACCAATGGGGCCAGTAGGGTATCAAGGAGAGTTTGGACGACGTGGAGAGCCAGGTAAGAGTTCGATAGAGTTCATAATAATGTCATTATACAACCGTGTTTTGATGGCTTTGAATTTTCTAATAACATTATTTTTATCTCGTCAGAATTCTATAGGGAATAAATAAAGTTACAGATTCCTAATCTTAATTCAAAGTACTAATAAACATGATAACAAAAATGGGAATTGATTCCATATCCAAATTAAAAAATCCACAAATCCACAAGCTAAATTTTATTGATTGCTCATTTTCGGCTGCTCACCTGATTATATGAAAGGCGTCACAACCGCGACGCGCCTGACCAACCGATAAATTTGTATGCGTTGCGGTCGCGTCGACTTTGACGTATGAGCGGAAAAAAATGAGCGGCAAAGGAAAAAAAAATAACAATATAGTTGAAAAGGAGACTCTACCCTTCCTATGTGTCATTTCTCACTTATGTAAGCCCTTCAATTGATTAGTTTTTGTCATACCAACTCACGCTCGTGTGTGTGACGCATCAGGTGGTATGCACATAGCTTTTAGATTTTTTAAACGTTTTCCCAAAATGTGTTTCGCCTAATTTTTATGCCTTTGACCATAAAAATCGTATGCTTTTCAGGCCCGCCTGGCCCAATGGGACGTCTTGGAAAACCTGGTTTCGATTCTCATTATTGTCCATGCCCCGCTCGCAGACTATTCGGACGAATACAAAAATAAAACACCTACATTTGAAAATAAATATTTTATTTATTTCACTTCTACACAAATCATGTATTCCTCTTTCTTGATCAACTCATAAGCTTTACTTGACCATGTAATGAAGTGGTTGTCCTGGTTCCCAATCGTATGGAAATTCTGGGCGTCCGCAGTTTTGAATGGCTTGTTTCATCAACTAAAAGTCATCTATTTTTAAAGATAGGAAAACTGGTAATTTACTCTATAAATGTCTTCATATTTTGGATCAGTGAAATAATCCCAACTATCAACCATTGTCAGAATCTGTTTCAACTCGTTCGCCGGGCATGGATGAACAAACATTTTATCAGGTGTCTGTCGAATATTGATTTTTGCTTGACCAACTTGATTCATATCCGTGATTTCTTTCCATGGAACTCTTCCAACAGTCAATTCTACTTGCATGTACAACCATGTTTCGACGTCATCTTTTCTGGAAATGTTTTTATTGGGATTTGAATGCCTGAACTTCCGTTTTTATTACCTTCCAAGTTCCTGCTGTTTATGACAAGCAATTGGTGCATAACGAACAGTCCCACGGAATCCTGCAGCAGCTCTTGGTTTGCGAATCACACCCTGAAATAATAAATTGATAAATTGTTATTCGAAAAGCTTTTCAAGTAAGGACATACACTGTTATCTGTGAACTTTCTGGCCATTCCAAAATCAAGAATATAAACTTTTCGAAGTTCATTCAATTCCAATCTTCCAATTGTATAATTTCCCGGCTTAACATCTCTATGCAAGTATCCAATATTATGCAAATCTTCCAGCGCTTCCAACGATTGAAGGCCACAACTCAAAGAACACGCCAAACTTAAGCTTTGTTGCGGGGTTCCTTTACGAAGATCTTGCAATGATTTTCCAACAAGTGTCATGACAACATAATTGAAACTTCCATATCTTCCCTTGTCCTCAATCTTGCAGAAATGACGAGATCCGCGTCTTGTCAATTCACCAAGCACCAAAACCTCCATTTTCAGCACTTGCATCTGCTCACTAATTCCCTCAACTTTCAGAGCGTATTTTCCAGTTGCATCATTGCAAAGATACACGGCACCACAACCTCCTTCTCCGAGTTTTTTCATGATCGTCCATCTTTCGACCTGAAGATGGACTCGATGAAACAAAATCGTATTAAGTAAAACGATACCATGGCACCAGCTGCCAGTTGAACTAATTCCGGTGGTGGAGCTGTCATTTATGAATAAGATCGACTTGTTGTGAGCTATATTTCAACTATCAATTGAATATGATACGAATGTGAAGTTAAAAAAAAATCCAACACTTGGGTTGTTTCACGTTTTTATTTCATCTTTGTTGTTACTTTCTGTTTGTTTAACTTCGTTTCGATGTTATCAATTTATTATGAACTCAAATATTCTTGATCATCGCGGTTTATAAACGGTGGGCTAAAGTGAACCGACTATAACTAAGAAAATTCAGTACGACAATTAAAAATTGAGTCGCAGAAAAGCGGGCGTTTTTAGGGAATAGGATTTTTGCAATTGTGCGGCACTGTTTCACAAAACGCGTTATATTCAGATATTCAGGGACGCAATTTTGTAATTCGGAGTGAAAAAATTATATTAAGCCATACTTTATGTATTTAACGCGAAAACTTCATTTTTTCATGCGTTGTAGGCGTTAAAATGCCGTTTTCTAAAAAAAAAATAGAATGTTTGCGTGTATGCAATTTGTCGTAACGGTGCACACACGAGGCTTGGCCGGAATCGGAAAACGAAATTCCTGTTTTTCCTACTTTTTTTCAGAACATTTATCCAACGGAAAATTTTCCGATTTTTTCCGAAATTTTCCGAGAAAAAATCGGATTTCCGATGTTTTCAAGATTAATGACACTGTACTACTAATTCATCTTTTTTTTTAAAAAGCAATCAATAAAAATGCATTCGAAACAAAACTTTTCATCATATTAGCGAATTATCCGATTTTTTCCGAAATACACCCACAAATCATTGTTCGTGATGACAATTTCGGTTCACTTTATCTCACCGTCGCTTTGAGAGCTTCTCAACCCCACAGCCGCTCCGCAAGCAGGAGACGAGTGTCCACCTCCGCGTCGCGTGCGTGCGTAGCGTCTGTGAGGTTTAGCAGCCTTCAAAACGCAATGATCGAGAATATTTGACTTGACAACATCATTTAAGACTCTAATGATGTTGTCTGATCCAGATGAAAGAATCCAGATAATTTTGCGTTTCAAATTTGGTTTTACTTTCAGTTTTGATGATGAAAATAGAAATTTAGGGGACCAAAAATACTCTGCTTATTATAATGACCGCATAAAAATGGTCCCAATATGAAATCCTCCAATTTTAACATGCATTGAACCGAATGGTCCTCAAAAATTCAAAATTCCTTAAAAAAGTAAAGTTTTGAGGTAATCACTTTTGAGCCAAAAATTTCACTTAAAAGTTTAAATTTAGGATTTCTGAAAAACGTTAATTGAATTGAGCACTTTGTTGCGACCGGATACTTATAATTTTATGATTTTTTTCAAACAAGTCCATTCGAACCAAACCACAAAACGTTTTCATTTTGAAACATTGTCAAAGATGTTCGATTTTGCAGCGAAAACACTTGAACATTGGACGAGTAAATATCAACAATTTCTAGGGATGTCCAGTAGGTGAAAACTCCTTCATAAGTTGTCCAAGGTTATCATAAGTCCGCAAAAACAAATATGAAAATGTGTTCGTTTCTTTTTGGGATAAAAAAAATTTGAATACACAACAAATGTTTCGTTTTTCGATAGAAAAAAATTCGTGACCGAAGAATTGGACGAAACGGTTCTCATATCTAGTCATTGTGTAGGTGTCTCCATACGATGGATGAATGTTATTTCTCGTTTTTTTTTATTCTGGGATACATTCATGGATTATTGTCGTAAATCGAGAAAGTAGGGCAAGCAAATGATGCTCTCGGTGGTTGCCCTCACGATCTCATCCGCACATAATCGAAATGGTTACTAACGGAACATTTGGAAAACGAATAATAAAAAGGGAAATAATAAAACGATGAATAATACGAAATAAGGAGGAGACAATTTGGACCGGATACAATACTGGACAAAAAATTACATGACCGAATCTACACTTTCTATATATTCATGTCATCTTTCTGGTTTGTGCAACAGATTGTACTCTACTAATTTCAATTATGTTTCAGATATTTTATGTTTTCAGATATTAGTTCATTTTGAAAATGCTAGCTTGACGAGCATTTCTGTTTGATTTTGCATCTTTTCACATCCATTTCTTGGACGAGAAGCTCCCCCAAAAAAGTTCGGAGCTCCTAGTTCATGATTTTTAAACGGTTCTGAAAATCAATTCTTCAAAAAAATTTTAGCATGGCATCGTAATCAAACATTTCAGAAGTTAAGTAACAGATTTTTCGCTCTAAATTTCAGACTTTCGAGAATGTTGAACTTTTTCTAATTTTAATATTTTTCAGGAGTTTTATGATTTTTGATAAGAATTTCGATTTTATTTTGTGCCCACAATTTTTGAAAAGTCGAAAAAACGCAAATATATACGCTTAAAGACTGTGTGCCACTTAATCTTTTTTTTATGTTTTATCTGGGATGAAAATAGACTTCATTCTCATTCCAAATCGGTTTTTATAATTTTCTAAAACCATCTAGAAGCCGAGAAAATGAGCTTCAAAACAATGACCTAGAAAAAGGGGCCACCGGCGAAAACTAGTCCGCAGGCATGAAAAATCCAAAAAAAAACATAAAAACGAAACACGAAAAAAAGCTAAAAGGAAAAAGTTCGGCCAGGTGGACACTTCTTCTAGGCCATTGTTTTGAACGCGTTTTCTCGGCCTCTAGGTGGTTTTATAAAATTTTAAAAGCAGATTTAGAATGAGAATGAAGTATATTTTAATTTAAGGTACATTTATTATCTCCGTAAAGCCCTCCTTTAAATTTAAAAAAAATTGGTTATTTAGTTACGAAAATTAAAATAACAAATTTTTAAACTTCATGGAAAAACGTTCTGTTAAAAATTTTGATAGAATCTGGTAAACGCTTGCGTATAGACATGAAATAAAGAAATTGAATTTAGAATTATTTGAAAAAGGATCAGTGAGGATTTAGGGTCAGTGAATGGGAATTTATTCAAGCTTTGACATGCCGCTTTATTGTAGGCTATAATATGAATACCTAGATGTTTTAGAATTTACTAGAGTCGAGTTATGGACCACAAATTTCGACAGAATTAGTGTTTTCAAGAGAATTTTTTTTCGAAAAACCGAACTTTTGTTTAAAAAATTATAATATTTCTGTGGTTTACAGGCTAGTTGGTTTGTGTATAGATTGCCGTGTAATTCATCGCAAATTCGACTTGTATCATAAGCGCTTCCGAATCATTTAATTCAAATCTAATTCGTATGACATGTTCGAAATCTTGTACTTACCCATATCATGTCATGTCACCTTTAAAGGCACCTCCAATTCAAAAATGCAATATTACACGACTTGAGCCTCCCCCTCTCCAGCTCAAGTGTTCCCCTTCCAATTTTGTCGGGGTTTTTGTATAAAGGTATTAAAGAAAAAAGACAACCATGGTCTCTCATTCCGCAACAATTCATTATGCTCATGATGACCTATGTGACCCCCCGCAATTCCTTCACACCGAATATTAATGAGCATCCATTTTCAAAAGGTGTGCTGCGTCGTCGTCTGTCTCGAAGAAAAATGGTAAAAAGTGCTCTAGATTTATTTATGTGATTCACCTGTTTTTGCAATTTCACTTATTCTTCTTTTTTTTCAAAAAAGGGTCAAAAGAAACTCGAATGACCCCATTTACTTTCAATATCAATCTATTTAGTACATGGCTTTTTTCAACATTCAATTCCTTTCGACTCATTTCATTCAACCATAACTGTTTTTTTCTAATAACCATAACCTTTCCCATAACCTATATCCTAATAAATATTACCTATAAATATCCTTTCTCAAACTTCAAATCATTTTAGAATAACTATTAGAAATACTACTAGTAACCTTCAGCTTTCCTTCTTCATTAGTTTTCTATAAGAAATCAATGTTTTGAAAAGAACATTAATCGAGAAAATCTCACTCGAGAAAATCTCACTGGTTGTCCTTAGAGCATTGGGGAACACGACGCGAAGGCATTTCTTCATCATTTCTACCATAATTAGGCAACCTTCCGTCTTGTATTCCATATGTACAATTGTGACATTGTAATTGTTAGTCTCATAGTGTTGTGTCCACTTGCCATTTGCATGTGTGGCTCGTTTCGTCACCTTTGCTATTTCAATCAAGATTTTCAATTTCTCACTTTCTATTTCGTCCAAAAATAATAATAATTTTATTACAGGGTTCGAAGTTCTCAACTCTTACTGTTTCAGTAAACAAGTTTTCAAAATTCCTTTATAAGGCTCCTTTTCATTTTATTTTCAGTCTCTGGAAAATTTTCCATTATTTCCGCAATCCTTCACTTTTTCCCTCGCTACAAAATACTTATTCCTTATTATTATTATTGTACGTCGATTATGTACAACTAATTTTTTGCTGCTTAGTGACCTGTTTTTTTGGAAATTTGAAAATTATTTCTCAAGGTTACGATATTTGGACATCAATCATTTTTTTTTGCGAGCATGTTATTTTTTTTCAAATCGGTGTACTTTTACATGTCAAAATTCACAAACGTTTATATTTAAAAATTAGCGTTTCGAAGACTTTAAAAAAGGCCCGAGTTACGGATCTCCGAAATCCACAGAAGCAGTGTTTTTCAGTACGTTCGAGGCTCATAACTCAAAACCTCTGGTTATCTCAACAACTGAAAATTCAGGTCACAATTACTGTAAATTACCTAAAATTCAGGTCATAAATAATTCTAATGTAAGTGGTACCTTATCTTTAAAAATAAAATTTTAAAAAATTTTCCCAATCAACTTAGAATAGAAATAAAAATTATCATATGCTTCCGCTTTTTTTTAAAGTTTTGGGAGCTTCCGCAATGAAAAGCAATGAAAAAAATAGTCTTGGTTCATGCTTGTAGATCAAAAAATCCACCACATTTTGAAAAAAAAACTTCAGAATTTATCAGAAGATTGTTGATTAATATGTGACTCCACAATTGTCCAAATAATTTTTTTTCGATATGGAGATTTTTTTTAAAAATTAATGTTACATGAGTTTTTAGAGTAAAATTCATAGATTTTTAAAAGAGCGCTTTACGGAGCTAATTAATGCGTCAGAGATGAAAATAAACTTTAGACTCATACCAAATCAGTTTTTAAAGTTTTCTAAAACCACCTAGAAGCCGAGAACATGAGCTTCAAAACAATGGCCTAGAAAAAAGTGTCCACCGGCGAAAACTATGAAAAATCCAGAAAAAATTTTAAAAACCTAAATTAAAATGAAAAAACATAAAAAGGACGTGCATTTTTAATCTCCGTAAAACCCTTCTTTAAAGACAGGGTGTCTACCTTTCATACAATTCTACCTAATATAAATTGAAATTGCAATGCTCTTCTGTATGAAACAGAGATAATTTCCAAACCATTCTTTTCTCAGGCTTTCCGTATTTTGATTTCTATTGCTTGGGTGTTACGTAACTAATAGCATGTTACGGTTTTCTTCGTCATTGTGATTCAAACGAAAGTGTTCGTTAGTTTTCTCTTTCGATTAAGCTGTATTTCATTGACCATCGTTTTTCAAAAAAGTAATAGACCGTTGAAGATTTATTGTAGGAAACTTTGACAATTTCTATGAAATATTATACTTAAATATTATACCTTCTATTGAAAATATATTATACCTTCTATTAAATTTTTCAAAACCTCTTTTTGGTCATTTTCAAAAATTTCACCCAACTCTGAAAATGGTTCTTCAACCACCACTTCTTTACTGCACTCCTTCTCTTTCGAATCCATTACTTTCTTATTATTTATCAAAGAAAGAGGTGCCCTTGAATTGTCACTTTTGTAAATGTTAACAAATGCAAATATTAGACAAAAGCAAATCTCATTTACAACAATACAATACAATTACGGTATTCCCTCTCTTTCCTAACAAACAATAATGACGATGGTACATGGTTTGGCGGTCATTTCGTCACCAATATTCATTTTCTTGGTCAGGAAAAAAATATATAGATATATAATTCTTCATCCATACATTTCCGAATATAGTTATTAGTCAATTATTATTATTATTATGTGTTACAATATAGTTAGAGTACAAGTAAGGAGAACTTTCTGAACCGAAACCAATTAACCTGAATGCGGCACAATGTCTTTCCTCGTTCCTTTTTTCTATTCATTCCTCGAGAATGGTCATATACAATAGAGTTTCAAGATTCACCTTCCATTGAAACATTTCTTCTTTTTCTTTTCTTGAGATGACCTTGTTAGGAGCATGTCTTTCTCGTACTCATATTCCACTTTTTTCCAGACAAAAGTCATGTTACGGCTCAATTCTTTATTATTGCTCAGTTTATCAATTTCCGGAGTTTGTGGGATTGTAGAATTTGATAATCATATCCCAGGTATTATTTATTTTTCAATTAAGTTTACAACAGAATTAATAACTCTTTTTAGGCCAGCCAGAAATCGTATGCTCAAGTGGTGAACTTAATTTGAAAGTGGATACGGAGAAAGGTGCGCCTTCGCATGTTTTCGTCAAAGGTCATTTCAAAAAGGTGAACACTAATTCTTAATCAGAACATCTATAATTATTCGTGTTATAGGAAGGCTGCTCGTTTTTCAATACATCTATGGCCACTTTCGAATTCTCAAAATGTGATGTTCAACGACAGAGGGAGATTAGTCCGAAAGGAATGGCATATACTATGACGGTTGTTGTACAACTTCATCCATTGTTTACCACGAAAGTTGATAGAGCTTATAGAGTTCGATGTTTTTATAAGGAGACTGAGAAAGCGGTTGGTGCTGAAGTTTCAGTAAGGTGGGTAGTTTGAAATGGGCTGGGGGGGTTTAAAGACAGTGGGTCAGTTAAGACCCTATAAGATCTTTATTTCAAAAATTAGAGTTTTCTCTCATTAGTAAAATACAATTTATACAAAAAAATATCGATCATTATACGCCTCATAGTAGCGGCCCAAAGTTTAAAAAACCAAAATTTGAGTGTGAGCGTGTCCGTGCAATGCGGTCGGAATTAGCGCGAAATACAATTATTTGAATGTGGCTACAAATTTGCTTTTTTTTAACCTTCTGGGCTCATATCCAAATTTTGATTTTTCGTTTTGAATTAGGATCGTGTTAACTGACAAGCAGCCGTTAAAGATAAGGTTTCACCTATTTTTTGGTTTTTAGAAGCTAGTTTGTTTTCCAAGTCGACAATACTACTTGTTACATTGCAATAAATAAATAAATTTACGAATCCAACTTTATTTTAAATAATTTAAATTTAATTCTGCATTCTGCAGTACGGGAACGGTACCAAAAATGGCCTCCATAATGGCCTAACTTTCTGCCTCTCTCTTTTTTGTGTGTTCTTCTGTTCGTGCCTGCAAAGTTGGGTCATTTGGAGAACTTTTTTGGTTTTTTTGTTGAAAATGGAAATATAAAATTATCGAATCTCTCATTCTCTAAACTCCTTTTTTCAGTGACCCAACCCCAACAGTTTTGGAAAAAGAATCCGAACAACCAACATGCATTTACACCATTCACAAAGGAAGCCCAAACGGACCATTGGCAAAATATGCACAAGTTGGAGAAGCTCTTTATCATGTTTGGGATTGTCCTAGCAATGTATAAAACATATATTTCTGGGAGAATAATATTATCACTTTTTGCAGACGTATGAAATGTTTGTTCATGATTGTTATGTTGTTGACGGTGAAGCAAGTAACAATAGAAAGGTCATTGATTCTCGTGGATGTTCTGAAGATATTTACATCATGCCTCAGATTATTTACAATGAAAATAGGACTAAAGCTTTTGTGGTAAGAATCCACTTCTAATCGGTTTCCTATTATTACTATTTCCAGAACTCGAATGCTTTCAATTTCCCAGATCAAAACAGTGTGAAATTCAATTGTCAGATTCAAATTTGCCCTGCACTAAACCCCGAATGTCAAGTTGTAAGTATTAATAACGTTATATTTGTTTAAAAGAAATCTATTCGCTTTCAGACAAGTTGTAGTGCTCCGGCATCATCAGTTGATGATAATACTGAACCAATTGGACCAGAACTTGCAAGAGATGAACTTATCACTACACCTGTTCCATCAACCACAACCGAGACTACAACGACTGCAACGACGACTCCAAGAGCAACAACGACGACATCAACTACGACGACGACAACAACAACAACAACAGCAGCCCCAACGACTACAACAACCACAACGCAATCAACAACAGCACAAAATGTTATCGAACCAACAACAACAACCGGCGTCACCTTACCATCTGATTTCCCAACACCTGATCCAGTTTTCAGACTTTTGAAGAATTTGAGAAATAATACATTGGAAGCAGATGTTGAAGGATCAGGAATCGAGATTGGAAAGACTGAAGCACAGGTTATGTCATCGTCTGAAGAGACGAGAACAACAAAGAGGGAATTGAAGAGAAGAGATGCTATTGATGTTGATATTTCATCGCCAGAATTGATGATTGTTGATCACGATTTTGGTAAGTCGAAAAGTTAGAGACAGGCTGTTAACGTTTTTCGTTTTTTCTTTCTAATTACCTGAAAATATAGACTCTAGGGAAGTTAAAAGTTATGTAACAGATCCTTAAGTTAATGAGGTTGTAAATTTAAATTAAGATACCAGATTTTCGCTCAAAAATAAATAAGTTTTAAAAATCAAAAAGTTAAAACCATACTTTCGGTTAAAAATCTAGTTCAGCACATATTTTAAGAAAATAAATTTCAGACCGTCCGATAGAATTTGGCTTTTAGAAAGTACCACCTTGTCTTTAAGAAGTTTTCTATAAATCTCGGGTGTTGAACCGGGATCCCCACCGGGATACCAACCGGGCTCCCCGTCGGAGTTCCGTTGGGGATCCCGGTTCAATCCCGGTGGGGATCCCTGTTCGTATCCCGGTGGGGATTCCGGCTAGGATTTGCTTCCCCCTCCCCCTCCCCCCGCAGCGGTAAATTGCATTTTGAGGCCATCTTGAACGTTAATAAACCGTATCGGGCATAACTTCTGCTTTATTAATGAATGAAATATACAATATTCCAGAGAACACAAAACATTATACTTAAAATTGCATTATTTTCAGCTTCCAATCTACCATCCCCATTGGAACAACAATCAGCTCAGGATAACGAACCAATTCGTTCAGTCTGCCTCCCATTCTTCGTCGTCTGGGTCCTTGCAGGAATCGTCCTGTTCGCAATTTCAATCACATTCACAGCCGTGTTTTACTCATTAAAACATAGTCCACGGTTTCATGTTTTACCATAGAACTTTCTTCATTCCCTTTCCTTTTCAAATTTCATATAATTTTGCTTTAAAAAATCAATTGCATTCCGTTATACATTACCTTCTCAGAAGACTTTACCTTGCGTGTACATCTCTCCCCCCAAAGAATTATTTTCAGAAATCTCTAATGCTTTGTTTTATTTCCAAATTAATAAGTTTTAATATCTCAAAATGGGTGATAATTATATGATTAAAAAAACATAATCAAGATTTAATTGCCGCTTGAAATTTTTCATATTTTCTTTCTATTTTTTTTTCAATTGTGCCAATTTTTGCCGAATAAAATAATTAAATGTTTTAATAAACCTATTCAAAAAATTCAAAACTAATCCAAACTTTATTTGTTCAACGTTCTCAGTTTCTTTGAATCCACGTTGAACTTTGCATTATTTTACTTTTTCTCATTACCCTTTTTAATTTTCAATAAAAAGATGGAATTTACATTTTTACTATTTATTTTTATCATGTAAAAAAGTTTAAGCTTCCATTTCTAGATTACATCTTTAATTTTTCAGTCAATTATCAAAATTTGGATCATCATCTTACTGCCCAATCAGCCATGCCAATAATATCGAAAAATGCGTTTCAGAATTATGTTTTTCACACTATTATATAATCGAGGAGGTTTTTTTTTCTCTCGGCAGCCATCATCGCTTACCTAAATTCTATCAGGAACACGTTGAAAGATTCGATTGCGACGCGGAAAACAAAATTCCAAAAAATGAGTGTGTCGAGCATTTGAAGAAAAACGAAACCAATTTCTTTTGTGTTCACTATGGTAAGAATAATAGGTCCATTTGAGAAAAACATGGCTTCTTCATTTTCAGGCCAAGAAGAGCATTGTTGTTGTTCTTCATCAAATACCTCAATAGAAATATGTGCACCATGGAGAAAAGAGTTTTCAGAAAACTACGAAAATTGGTCATCAATTGATGTAATTTTTCATTTACTAAAATAATATATCCATGGTGGAAGAAAATTTGATTCTCTATCGAATTCTATCAAGAAAAATGATTTTTGACAAGAAATAATTTTAAAGGAAGACTTTACGGAGCTAATGAATGTGTCTGGGATGAAAATAGACTTCATTCTCATTCCAAATCTGTTTTTAAAATTTTCTAAAACCACCTAGAAGCCGAGAAAAGGCGCCTCAAAACAATGTCCTAGAATAAGTGTTTGAAAACTAGTCCGCAGGCATGAAATATCCAAAAAAACCTTTAAAGGAGGGCTTTACGGAGATTATGAATGCGTCTGGGAAGAAAATAGGCTTCAGACTCATTCCAAATCTGTATTTAAAATTTTCTAAAACGACCTAGAAGCCGAGAAAACACGCCTCAAAACAGTGGCCTAGAAAAAGGGGCCACCTGGCCGAACTTTTTCCTATGAGCTTTTTTCGTGTTTCGTTAATAAATAGTTATGCAGAATGCTTATATTAGTCCTTTTTAATGTTTTTTCATCTTAATTTTAATTTTATTTTATGTTTTTTTGGACTTTTCATGCCTGCGGACTAGTTTTTGCCGGTGGCCCTTTTTTCTAGGCCATTGTTTTGAGGCGTGTCTTCTCGGCTTCTAGGTGGTTTTAGAAAATTTTAAATACAGATTTGGAATGAGTCTGAAGCCTATTTTCATCCCAGGCGCATTCATAATCTCCGTAAAACCCTCCTTTAAAAAAGGAGTGATATCAACATTCGGCATAAGTATTTATTAATAAAACACGAAAAAAAAGCTCATAGGAAAAAGTTCGGCCAGGTGGTTAATTTTTCTAGGCCATTGCTTTGAAGCTCATTTTCTCGGCTTCTAGGTGGTTTTAGTAAATTTTAAAAACAGATTTGGAATGAAAATGAAGTCTATTTTCATTTAAGGTACATTTAATATCTCCGTAAAGTCCTCCTTTAATACCGATAATCAAATTTTATCTTTATAATTTTAAGGTTTCGTATTTTCTAATTGCATCAACATGTGGCTTATTCATATTTTTTACCCTCAATGCCTTATACAATTATTCTGCCGAAAAATGGAACGATGCAAATATAATGATCGATGAGAAAACAACACATTTTTTGAGTTGTTCATTTACAGCCAGTGTAATAATTCATAAGATCAAAATTTAAGAGAGACGAGAAAAAAACCTTTCAGACCATTACCCTAATTTCAATAATTGGTCTACTATATTTCCCAATCGAGAAAAGTTGCAGAAGCCATGAGAACGGAAAATTTATCACATCGAAAAAAATCTGGTTTCAAGTATTTGAGAAAAACTTCGAAACTTCCTTATTTTTTGTTTTTCCAATTATTATGCTGCTTTTCCAAGTAAAATTCTATAATTTCACAGTGAGTCCATCTTTTTTTATTATCTTCAAAAATAATTTAATTCAGAAACCAAGGGCAATTATCAATCGATCCACCTTGATTTTCATTTACCTATTCATTTTTCTTTTCTACTCCTTGATTTTCTACAACCCGTTGAAACAATTGCATGGAATTTATTTAAACGAACAAAACACGGAAAGATTCTGCAAATATGGCAACTACTTGTGGAATCTATTGGTATTCAATAAGACGTTTAGCCAAAAAAAAACAAATACAACCTAATTTTCAGATTGCCGAATTTCTAACGCTATTTTTTATTTTTCAATTATTCCTCAATTTAATATTTCTGTCCTGTGCGAGAGACATTAAACCAAAGGCGATGAATATTGAGTCAATATCCGAAGCAATTCAATCAATAAATGGGTACTCTACAACATTGACAAGTATTGAAATTGATGATGATGAAATGATTACTGTTCGACCAAAGGTAAGGTATTGGATGCGAATTCTGCATTTCTGACATATAAAGACTTTTGGGAAGATACCTTTCGTTTAAAAAATTCACAAAAAAACGAGTAGTACTGTGTCTTTAAAGGGTATTTAGCCAGATACGTGAATTTTTATTAAACTAAACAAAAACCTGAAAATAGCTTTAAAGGAGAGCTTTATGGAGATAATAAATGTACCTTAAATGAAAATAGACTTCATTCTCATTCCAAATCTGTTTTTAAAATTTTCTAAAACCACCTAGAAGCCGAGAAAACACGCCTCAAAAAAATGGCCTAGAAAAAGTGCTGGCCGAACTTTTTCCTATGAGTTTTTTTCGTGTTTCGTTAATAAATAGTTATGTAGAATGCTTATATTATCCCTTTTTAATGTTTTTTTTTAGATTTTTCATGCCTGCGGACTAGTTTTCGCCGGTGACCCCTTTTTCTAGGCCATTGTTTTGGAACTCATTTTCTCGGCTTCTAGGTGGTTTTCGATAATTTTAAAAACAGATTTGGAATGAGTATGAAGTCTATTTTCATCCCAGACGCATTCATGAGCTCCCTAAAGCCCTCTTTTAACAGACGCATTTTAAATTTTCAAGAAATGTTCAAAAATTCCGAAAAATTTAATAGCTTTGAAAAACTCTTCTAAAAACCCGGTTTTTCAACTTTTTTCGAAAATTTTCAGCCTTTCCATGTCCCATCGGGTGGTTCAGAAGTTCTAACAGTGACCAATAACAATAGAGAAGAGTGGATTGCATTACGGTACCCCTTCCATAAATCCATCACAAAATACTTTAATTTTCAGGGTACTCTTATCAACTACAGGATTTTATAAGGTGTATCCCTCAAATTTTTTCGTTCCCCCAGCAAGAGAAATATCTGTATGTTTCGAATTCTTCCGAAAACATTACAAAACAACTCCCCAATTTTCAGATAGAAGTTCAACACATTTGCCAAGTCACTATACCAGAAGCTCACCACAACCTATTAATTGAATGGTTTCCCATTGGTTCAGAACCTCCAACAATTGATTTGAAAAGAATCTGGTCAAAACCTTATTTGATACCGCAAAACAACTGGAAATTTTATGCTCTACCAATTTATTTGGAAGAGTTTCGACCAGTAAAAAACATTTAACAGACAACTTTAATAATAAAACTAGATTTCTAAATGTAAATAAACGATTTTTCTAAATGTAAATAAACTATTATTAAATTGAAAATTTGTACAATAAATAACAATTTCCACGTTCATGCTTTCAGAAATAAATTGCGCACAAAAACTGAAAAGTGTCGTGAGGTAAAGAGGTGCAAAAAAGAAATAAAGCATAACAAACTTATATATCACATGCTGAATGTTCAAAGGCACAGAAAGATAGAGGTCAGAAGCTACCCATCACTGAAAATTGCATAAATTAGTAGAACTAACTGAAATATCGGATCAATACGTAAAACTGAGAAGGTCATGTAGTATACTATCACATGTAACAACATCGAAAAATGTAATCATCAGGTATGAAGATGTCATTGCTTGGACTTGTTCCTAAAACACAACTTTACAAAAATAAAATCCATTGAAAATATTACCATAATGTAGCTCATACTAAGCAGAAGTTGACCGATTCTAACAGCTGGATTTTCTTCTCCTTTATCTTCAACAACTCTATATAATGCTTTAATAATTGCATCTCTTTGTCTGGAACAAATCGATCGCCCTTCTTCTAATAATTTATAATGGGAAATATGCCAAATTGTCAGTGCTTTTAATAAAACAAATTCTTCGAAAGATATACCAAGGCACGAGAATGGAACAGCCATATCGAAATATTGTTTCAGTTTCAATGGCATTAAAGTCCTTAAAACATATTTTTTCGGGGAAAAAAAACATATTTGAAAAACTGACTTATATTTCATATGATCCGCATCATTGTCAAAATGTTTAGCTGCACCTGGCTCATCCCCTGACACCGGAGCGGGATCCATTGAAATATAGTCACCGTTGAATAAAACTAAACGACTTTCCGCTATTCCAGTTCTATAAAAATAAGCATATCTGAAAACGTGAATCTCGAAAAAAGTGAAACCTATAAGTATAATAAGCCGAGGAAATCATTGAATCAACAGCACATGCCATTCTATAAAATGCATTCTTCTCATTCCTCATAAGTTTTGAAAAATCCGGAAATTGGTTAACATAGTCAAGAATCATAACAAAATCATGTTTGACAAAACCACAAAACGTTTGATAATTGAACATTTTCAAATGATGTCTTTCGTAGGGCTGAAAAACAAGATCATCAACAACAATGATTCGCAATCTAAAATTCAGCTTACGCATTCGCAAAGTGTATCGAAAACATCACGAATCTGTGTATCAGTGTACATTATCCTTCTCCGATCATTTAATGAAGCTTCAGTTCGAACATAATGATCAATTACATCATATCCTCGATTATCAATCATGTTAACAGCTTAAAAAGAGGAAAATGTTCTCGAAAATATCAGAAAAACGAAAGCTTACATGGACTTGGAATATATTCCACATTATACACTTCTTCCACATAATAGGCATTACTTGTTGAAGCTTGTTGCGAATCGTATACAGAACGTTCAGACGAGCCCACAGATGATGGATCATGCTGGAAACCAACAACTTATTTTAAAGTGAAAAATTGAAATTTACTTTGATATTGAAAACAAGTTTAGTTTTAAGGAAAAGGTGACACGTTTTAGCTAAACAGATATGAACTTAAACTCAAAAATTTCACGAATTGAAGTAAGTGCTACTCTGCCTTTAACATCGTTAAATATTTAAAATTTTCATGGTTTTTCTAGAAAAATTGAAAATTTTCATTTTTTAGAACGATCGATCAAAATGTTTTCATTCATACAAATTACCTTTATTGTTTATAATTTCATACTATTTATTTCATATTTATTGTCACAAATTGCTTTTAAAAAATTATAAAAAATACCATAACATGCTGCGTCTGTGGTGCAGATGGCGGTGGAGATAACGAAACAATTGACGAAATTCCTAAATCTGTCGAATTGACCGGAACAAAAACATCGACCACATTTAATTCAGATTCAGGTTCACTTCTTGGTGTTGAGGCTGTAATAATGAGACAACTTATTTTTGAATTAAAAAAAAATTAAATTACATTTTTGGGGCGCATAATGCTCAATATATTCATGCATATCCATAGTTTCCTTCTTCGCTTCAACACATCTAACAAGACCTTTTGATCTCCTTTTCGCGACTCGAACTTCTTCTTTCTTCGCTTGAACTACTAAAAAAAATCACAATTTGCAATCAGAGCGAAATTTTGATAAAAACATACAATCATTTTTCATTCCAGCTTTCAGACATTTGATAAATCTACAATGTCTACACAACATCCTCAATTCAAAATGTATTTTACAATTCGGTATAGCATCATTCCCTATACATTCATAAGTCATTGACATTGATACACTTCTTCGGAAAAATGCTGCACATGCCTGAAAAAATGTGATTTTTTGTATAGTTTCGTCTACAATTGTGTGCTTTCTGACAATAATCGGTCATAGTACAGAAATGATGATAAAAAGTACATTTATTTGTTGATAAATATGACATTTCCTGCTCAAAAATCGGACAACAATAATATATTTCGAACACTAATGTCCTTTAAATTTCTAAACCTTTGACTGAGACAGAAAAAAAACCATCAGCGTTTATACTTGTTTAAAAAAAGCGTATACTTGTTAAAAAGTCTAGCCCATTTCTATCCTACAAATGGCGACCAATTATAATTATGTGACCATGAAATGGTCACATTGCTGATATCTCGATGAACTGGAATGATAACAAAAACAATTTAGTATTTCTCATGAGAACATTGTTCGTTGTTCGAGAATGCAAGTAGTTGTAGTTTGGCAGTTCTACACTTTTCCTCGTGAGAATCAGCTAATTACCATTTCACAATTAGGACAGGGGAGGGGGCTGTTGTTATCTTCACTTCATTTTGAATAAATAAAAACAAAATCGTTATAAACTTAAAGCCAACAAAATTGGCAAAAAAAATACAGATAGGTTTTTCCTAGAGAAATTATTCAGGTATATTTGTAGATTTACAGTTTGTGAAAATATCGATTTTTAATAATCGCACACTGTTAAAACCAGATTTTTCAATTTCAAAACTTTTAGAATCAGTTAAATGCGTTTGTTATAAAATTTTAAATTCACCACCGTATTGGGGTTAAATTTGTCTTTAAAATCTAACATGTTTTAAAAAAATTTGAAAAATAAATCACAGCCCTAAAAAAATAATTATTAAATTCAATTATAATATATTCTCAAAAAAAAAACGAAAATTTTGAATTGGATGAAACACAACATATTTTGGTACAACAAATTATTCCGAAAGAGTCACTCACCTTACAAGATCTTCCTCCAAAATGCAAAGTATTAGCGGTCGGTGAATCACAAACATGACATTGATGTTGGTCCTTTCGATTTCCACTAGTTGTTTCCTTTTCCATCGACGAGTTCGGCGACAATTCAAACGTTTCCAAACTATACTGATTATCAATTAACTGCTGATTATTATCAATTTCAAATTCCCAATATTTCTCCAACGAGTTTTCCGCGTCGTCAACTCTCCCGGAATTCGGCTGGAATTCATTGTCTTGTGGATAGAAATATTCACGCAGTTCCATTTGGCAAAAATAAACAAAGAGGGTGGTAAGTGGTTAAGTTTGATGAATGAATGATTGATTAGGTGAGCAAAAAAGGCCAAGAAAAAAAAGGACGAGAAAAAAGGTGAAAATGGGCGGACACAAATGATTAGACTGATAACAATTACAAGACGAAGAAAAAAAAAAGAAGGTAAAGGGGAATAGAAAAGGTTGTACAAGGAAAACAAGAAAGGGACAATCTATTGCGAAAAATGCCGTAAAATGCGGTTGATTAGTGTATGAATGGAATAGAGACGAAGAAAGACAACAGGTGAGTAAATAGGAACGTAGAGAAACTTATGTTGCGATTTCCATCAATGGTTAATACGTTTTTCTATGTTCTCTCACTTTTGTTCTCCGAATTAAATTAAATAATTAATTTCTTCAATTCTTCTGCTAGGTAAAAAACGTTGAATACGGGAAAAAAGTTATTTTTCGAGCACAGATTAATCACTTGTTAAAAATTTCTTCCAATAATAATAAACAAAATATACCTCATGAGGATTATAAATTTAAGGTATTCCAGTAACTGCGCATAGAAATGGATTTTAGACATTCAAAGTACGTTCAATGAACATTTTTTTTTAAAGTGAGACGAATGTAAATGAAGTAGGTTGGTAACCCAACGAAAAATAGCAGTTGAAAAAAAGGAGATATACTTTGGCTTTTCGTATAATTATTTCTTCATGAAAGATAGACTGCGAAAAAATTTTAATTTAATTCAGAGGTGCGAAATTACTCACTTCATTATATTAAGATGATAACCCGTTTTCGGGAGCTCCCGCAAACAAAAATAATAGGAAAAAACAGGAAATTTAAAAATTTTTCAGAAGTTCCCAACACCTCTGAAACAATCCGACATTGAAATTAGAAAAACAAATACGGTAAACAGAAACAATTTATTTGTTGACTAGTCGTCATTTTTTCGCATTCAAATAAGGTACTGATGGCTCGTAAACCAATCTTTGAAAAATATTCCCGAACGTTCTTTATATTTGAAAAAAATGTATTATAAAGGTGAAAAATATAAATATCCGTGTATAAAATTGAGATTTTAAAAAGATATAAAACAAGAAGAAAATTGTCTTCACAGAAAAGTACATAAATTTACATAAAAGTGCGACTTATCTCCATAAAAAGCACGTTTTCATTCGATCACAGGCGAGTAGACCACGTCCAGACTGATTCCATGACAACGAAAGAATTGCATTCGAGCTGTAACAAAAACTTGTGATTGAAATATGAAGATAAATTGAGAGATGGGTGAGACATGCAAGCATTGATATAATTTTCTCGAGATAAAATGTTTTTTAATCTTTTGATCGTAGTGTTTGTAGCATGGACATGGGCGAGAATTGTGGAAATTCGAGTCATTATTTTTTGTGGACAATAAAAACTTCAAAAAAATCACTTAAAAATTACTTACTTTGTTTTTGCTGACTTCAGAACTTTTTCCAATTTCGTCGTCTTTGTATTCCATATAAAAATGGTTCCATTGGCATCTCCAGAAACAACATATTCACCAGTTGATGAAAAAATCGATCGAGCATTATCTGTTGATGAATGATACGATTCTGATGCATATCTATGCAATTCATGGAATGTTCGAACATCTATAACTGAAAGAGTATCATCGCGGCAAGATGTCAATAATTGAAGTCCGTCTAATGAAATATCCAGCGATGTCACACGTTCACCTAAATCGATATGTTTTATCGGATCACTCTGACGTTCATCCCAGAATCGAACCTGAAACGTTAAAAATATATATATATATATTTATTTGATTTATATGAGCTTACTTTTTTGTCATAGTGTGCCGATGCAAAACTAAATTTAATTTCTGGATTGAACTTCGTGGCGATATCGAAACATTTTGATGGGAACATAATTGTTCTCAGACATCTAATACTTGATATATCCCAAATTTTGATTGTTCGATCTAAAGCTCCAGAGACGACATGACTGTTTTGAAAAAATCTGAAAATAAATACACTTGGGGAAGACATTCAAAATTTAAAGATATACCTAGCAGATGTAACTTTGTCTGTATGACCAGAAAAGGTTGTTAGCAGCCTCTGGGTATTTATATTCCAAATTCGGCATGTTTTATCGTTACTGGATGCCAGGCACACGTTTCTCTGAGGATCATAATCGATTCTTGTGATAGGTCCGTTACATCCAGTTAGCGTTGAGGTCTGAAAAAACAAAACTATTAAATTCAACTATTTATTTAAAAAGTATAAATACCTTCGACGCTTCATTTTTACCACTGGAAACTCTCCAAATTCTTAATTTATTATCACTTCCAGCAGTGGCAAAAGTGTCATCGCTAAACCATTCAACATCATTCACTTCTCCTTCATGAACATTCAATTTAAATTTCAAAACTTCTGGAATCACATCAGTCATCAGAAACTCATCAGATATCGGTGAAGAGTGGCCATGTGCTGATGATGCTCGTTCATCAAATGTAATATCTTGAGTTGCCCTCGCAATTTGCTCTTGGATAGTCGCTTGTCGTCTTTCTTCTTGTTTCGCCACTTCGGCATTCAAAAATTCGGCACGTTTCTCTTGAAGTTCGCCAATTTTTGAAATAAGTGAAATTCGATCATTTTCAAGTTCTCTTCTCCGTTCGGTCAATTGATGAACCGTTGTTTGAAGTGCTATCCGCTCAATGTTCACCGTCGAATTGATTTCTTTCAATTCGTGAAGTTCGTCCTCCAAAACTGCAAGCTTGTTCGTTAGCTTCTCCGTTTCAGCTAGAAGCTTGTCTCTCTGTTCGGTAACGTTTAACAATTCTCCTTCCATTTCCTCAAGCTTCCGATTCGCAACGATTAACTCTTGATCGTTTTTACTTTTGTCTTTATAAACTTGTGCAATTTCAGCTTTCAGTTCATTCAGCTGAATTTGCGATGAAGTTTCCCCAGCTTCTGAATAGGTCGTTCTTCGAATACGTCTCGTTTTTCTAAATTCGTCCGCAAGTGAAGAATAATCATTGAAAAGTCTAGTCATCGCTCTTTGGTTTCTTTCTCGTATCTCAAGTCTTCTCAAAATTTCAGTTCGATACGTCGATGAACCCTGCACTGGATCATGCGACATTTTTCCTGAAAATATATTATTTATGGAACAATTAAATCTGCTAAAAAATTAAATATACAACGCCAAACATTTAAATAGTAAAAACAAAATTAACTAGAAAACTGAGTTTCATTGTTTTCTCGCTGAAAAGGTTCATGAATACTTTAAAAGTGGAAATAAAGACCTTACAAGGTTTGAAAAAAATAAAACTGAGCACAAAAATTGAAAAATTAATAAATAATCAGCTGACAAAAATGAGAAATAAAATAAGTTTCGATTGCGCCGGCCAACTTTGTACTGACGCACAACTCGTGCTCATTGTCCCAAAAATGCGCCATCACATACTATTGGAAAAGTTTTCAAGCAGAAAAATTTCTGTAGAATTTCTTGCACGTGTTTCGTCGAATGAGTAAACAAAAGAGAAAGGAAAACATGAAAGAGTCACTAATCAAGTGTTTAAGAAATGCAAAAGCAGCTGATAATTGATTCAAAAAGACATCTGCATTCAGAGAAAAGCGACGAAATTGAAAGAAAGTGATGAGATATTAGGAGGACTAGAATATATAACTGAATAGATTGCAATAGCACTTCTATAGTACAACGAGAACAATGCGGCTTATCATTTTTTTAAATCTATACTAATTCTAGATAAAATCTTCAGAAAAAACAATAGTATTGCCTTTAGTAAAATGAGCACAGATAAAAATAAATAATTCAAGAAGGGAAAATGGGTTTTTCGAAAAAATAAGCGACAATAGTTTTTTCTAAAACATCTTTAATAAATACTTACAAACCAATTCATTCCTCCTTCTTTTCTTTCTTTCTTCTCGTCTTTCGTGTAATTTTTTCCTTCTTAAATCATTGTTCTTATCCTTCTTTTCATCTTCCTTCTCCTCCTTAAGGATCCAGATGCTTCTTGAATTTCTTCTTGATAGTTCAGGATGCCGAGGTTCCCGCTAATGAAAATTGCCCACAAGAGTTGAAAAGCTGGAGCTTAACAAGGAGAAGTAATTGTG
The DNA here is from genome assembly GCA_964036255.1 of Caenorhabditis virilis. Lineage (NCBI taxonomy): Eukaryota > Metazoa > Nematoda > Chromadorea > Rhabditida > Rhabditidae > Caenorhabditis > Caenorhabditis virilis. Next base: position 7,730,190 of record OZ038416.1, read on the forward strand.
CCATTGAAAGCAACCTAGAAATTTTGTATCAGTCTCAAATAAAGTATTTTTTGACTACTTACATGTTCTTTTTCTTGTTGAATATTGTTTTTAAAACAGATTACTGTGGCTATGAAGGATACTCTATACTCTATCGCACTCCCGTGTGTACTTCCGACGACGGACAATTGGCTCATTTTCTCAATTTTCCTGTTTTTTTAAACGATTTTTCCCGTTTTTTCATAATTTTTCCGCTTTTTTTCATAATTTTTCTTTCATTTGCGAAATTAAAAATGCAAATAATGGCGTCATTCCAACACAAATGTTTTAATTAGTTCGACTTTAACAAGTTAGCGTTCAATTCCTGTCATTGAAAAAAAAAGAACTCTAGTTTTTGAAATAAAAAAAAGTTGTTTGATATTTTTTCGCCTGCGTGAATTATTTTCCGTTTCTCAGAAGTTGCATATTTTTCTAAGAAACGTAATGTTTTCTTAAAAATTGATTTCTTGTCGCAAATCACTTTCGTTAAAATCTTTTTCATGATTATATTTTTAGAGAACGATGAAAGGATTGGGTTTTTGAAAGAGCGGCGAATGATGAGCTTGCTGAACCATGTAATAATTTCTTTTGTTTTCAAGCATTATATATATAAACAATTTTCAGCAAAATGTCGTGAAATTTGTTGGGTACTGCTCAGAAGATGATTTGATGTTGCTGATGGAATTTTGTCCAGAAGGGGCATTAGAAGATGTTCTGAAAAGGGATCAAAAGGTAAATAAAGAGCTTTAAAACACAGTAAATGGATTTTTAATGAAAAATTAGCCTTTCTATTAAGTTGCCCCGATATGAGACTTTTCTTTGTGCTCTTATTTCTCTTTAACTAAACGGATAATCGTTTGGATTTTTTGTTATTATATAACTATTACTTGATTCAAATATCAAAATTTAAGGTTTGTAAATAAACCCACAGACCCAAAAGTTGTCGAAAACCACTAGTATCTCTAAAAACATGGACTCCCCGTAGGAACCTGTAAGCCAAAAATACACGGCGTGGCGTTGTGTACCCTTCCCCCCTTTTTTCTCGCTCACAGGCAGACGCACACGCTGTCTGCGCCTCTAATATTGAGTGTGTTCTAGCAGCGTTGTGGCTAACGCACAGAACCTCATAATCTGGCATAGCGGAATTGTATGGTTCAATTCCATGTGTTAGAAGATCTTTGCTATTTTCATATTAAAAATAAAAACATGGTTTCTACCTTTTAAAAAATGCAGTAACAAGGGTAAAATGAATATTTATTGAATTAATGCTGAATATATAATATTTTAAAATTTTAAAAAGTAATAAGAATATTGATAATCATCTCGATGTTATAATAAATGAGACATTCTGATTTCTTACAGCTTTCAGTAAAAGTGTCGATATTTCATAGTCCAGCATTAATGAAATTCGGACCCACACATCACGGTCCTCTGCCGTGTGTTTAACTAGGTCAAATTCTATCCATTAAGACTGAAACTAATGAGATTCGAAACAACAATTACCGAAACGAGTTTTCTTGGAAATTTGAGATTCTAACTATATATCTTTGAATTTAAAATAATCATGTGGACTAAAAAACTACGTGAAAAACTATGAAGGTAAAACAAACGCTTATGACATCATTTAAATTTAATCACAATCTTCTATCTCTGTCATTTTGTTGATACAAAGAATGGCGCGTAGGATTTGTCGACTTCTTTGGACCTTATCCCTTGTTGAACAGAACCTAGATTCGAGTCGGTTGAACATTGCGTGGAATGCTTCAATTCCCTGCTCCGTTGTGCGCCCTAATGTTCTATGCTTTTCGACGAAATCTGGAATATGTTTAATTGCCATATGTAACTTCTGTGTGACACTCTCATTAGGATGTGTCTTTTTCAATGAGAAAACAAAATTTTCGAGACAATTTTTGAGATCAAGAATTTGGCTATCATCAAGTTCTTCAGGAGTTGCGAATGATTGAATTCTTTCCAACCAAAACATTACCTCTTTTAAATTTTCTATCATTTCATTCTTAATGGCTAAATCTTCAAAAACCTTAAAAGTAGCTGCAATACCTTCCTTCGATATAATTTTACGAATGTGATTGCCGCAAAAAGATTGGAACCAAGCTTTTCTATCAGCCCCAATCTTTGCCCAATTTTTCTCCAACGCTTTTCTAACATCTCCAACTAATCCATTCAAAATATTTTCAACTTTTTCCTTGTCTTCAATCTTTTGCACCAGAACTATTTTCATTTCTTCAACACTTTTCCCCAACTCGTTTCTCATGACCTCAGCTTTTTTTAAACTTTGATTTAAATCAATGCCTTCGCAGGAAAAACAGACCCAGAACCCACTGTTTTTGTTCCTTTTCTCTTTTTGGTCTTGACCCCACAAACCACAGCAATAGTTATGGAAGTATTTTTTACACAGCGAACATTCTTCCCATTCGATTTTTTTTTCTTTTATGTGATAAATAGTTCTGTCTTTGAAAAGGCAGTCAACAGAGGCGCAAAAGGATTCTGGATCGTGAGGTATGGTAATTCGTTTATTTTTAATACTTTCCATACCCTGAATGACACATTTTAAAACCGATATATCTTTAATTTCTGTCTTCAACCTTGCCTTATAGACAGAAATATCTTTTTCGATCATGTTCAAAGTACTTCTTTTTCGGCTGACTTTACCAATTTCATATTGACTTGTGTTGTCTAACGTCGCGGTTAAATCACATAATGGTTTGATTACGTATTTTTCAGCAAGACCCATGATCAAATGTATAATCGCTGGAACAATGTTCACCAAGCAAATGAGTTGAAACAGTGGAAGCACCCCTTTCTTGACACTGTAGTCTCCATTCAAACTATCCTTTTTGTATGTTTCCATACTACGGGGTTTGGAAGCGACACCATGATTCCATTCTCGAATGGACACAACGTTCTTGCCACCTGGGCTTGCTTCGTAACATAACGGGCAGTTAAAAGAAGAATTCGGACCAGTATGAGCCATCACTGAACATAGGAACATGTGGTCTCCTACAAGAAACAATTCTACTCCTCTTTTTTCACTCTTTCCGTTGTTGTCGAATTCAATTTCTTTCAAACTATTAAGCTGGTCAATGGCTGATGGAAGATATTTCCTAAAGTTATCTTCTGAATCATCGCCATCGAACCAACCAATCGGCAATTGTCTGTAACAAGAGTTTGCTTTCTGTTTTAGGTCTCCAAACACAAGGTTCATCTTTGTTTTGTTATTTCCCTTATCTGCTGTAACAGCGATCCAAACTTTATCACTTTCATTTTTAAATTGAATCATATTTTTGGAGCACAGTTCGGTCAACTTTACCTCGATCATTACGCGAACATTTTTGCATTCTACTGAAACAATTGGTTCTGAGTTATCTTTCCGAAATTCGTCGTGTTTCTTGATTTCATAAAGATCATCTCTTGAAAATGCATGTTCCAATTTCATGATTAATTTCCTATTTGGAAAAATTGAAAAGTTTAGATACTTTCGAAGAATTGAGGATATTTTATCTAATTGACCGAAAGAAATCTGCAATTTTTGTTTTAAAATGAATGTTTGAAGAGCATTCAGCTTCAAAGAAACTGAATTAAACGATTTTTTTTGTATATCTGTGATAAAATCTTTGAGAAAAGCACTTACATCATTTTCCCGTGCCAGGTTTTTGATCATAAAATAACACGAGTTTAAACGATTCGCTTTAATGAGACGATTTTTGATTATACTATACGCCTTTTTCGGCCTTTCTTTTGCCAAACTACTTTTTTGCTTTTGTTTTTTATTTAAAAAATTGCACATTTTTCGATAAGTTTTTCGACTATTTTTCAAGAAAAAAGTTGATTTTTCTAGTCGACTGATTTGTCTTTTCAGTGACTTGATTTCATCATTCAGCCAAATGTTCTCAACTTTGATTTCTGCGTTTTGACTTCGCAGTAACTCATTTTCTACCCTAACTTCGTCTATAGCGTTTAATATATCGGATTTCAACATACGCTCACTCGGAATTGAATGATGTTTTCTTTTTATAGTTGAAACTTCGCCAAGAATTTTTACGTTATTTCGCGTGTCACTAGAAGTCACTGCTGAAGGAGATTTCAGTAAATCTGAAAGCGGAGTCACAATCATATTATCCTCCGGAATCACTGCTACTTCATCTATACAATTCGACAAATTGAAAGTAATATCTAATGCCGTTTCTTCTCGAATAGGGGATTCCGGAATCACTGCTAATTCATCTATAGAATTCGACAAATTGAAAGTAATATCTAATGCCGTTTCTTCTCGAATAGGGGATTCCGGAAGCGATGCTTCTTCATCTAAAGTGTTTGTTGAATTAATAGTAAGGTTTAAATCTTTTTCTTCTTCATCAATCCCGTTTGAGAACGTGGAACAAGATTTCAATTCAACTTCTTTTTTTTCGATTTTAGCTCGCCGAGCCTTATTTAAATTTTTGTGTCGTGCATGTTTTTTGGTCTGAATAATACGACCCATCTGAAAATGTCTATAAAACTTATTTTTCGTACGTTGTTGAAATAAGTATTGTTTTTTTTTTCAATATTTGATGATTTTTATTGGAAGAAACAAAACCAATTTATTTATAGCCAATTTCTTTATTAAACAGAAAATTCACATTATTATATAATTAATCCAAAAAACAACAAATTCTGCACTACCTTTTTCTCCTTTTCTGCTTCAGGTTTCGCATCTCAATGCCCAACTTATAATGTTGCAAAAATTTCATCCAGATGTTACCTGAAAAATTTAGACAAATGAAATTGAAAAGAAAATGTAAGCTCACCCTGTCACGTCAAAACCGAAGTGATAAAAGTTTTCAAAAAATTGTAGAAAAATCGAAATAATTTATCGTGTGAGCAAATTCTAACAACGGCAGATATATCATTAAAAAGCTCGTTTTCTCTTTATTCTTATCTCCAAATTTTAGAAAAAAGTTATTGAAAAATAAAAAGTTATGCATTGTTTAATGGAAAAATTTGTAGAAAAATCGAAATAATTTATCGTGTGAGCAAATTCTGACGACGGCAGATACGCCATTAGAAAGCGCGTTTTCTCTTTATTCATATCTCCAATTTTTAGAAAAAAGTTATTGAAAAATAAAAAGTTATGAATTTTTTTCTTTTCTGGTCTCTTAAATTAGGCATATTTTCATTTGTGAGCAAATTTAAAGCACAGAGTGGTGCTCAAAAAATGCGCAATACTCAAATCTATTTTTCGGGTGAGTTTCAAAAAAAAGTTATTGAAAATAAATGAGAAATTTGAAAAAAACTGAAAAAAACACGCTGTAATGGTATAGTGCTATTTGCAGGGCAACACACAGAACAGCGGAGTGTCGTAGTGTCCACCCCGTGAATAGTATGATATATCTTATACACGGCTTGTAAAAATGAACCTGTGTCATTCGCGCGTGAACAGGCTGGTTGCGCATTGTCCGCAAGCACAGGTCAGAGAAAAATCTCTTCATACTGCACGCTATTCACTGTAAAATATCGCGTGCCACAGTTGCGTTTTCCTCGCCACGCCCATTTCTGTGCAAAAATCCTCAATTGTCGGGCGGAAATGTTTCCTCTTTCCTTGGTTTTTTTTTACAAGCCGTGTTATAATGAAGACGGGATTAAAGTACAATTGTTAATAGACACAAACAAGCATCTGATATAGTTCAACTACTGAAAATCTCAAAACTACTAATTTTTCCAGGTGGAAGAACATCAAAAGATCCGGTGGCTTTATGAGGCGAATAGTGGAATCCATCATATCCACGAAAGGCTCATCATCCACCGCGACATTGCGGCAAGAAACTGCCTTTTGTCTAATGGCACATTATGGACCCTCGAAACTCTCTATACATTTTTAATCTGAAAAATTTCAGTTAAAGATCGCCGATTTTGGTTTGGCAAAACAAGGTGCCGTTTGAGAATGTTCATCACCAGGGCAATGAGCTCAGACGAGCAATTTTGGAGAAAAAGGTACCTAAACAATTTTTTTCAACAAAAACTTGATAATTTCCACCAGGTTGTTCTGGAACTCCCCTCATCCTGTCCAAAAGCAATAAACAATATATTCACATGCTGCCGGAGTTATGACTATGATGAGAGATGCACCAGCCAGGAAATAATGGAAATGTTCCGAAAGGTTTCAGAATTTGATTGTTTCCCTCGAAGAAATTATATTTTACAGGAAACCAATGTCGACCAGGGGCGGTTTTTCTTTTCAAAATGGTTGCCGGCAAGTCACCAATAAACGTCTGCAACATTTCAACTTCGTCTTAAATTCATCATAACGCTCGAATGTAGTTGCACATCCTTCTGTTTTTACCTTCTTGCTTTTTTTTTTAAATTTCAAACATAACTGTCTTACTCTAATTTAAGCTTTATTTGAATAAATTTGTTTAATAAATCAACTTACTTGTTTCCGTATTCATTACACTAGCAGCACTTCAATTAAATGCTCTAATGCAAGTTTTCCAATGGAATCTGAATAATTAACTATCGATAAGAAATATATAACTGCATAAGAAAAACATACACCACTCAATTCCTCTCCAGTAATTGCCATTCTTTGATATGTAATATCAACTGCATCCCTGAACGTATGAAGATCCAATTGTTGTGGTGATTTACACCTCGGCTCATTTATTTCATCAAATGCTGATTTGAGTAACGACGGTGAAAGACATCCATCATTTTGAGATTCGAGTCGAGCTCTAAACGCAAAAAATTTTTAAAAACACTAGTTTCGGAAACAGTCAAATAACGAAAAATAAAAAATAAACTTCAGAAAATTTTAAAATGTTGAAAATTACGTGCACTTAAATCTACAACACACGTGAAAAAGGTGCTACCGTAATACTAACGCGCATCGAGACCTCATGTGCGCTTTTAAGTAATGGGAATTGTTTCTCTTTTTAATTATTTCTAATATTTCTTGCTATTTTCTGTTATTCCTCTTATTTTTCTGACTATATTCCTTAAAATACATTTCTTTATGTTATTTTATTAGCTATCAATATTCCGGTAAGTTTTTTGTTAAAAGTTAATTCGCTTTGTTTCCTGTTGAAGATTTAGTGGTCTCCTTTGACGGCCTCCCACTAGGAAACAACGTTTAGTCTCGATATTTGAAATCGTGCCGCAGTGAAAAAGTGAGCGGATCCTAACAAAAGGTGTGAAAATATTATCCTTTTTTTAGAGAACAGCCTTCATAAATTTTACAACATCTTTCATAAAATTTATCCTCTCAAAGTCTTATATATGTATGTGTCAATAATTTTTGCTAATTAAAAAAAAAGGAAAAACATGAATTAAAATGTGACCTTTTGGTGACCTTTTATCCACGTCGTGTTTAATTTGCATTGTGGCAAAAATAAGGCACCTGTTATTTTTAGTTCTATAATAACTAAACACGAAACAACAACCGAAATTTGAAATGGATGGAGTTATCAGTCAAAAATGGAGAATCGAGAAGGAAAACGTGAGGATTGTCAAGAAGTTGGGAAAGGTGCCTTTGGCACAGTCTTGCAAGGGAAGCGAAAGGTTATTATTCCTATCATTTTTTCAAAAAGTTTGTTTTTTTTTTCTCGAGAGACATTGCCATCAAAAAAGTGACAAATACAGTGACGGACGATGAAAGGATTGGATTTTTGAAAGAGGGGCAAATTATGAGCTTGCTGAATCATGTAAGAATTTCTTTTGTTTTCAAGCATATAAAACATTTTCAGCAACATGTTGTGAGATTCATTGGATTTTGTTCAGAAGACGAACCAATGCTCTTGATGGAGTTTTGCCAATATGGAACATTGGAAGATGCGCTGAAGAAGAAAGTTAGGGTGAATAAAGAGCTTTATGACACAGTGATAGTGTCGTTTTTTTTTACTTTCTATGGATTTATTATGAAAAATTATCCGTTCTATTAGGTTTCTCAAAACGATATGAGATAATAACTAAAACGAAACAACAACCGAATTTTGAAATGGATGGAATTATCAATCAAAAATGGAGAATCGAGAAGGAAAACGTGAGGATCGTCAAGAAGCTGGGTCAAGGTGCGTTTGGCACAGTCTTACAAGGGAGACTAAAGGTTATTATTCCTATAATTTTTTCAAAAAAAAATTTTTTTTTCCAGTACCGATTTTTTTTCTCAAGAGACGTTGTCATCAAAAAAGTGACAAATACAGTGACGGCCGATGAAAGGATTGGATTTTTGAAAGAGGGGCAAATTATGAGCTTGCTGAATCATGTAAGAATTTCTTTTGTTTTCAAGCATATAAAACATTTTCAGCAACATGTTGTGAGATTCATTGGATTTTGTTCAGAAGACGAACCAATGCTCTTGATGGAGTTTTGCCAATATGGAACATTGGAAGATGCGCTGAAGAAGAAAGTTAAGGTGAATAAAGAGCTTTATGACACAGTGATAGTGTCGTTTTTTTTACTTTCTATGGATTTATTATGAAAAATTATCCGTTCTATTAGGTTTCTCAAAACGATATGAGATAATAACTAAAACGAAACAACAACCGAATTTTGAAATGGATGGAATTATCAATCAAAAATGGAGAATCGAGAAGGAAAACGTGAGGATCGTCAAGAAGCTGGGTCAAGGTGCGTTTGGCACAGTCTTACAAGGGAAACTAAAGGTTATTATTCCTATCATTTTTTCAAAAAAAAATTTTTTTTTCCAGTACCGATTTTTTTTTCTCAAGAGACGTTGTCATCAAAAAAGTGACAAATACAGTGACGGCCGATGAAAGGATTGGATTTTTGAAAGAGGGGCAAATTATGAGCTTGCTGAATCATGTAAGAATTTCTTTTGTTTTCAAACATATAAAACATTTTCAGCAACATGTTGTGAGATTAATTGGATTTTGTTCAGAAGACGAACCAATGCTGTTGATGGAGTTTTGCCAAGACGGAACATTGGAAGATGCGCTGAAAAGGGATCAAAAGGTAAATAAAGAGCTTTAAAACACAGTAAATGGATTTTTAATGAAAAATTAGCCTTTCTATTAGGTTGCCCCGATGTGGCTTTTCTTTGAGCTCTTATTTCTCTTTAACTAAACGGATAATCGTTTGGATTTTTTGTTATTATATAAGTATTACTTGATTCAAATATCAAAATTTAAGGTTTGTAAATAAACCTACAGACCCAAAAGTTGCCGAAAACCACTAGTATCTCTAAAAACATGGACTCCCCGTAGGAACCTGTAAGCCAAAAATTGTATGATAATGAAGACGGAATTAATGTACAATTGTTAATAGACACAAACAAGCATCTGATATAGTTCAACTACTGAAAATCTTGAAACTACTAATTTTTTCCAGGTGGAAGAGCATCAGAAGATCCGGTGGCTTTATGAGGCGATTAGTGGAATCCAACATATCCACGAAAGGCTCATAACCCACCGCGATATTGCGGCAAGAAATTGTCTCCTGTCAAACGGCACAGTATGGACCCTCAAAATTCTCTATACATTTTTAATCTGAAAAATTTCAGCTCAAAATTTCGGACTTTGGGTTGGCAAAGCAAGGGCTGGTTCGCCGATCAAGGACACCTGGAAAGCTGCCAGTTAATACGATGGCGCCGGAATCGCTCCAAGACGGACGATTTTCTTCGTCAACTGATATTTACAGGTATTTTTGAACGTTTTTATTTTAAGAAGCCTTTCGAGAATCGTTAAACGGTGTTTAAAATTAACATTTGATTCAAATTTGTACGAAAAATAAATAAATAAAGAAACATTGAAAAAATAAATTTTTTCCTGAATTCTGGACTAACATCAATGAATTCGTTTGAAAATTTGGTGGAGAGAAGTGAAAGGTTCTTGCGATTTACACATACTATAAAGATTGGATATTTTTAAGGCAATAAAACTATTTCTTTCTAAAAAAAATTAGAACATGTCGGTTTTCTGCATGAATGAGTATTAGTCATCACGAACACTGTTTAACGCTACCGAAAAATCATTCCAACATGAACAGTTCTTTTAGCTACGGTGCATTGCTCTATGAGGTAACAACAGATGGGATGGTTCCATACGGCAATTGTGAGCCTAATGAAGCAGAGCTCAGGCGAGCAATCTTAGAGCAAAAGGTACCTAAACAATGTTTATTAACAAAAACTTTATTATTTCCACCAGATCGTTTTGGAGCTCCCATCGTCGTCTCCTCCCGTCATCAAGTAGATTTTTGCGATGACGAGAAGCTTCGATTTTGCCGAAAGAAGCAGTGCTGAAGAATTGGTTGCCGAATTCAGAACGGTTTGAGAATTTGATTGTTTCCCTCTAAGATATTATATTTTACAGAACACAAATGTCGAACAAAGAAGGTTCTTCTTCTCTAGATGGCTACACCGATAAACTGTGTGCACTTCCTGTTAAATTGTTTTCTTCACTTTTATTTTTTATTTTTTTATTGCTGAATAAAGACAAATATTTAAAAAAAGATCATGAAGTTGAAACTTGTTCTAAAGATACGGCAACCGACGGAAACAAAATGACTTCAAAGGTCTATCAACAATGGACCATTGAAGTCCTTTTGTTTCTGTCTGTAAATTTTTCATCCAAAAACTCCTCCTTTCTAACATATATTCCTTCAGAATCTTTGCTAATTTTCCCATTGTCATCACAAACTTCAATCTGGAAAATATTCTTATCAGAAAGAAAAATATGCATTTCTTTTCAAAATAAAAGTCTTCTAATATTTTGGCAAAGGATCATTCTTTCCCCAATGATCTTTCGGCGGATCTGGTGGGTTGAACGAGGTTTGAACAGCTGAAAAATCAATAATTTCGGAAATCACATTATTTCAATGAGAAGAAGTAAATCAATTGACATTTTACAAAACACTACAAGGACAAAATGTTGTTATTAGAATTCTAAAGTCGAAAGAAAATTGAAATTTTCGAATAAAAACTCCAATTCATGTAAAAACAAATCATTTTGACATGTCAGTTCATGATTAGTGATTAATCAAAGGTTCAATATTCAACTCTTATTTAGTAATCATTATCATCTCACGCTTTACCATCCAAATCCTTGAAACTTGCTATATGCGGCATAACACCTATATATACATTTCAATCAATAAAAGAAAAAAACAAGCTTTATTTGAATAAATTTTTTAAATAAATCAACTTACTTGTTTCCGTATTCTTTACACTAGCAGCACTTCAATTAAATGATCTAATGCAAGTTTCCCAATGGAATCTGAATAATTAATTATCGATAAGAAATATATAACTGCATAAGAAAAACATACACCACTCAATTCCTCTCCAGTAATTGCCATTCTTTGTGGAAAATTTATTTAGTTGGGTAATTAATAAGTATCATATTGATGAATATACTTACAGACCTGTTCAAAGATCATCAGGGTTACGGAAACGAACTAGTGACTGGAGACATACCATCTTTTGAAATGTTGAACGGGAGTGCGTATGTCTTCTCGAGGTTATTTTCTCAATATATGTATATTTGATTTTCAGATATTTCGAAACACCGATATTGATGACGCGAGAATGAATATGTTGATGAACGTACGTCTTGGTTACAATAATTTCAAAAACAAAGTTTTTGGGGACGTGTTGAAACGACAAATGTGAGATAAAGTCGACCGGAATAATTTAAACACATTTATTAAGGTCGGAAATTCGAACGTCAAGTGCCATCCAGCTTGAAAAAAACGAAAAGAACTAACTACTTTTTTCAAAAAATACATATTACTTCTTTTTTCTTTTTTTTATTTTACTTATTTTTTTTTTTTACTTCTTATATTTTTTTTTTTTACTTTTTACTCAAGTTTACTAATCTCATTGATGTTTCTTTTTTAAAAATCGGCGGGTCCGTCGATTTTTCAGTGCAGGCACGCGGATGACGCGCGGTTTTTTCTCTGAGATTGACGACAACACAATTCCTGGAACAGGCGGGAGGTCTTTCAGCCCTTGGTCCGATAGATCTTCTGCTTCTACTTCTTCGCGAGAAGTATATCACTGAATTCATTTTCTGCATTTTGCAAAATTGAAATGTGTTTTTCTTTTCGTATGAACTTCTAGAATTTTTCTGGCATGAAAGTTTATATGGAAATTGAAGAAGGACCCAATCACATCAGAAAAATATAAAATAAGATTCTGAATCACTTTCAGAACTATGAGAAATTTCGGTTTTTCAAACAAATTTTCTCCATTTTGAAAAATTTAATGTGTTTTTGTGTTCTCACCGAATCAAGTTTATATAGAAATTAAAGAAGGACCCAATCACACCAGGAAAATGTAAAATACGATTCTGAATCACTTTCAGAACAATGAGAAATTTCGGGTTTTCTAACAAATTTTCTCCATTTTGAAAAATTGCAATGTGTTTTTGTGTTCTCATTGACTTCTATAATATTTCCGACAAGAAAGTTTATATAGAAATTAAAGAAGGACCCAATCACACCAGGAAAATGTAAAATACGATTCTGAATCACTTTCAGAACTATGAGAAATTTCGGGTTTTCTAACAAATTTTCTCCATTTTGAAAAATTGAAATGTGTTTTTGTGTTCTCATTGACTTCTATAATATTTCCGACAAGAAAGTTTATATAGAAATTAAAGAAGGACCCAATCACACCAGGAAAATGTAAAATACGATTCTGAATCACTTTCAGAACTATGAGAAATTTCGGGTTTTCTAACAAATTTCTCCATTTTGAAAAATTGAAATGTGTTTTTGTGTTCTCATTGACTTCTATAATATTTCCGACAAGAAAGTTTATATAGAAATTAAAGAAGGACCCAATCACACCAGGAAAATATAAAATACGATTCTGAATCACTTTCAGAACTATGAGAAATTTCGGGTTTTCTAACAAATTTTCTCCATTTTGAAAAATTTAAATGTGTTTTTGTGTTGGTATGAACTTCTAGAATTTTTAAGCCATGAAAGTTTATATGGAAATTAAAGAAGGACCCAATCACATCAGAAAAATATAAAATAAGATTCTTAGTCACTTTCAGAACTATGAGAAATTTCGGGTTTACTAAAAAATTTTCTAAAAAAATTAAATCTACAACACACGTGAAAAAGGTGCTACCGTAACACTAACGCGCATCGAGACCTCATGTGTGCTTTTAAGTAATGAGAATTGTTTCTCTTTTTAATTATTTCTAATATTTCTTGCTATTTTCTGTTATTCCTCTTATTTTTCTGACTATATTCCTTAAAATACATTTCTTTATATTATTTTATTTATATTATTTTGTTAGCTATATATTATTTTGTAAGTTTTTTGTTAAAAGTTAATTCGCTTTGTTTCCTGTTGAAGATTTAGTGGTCTCCTTTGACGGCCTCCCACTAGGAAACAACGTTTAGTCTCGATATTTGAAATCGTGCCGCAGTGAAAAAGTGAGCGGATCCTAACAAAAGGTGTGAAAATATTATCCTTTTTTTAGACAACAGCCTTCATAAATTTTACAACATCTTTCATAAAATTTATCCTCTCAAAGTCTGATATATGTATGTGTCAATAATTTTTGCTAATTCAAAAAAAAGAAAAACATGAATAAAAATGTGACCTTTACGTGACCTTTTATCCACGTCGTGTTTAATTTGCATCGTGGCAAAAATAAGGCACCTGTTTTCTTTACGAATAAAGTTACAACAACGAAACAACGAATCACCTAAATTTTTAAAGATGGACGGAATTGCTCAAAAATTTTTGCTCCGAAGAGACAACATCTCTATTGAGAAAAAGTTAGGAGAAGGGCAATTTGGACAAGTGATGCTGGCTACTCTTCAGGTTATTATTCTTCTCGCTGTTTCAAAAATTTTGTTTTTTCAGATTCGATTTTTTATGAAAAGAAAAGTCGCATTGAAAACAATGAAACATGGCGCAGTGTCCGATGATGAAAGGCGAGAATTTTGGAAAGAAGCAAAAGTCATGGCGCTTTTCAACCATGTAAGAATTTATTTTGTTTTCAAACATATAAATAATTTTCAGAAAAATGTCGTGGCATTTCATGGAATTGTGGAAAAGGATCAAATGATCATTATGGAATTTTGTAAACAAGGTTCATTGGAAGAAGAGCTTAGGAAGGATACAAAGGTGAATAAAAAGCTTTAAGACTCATGGTGTCTTTTTTTTAACCTCAAATGGATTTTTTAAATGAAAAATTCGACTTTCTATTAAGTTGCCCCGATATGAGACTTTTCTTTGTGCTCTTATTTCTCTTTAACTAAACGGATAATCGTTTGGATTTTTTGTTACTAAATATGTATTACTTGATTCAAATATAAAAATTTAAGGTTTGTAAATAAACCTACAGACCCAAAAAACACAAAAACCATCTGATATAGTTCAACTACTGCAAATCTCGAAAAAAAACTATTTTTTTCCAGGTGGAAGAACATCAGAAGATCCGATGGCTTTATGAGGCGATTAGTGGAATCGATCACATCCACCAGCGACATGTCATCCATGGATGGATATCCACCGAGATATTGCGGCACGATCGAACATCAAATCGAACAGTATGGACCCTCGAAATTATTTATACATTTTTAATCTGAAAAATTTCAGTTAAAGATCGCCGATTTTGGTTTGGCAAAACAAGGTATTGTTCGCCGATTAAGAACAGCTGGAAAATTGCCGGTCAATACACTGGCACCGGAGTCGCTCAAAGACGGACGGTTCAGCTTCTTGTCGGACATATATAGGTATTTGTGAAAGTTTTTATTTTAAGAAACCTTTCGAGAATCGTTAAACGGTGTTTAAAATTAACATTTAATTCAAATTAGTACGAAAAATAAATAAAGAAACATTGAAAAAATAAATTTCTCCTGATTTCTGAACTAAAATCGATGAATTCTTTTGAAAATTTTGTTTTATTTTTAAAAAATTAATACACGTCGGGTTTCTACATGAATGAGTATTAGTCATCACGAACACTGTTTAATGCTACCGAGAAGCCATTGAAACATGAACCTTTTTTTTAGCTACGGCGCATTAATTTATGAGGTGGTCACCGATGGGTTGGTGCCGTTTGAGAATGTTCATCACCAGGGCAATGAGCTCAGACGAGCAATTTTGGACAAAACGGTACCTAAACAATCTTTTATCAACAAAAACTTTATAATTTCCATCAGGTTGTACTGGAACTCCCATCATCATGTCCAAATTCAATCACCAGAATATTTGCGTGCTGCCGAAGTTATGACTATGATGAGAGATGCACCAGTCAGGAAGTAATCGAAATGTTTCGAAAGGTATCAGAATTTGATTGTTTCCATCGAAGAAATTATATTTTACAGGAAACCAATGTCGACCAGGGGCGGTTTTTCTTTTCAAAATGGTTGCCGTCAAGTCACCAATAAACGTCTGCGACATTTCAACTTCGTGTAAAATTCATCATAACGATCCAATGTATTTCCTTCTGTTTTTACCTTCTTGCTTTTTCAATTTCAAACATAACTGTCTTTTTCTAATTTAAGCTTTATTTGAATAAATTTAAAAAAAAAAACCAACTTACTTGTTTCCGTATTCTTTACACTAAATTTCGGCAAGTTATTCGGATAATGTCCAGACAAGAAATTGCTCGGAAATTGATTTCCAATTCTCGCCATATAATGCGAACGGTCTGCAGCACTTCAATTAAATGCTCTAATGCAAGTTTCCCAATGGAATCTGAATAATTAATTATCGATAAGAAATATATAACCGCATAAGAAAAACATACACCACTCAATTCCTCTCCAGTAATTGCCATTCTTTGATAATTAACATAGTTCAGGATGATTGATAGAAAGTGCAATATCGCTCTACCGCACTCCTGTGTGTACTTCTCGAGGACGACGGACAATTGGCTCATTTTCTCAATTTTTTTCTTTTTAACGTTTTTTTCGTTTTTTCATAATTTTTCCGCTTTGGAAAGCATTTGCGAAATTAAAAATGCAAATAATGGCGTCATTCCAATACAAATATTTTAATTAGTTCAACTATAACAAGTTAGCGTTGAATTTCTGTCATTGAAAAAAAAAGAACTCTAGTTTTTGAAATAAAAAAAGGTTTTTTCGCCTGCGTGAATTATTTTTCGTTTCTCAGAAGTTGCATATTTTTCTAAGAAACGTAATGTTTTCCTAAAAATGGATTTCTCCTCGCAAATCACTTTCGTTAACCGTTACCTTTTTCATGATTATATTTTTAGAGATGTCTTCGATTACGAAGAATCTAACAAGCTTGTCTCCGAATATACGGCGAGCAGTGGTGACATGGGATAAGGCTGAAAGAATTCGACGAAATGAGGAAATCTTCAAAAACCCTGAGAGTATTGTTCATCGTCTACCGGAACATTACAAAAAGCGATATTGGGCAAACGTTCTGTCCGATCGAACAGCGGTGCATTATCGACCACCAACAACACGAGTTGCATGGGATTCACAAAAACTCATTGAAACTGAAATTGAAGAAAACCCAATTGTCGGAATTCACCCACCAGAAGCTGATGAAGGACTGTGGGGTGGTGAAAGAATCGTAAAAGGATGGATTGAATCTGCACCTTACACTAAAAAGAAGATTTTACCGAGATATTGGGTTCCAAAGCTATATTTTCCAGCACTCAAGAATGTTGTCCTTTATTCTGAAATTCTTGATAAATATATGAAGGTATGTTCCTTTTTAAATATTCATAATTATCAACACTTTCTTATTCAGGTAACCGTAACGGAAAGAGCAATGCGTTTGATTGATGAATGCTACGGATTGGATAATTACATATTGGAAACAAACGAAATTGATTTGGATTCAAAGTTTGCTTTCAAGCTCAAGAGAGAAATGCTTATGACTTTAGCCAAGGAGGATTATTATCCAGATGATGAGGAAAAGAAAAATTATATTAAAGAAAAGTATTGAGCAAAAATCTAAATTTTATGAAATGTTCTATTATTTCCAGATACGCCAATTATGTAATTCCAAGTGAAGAAGCCGAATGGGTCGGACTTGATTTGAACGAAGCAGCAAGGAAACAACAAGATACTGAAGACTCAACACAGACAGTACCATTGAAATACAGGTAAGTATTTCCAATCATTTTTACGAAAAAATTATAATAAAAATATCTAGGCTCGAACAAAATTTGGTTGAAAAGCTGCGAGACGGAACGGATGATGTGTCAATCGAAGCAGAATCATCTGATGCACCAGTTCGGTCTGAAAGTCAATTCGGTGACAAATTGTTCGGAAAATATTTGAATCCAATTGGCCAGAAGTTGAGGAATGCAACCCGATAAGTTTTGTTTAGAAATTTTTGTTGTAGAGCTTTTTTTGTTTGTTGTTTTTGACTAGAGGAATATCATAAAATTTTTATTATCAACATGGTTTATCTACCAATTTTAATAATAAGCAAGCGATGGAAAAAAATGAAATGCAAGAGAAAATATGTAAAATGAAACGGAAACCGTAAGATAGGAAAGGAAAATCTATGAAAATAAATAATATAATTAATTTTTTTCTAGTAGAGTTACAAACTAAAATTCCAAAAATAAATTATGGCGTTGAAGTGGTTGGTTCTGTTCCTGCAGAAATTACAGACTCATAGGTTGAACTTTTTGAGAATTTATCAGCTTCTTTAACTTCTTCCTTGCTATTATGAATACCATATCCAAAATAAATAGCAAATCCAATTGACATCCAAACAGCCAAACGAAGCCATGTAAGAGCAGCCAAATGAACCATCATTAAGGTATTAATTAGTAAGCTTAGTGCTGGAACAAGTGGGACCAATGGAACCTGAATCGAAATTCAATCAATTTTTGAAGCATAATAAACTTTTCATACCTTGAAATCGAGCTGCGTAGAATTTTGATAATGCATGCAAATGAACAAAAATGAAAGAATTGAAATCAAAACATTAAATGCCAGAAAGATTAATTGATCCGTTGATCCTTCAAAAAATCCGCTGCTCAGTGATAAACTTGTGATGAAAAATGATGAGATCATAACACTCATTCCATAATAGATTGATTGTCCGGGAGTCAATTTGTCTAGATATTTCTGAAGGCCAGGAATTGGATAACGAAGCTTTCCACCGTTATCAAAGTTCCCTTCATCGATATTAAAAGATGGTTGATATCGAAGGATGATAACACAAGCAGAGACGATCGAATATGCGAGAAGGGTACCGATTGAAAGGAATTCCACCTGGAAAACAGTTTTTTAAATTATATTCTTATACAAAAAAATACCAAAGTCTCAATATCAAAAAGGAGGGCAATAACAGCAGTCAATGATCCAAAAATAACTAATGCTTGGATTGGAACTTGAGTTTTTGGATTAATTGAAGCAAGAGAATTGAAAATTAGGCCATCTTCAGCCATTGCGAACACACATCTTGGGAGGGCAAACATTCCACCGAATAAACTAGTCGTCATTCCGAATAATGCACCCAAAGAAACTGCATAACGTGCAAAATCCGCTCCACGAAGGGCAAAAGCATCGGAAAATGCGGCACTTGGATGGACTTGGTCGTAAGGAATCATAAGGGTGAGTGAAGCTGACATAAGAACGTATGAGCATGTGACAATTGTCATTGAGGAGAATGTGGCGATTGGGATTGATCGAGCGGGATCTGTAATATGAAAGGTTGATGCGTTTCGAGATGGTTTATGATACTCTTGGCTTCTTCTCCTGCTGTAGCAAGACCATCGAATCCAATATAAGCGAAGAAACAAGATGCAGCACCAGCAAACATGCCGCTAACACCATATGGGAAGAATCTGAGGAGAGAACACTTTAATTGAATATTTTCTAGTTAAAGGAGGGCTTTACGGAGGTAATAAATGTACCTTAAATGAAAATAGACTTCATTCTCATTCCAAATCTGTTTCTAAAATTTTCTAGAACCACCTAGAAGCCGAGAAAACGCACCTCAATACAAAGGCCTAGAAAAAGTGTTTACCTGGCCGAACCTTTTGATATGAGCTTTTTTCGTGTTTCGTTATTTAATAAATAGTTATGCAGACTGGTGATATTAGTTCATTTTTAAATTTTTTTTTGTTGGATTTTTCATGCCTGCGGACTAGTTTTCGCTGGTGGCCTCTTTTTCTAGGCCATTGTTTTGAGACGCGTTTTCTCGGCTTCTAGGTGGTTTGAGAAAATTTTAAAAACAGATTTGGAACGAACATGAGTTCTATTTTCATTTTAATTGCATTCGATAGCTCCGTAAAGTCCTCCTTCCGCCGTAAAGTTCTACATACTTGGATGTTCCATTAGAATTCACTCCTGACCAGAGTGAGAAGTCGGCAAATGTGATACCATAAAATACAACAATTACGATCACCCCCATGTTTAAAATCGTCAAGAAAGAGTTGAAATTTGTTGAGACTTTCGATCCAAGAGCCACAAAAAATGCAATTAAAACGATTAATAAAAATGCCACAATATCAGGGTAATCTCCGAAAAACGATGAAGCCTGTAAAATATACGTGTTTTTAAAGATATGGTGACATTTAATTCAGACGTTGCTTTTTCGAAATTGTGCAAAAAATCCACTTTCGAAATTAAGCTAAAAAACTTACTTGATGCAAATTTCCAACTCGTTCAATCGTAGAATTTGAGATGACGTTCCCCATCAACGAATCCAAATATCCGGACCAAGATCGAGCGACGGCTGCAGCGCCCAACATATGTTCCAGAATAATATTCCATCCGATTATGAATGCCCAAAGTTCTCCAACTCCGACATAAGTGTAAGTGTAAGCACTTCCAGCTTTTGGGAATCGTGCTCCGAATTCAGCATAGCAAAGGGCGGAAAGAAGTGATGCGAAACCGGCAAGAAGGAACGAGAGAACGATTGAGGGTCCAGCGGTGTTTCGAACAACACTTCCTGTAATTTTCGAGATTGGGAATTTTTGCACAACGGTATTATTTTTTTGGTCAACGCTTTTCATTAATTGAAAATCTCTAAAGCTTTTGCAAACCCATTTTCTTCTAAATTATATTTTTTAAAATCAGTAGGTGACCTCCTTTCTCGTATTCTAAGTGGATTTTAAAATTTTAAAGCCGATTAGGAGCTAACGAATGCAACTGCAATGAAAATAGACTTCATTCTCATTCCAAATCTGTTTTTAAAATTTTCTAAAACCACCTAGAAGCCAAAAAAACGAGCTTCTAAACAATTTCCTAGAAAGAGTTTCCACCGGCGAAAGCTAGTCCGTGATTTCTAGTTTTATCCCGGTTAAATTCATTTGCTCCTTAAAATCCTCTTTTAAAGTGTTTTGTTGAATTCTTTCACCGATACAGGTTAATTTTGAGAATTATGGGTGTCTGGAAAAATAAAAAAAAACTCAATTTGGATCGAAACTTAAAAAGTTTAGTACCACTCGAAAGGAAATTGTGAGTAGATGTGAAAAAATGTTAAATTTTGAATTTTCATAAAATTTTTATAAAGTTATGCTCAATATAAATTTTGAGAAGTGCAATTATTTGGCAAAATGTCAAAAATACTCAATTTGGATCCGAATTCAAAAATTTTAGTAAAATTCGAAAGGAAATCGTGAGTGGATGTCAAAAAAATTTAATATTTTGAATTTTCATCGAATTATTAAAATTTTTTGAAAATCGAAAGGAAACTTACAATCCAAAATTATTTTTCAATAAATCAATTTAAAACATTATTTTTAATTTTTAATTTCATGAACTTGGATTTCTAATTTTTCGATTTTTACAAACACCTATTAATTTTTATTTAAGTTTGGAAGCTCCCGCAAGCTTTTCTCGTTTGTCAATGTTACTTACGAAAATATAGATTCTTGAATAGTTAAAAAAAAATAAAATTCCAAAATTGGCCAAATAAAATTCTCAAGATGTCAAAACACATACCAGTCAAAACATAAATCCCCGCTCCAATCATATGCCCAACTCCAAGTAGAGTGATATCAAACGTCGTCAAACATCGTCTAAATTGTGTGTTCAGTTCGCCGGACGGAAGATTTTTCAGCCGAAAAACGCGTTCTCGTAACAACGACAAGCGCATTTTTGGTGGTTTTAGTGTTACGTTACCCCTGGAAAAAGAAAATAATAACAATAAAAGTGAAATATATAAATTCTTGAGAGTTTCGCGGTTTCTGATCGATTTCCTATTTTTGACAGGCTGGATGAAAATGGAATGAGAGAGGAAGGGTGAGCAAATAGAAAACAAAACGAAAAGGGGAAAAAAGTTTTTGGAAATAAAAAACAAACAAATAGGGGAGAAATACTTTTCCACATTGTCTGCTCTATTTTCCAAGCATCCTCATTAATTGCAGTCTGTGGCTTTCCCCCCTGTGTATACTTGTTTCTTTAACACATTTCTAAACAACAAAAAACTGAAATCCTATATAATTTCATGTAACACGACAATTTAATTGAACTAATGCTCTTCTACACATTTGGAAAAAATATCGAGTGAAGCAGAAGATAGAGAGACACTTCCTTTTTTTCGGTTGTTTGGACTCTTGTCGACGGGGGCGCATAAGGCATCAAAATGAAACGGAAATGGCGAGATATATATTCGGCTGTAGAATGATATTCATATTATGAATTGGTTCGTTGAAAGTTACTCAATTTTACTAGTAATCTTGGAAATGGTGGTTCTTGAGATGTTTTTTAAAAATTCCTGAAAACGTGTGAGGTTGAAGTTAGGATAAACTTAAAGGAGGGCTTTACGGAGATAATAAATGTAGCTTAAATGAAAATAGACTTCATTCTCATTCCAAATCTGTTTTTAAAATTTTCTAAAACCACATAGAAGCCGAGAAAATGAGCTTTGAAACAATGACCTAGAAAAAGTTACCACCGGCGAAAACTAGTCCGCAGACATGAAAAATCCAAAAAAAAAGAAAAAAAAACGTTAAAAAACATTAAAAAAGACTAATATAAGTATTATGCATAACTATTTATTAACAAAACAAAGCTCATAGGAAAAAATTCGGCTATGTGGAAACTTTTTCTAGGCCATTGTTTTGAAGCTCATTTTCTCGGCTTCTAGGTGGTTTTAGAAAATTTTAAAAACAGATTTGGAATGCGAATGAAGTCTATTTTCATTTAAGGTACATTTATTAGCTCCATAAATCCCTCCTTTAATGAAATATTTTCACAGAGAATTTTATGACACCTTCAGTGTATTCATTCACTTTTATTATATAGTTCTTTTGGTCTTATGCTCTTGCGGGTATCTTTAAATCATACAATTTATGTATTTTTCCTCTTTTATTTCACTGTTATATTTTATTATTTTCATTGAATAAAGTCTAACAATGTATGAATTTTGAAGCTCTAATTAATTACAATGCTGAAAATATGGTTTCAAAATTAAAAAAAAATAATTTCAAAGTCCCGACAGTTCGTGCGTTCAATTCTGAAATCAACATAGGAATCTTACAGCGGAAATTAATTCAGAGGTTTAAAAAATGTGTATTCACCACATGTTGTTTCACATTGTTTATAGAGAAACATTTGTACTTAAGGGATTAAACAAAATCTCTTTCTCTCATAGAAATTTATTTTATTACGAAATGTAACATAAATATTTTGAAAACTTAATTTCCCTGATTTTGGTAATTATTTCCCTTTTCTCACTTGTATGTTTTTTTTGGCATTTCCTTTTCTGTCGTCGAAAAAAACCATTATTTTAATTAAGTAGTAAAACTAAATTTATAGTATTTATTTCCGAAGCCTATTTCCGAACAACGGCTTTTTGAAAGTTAAACTGAAATTACAATTACCGTCCTACATTTTATGACCACAATGATTTATGAATATTGAAGTTTGGTATTGATGATCAGGTAAATAACTACATATTCAGTATTTTTTAAGAAAATCAATTTTAAAAAGATAAAGTAATAAATTCATCTATATTGAAATAAAGTTTCAAGAAAAAAAATATACATTGAAAAGTATACTTTATAATAACTGAAAAAGTGTATGGAAGAGGATATTGATGCGTAAGCCTAAGCCAACTGGAGAAAAAGACGAAGCATGACTTGTTTATGTGGAGCACAAAAAACAAGATGGAAAATATATGCATGAGAAACGCAGAACATAAGCGGAACGCCTTTTTTGTTTTGCCACTTCACATAAATATTCACTCCAATTTAAAATATATTTATTGTGGGATACAAATAAATAATAGATTGAGAGCTCAATATCAATTAGTTGTTGGCTTCTTCGCAGGTGAAACAACCGGTGGAAGAGCTTCAATACTTGGCTTCTGTCCGAGTTGAATTTCTTCCATAATTGTGCACAATGCGTCTTTGGTTTTTGGTCGAATTACAGATAAATCAACTGATCCTTTCTTTGATAAATTCGCCATTAGAAGTTTACGACACTTGTTTTTATCATGAACATTTGTGCCATCTACTTGAAGTATTTGATCACCGAGTTTGAGGATTCCAGAAACAAGAGAATCGTCATCCGCTTTGCATACAAGGATTCTTTGATGACACATTATAATTCCAAGACCGAATCGTTTTCCTTTTATCATTTTTAAAGTGAGGTTGATCCTTTCAAATCTTTGCTTAATATTTCCAGAACTGTTGTCGTTTTGATCATCTTCTGCGAGAGTCTGTAAAAATTATTGGTGTTGTGATAAGGTTCGGAAGCTCCCCCCGATAATAAAAACCGATGAAAAGTATCATTTTTAAGTACAAAACCGGAAACTCTTTTTTTCCTTTAAAGGAGGACCTTACGGTGCTAATGACTGCGTCTGGGATGAAAATAGACTTCATACTCATTCCAAATCTGTTTTTAAAATTTTCTAAAACCACCTAGAAGTCGAGAAAACCCGCCTCAAAACAATGGCCTAGAAAATGGGGTCACCGGCGAAAACTAGTCCGCAGGCATGAAAAATCCAAAAAAAGAACAAAACATTTTAAAAAACGAATAAGCATTCAAATTCATTAACGAAATACGAAAAAAGTTTGTAGGAAAAAGTTAGCCCAGGTGGACACTTTTTCTAGGTCATTATTTTGAAGCTCATTTTCTCGGCTTCTAGGTGGTTTTAGAAAATTTTAAAAACAGATTTGGAATGAGAATGAAGTCGATTTTCATTTAAGGTACATTCATTAGCTCTGTAAAGCCCTCCTTTAAAATATTCAAAATAAGAAAGTTTTTGTTACACACTTCGTTTTGAAAAAATCTGGTATTAAAAATTCCGAAAACATCTGAAATTTCTGGATAATTTCTGAAAATTTAGAAAACATTAAATGTTTTTAAAAGCAACCAAGAAAATAAATTCCAGGTCAAAAAAACTTTTTTTGAGAAAATGTCTTTGAAAAATCCTAAATTCTACAAATTTTAAAAATCACAGAAACGCGTATTTCAGAAGGCTGCAAAGTCCTGTTATTTTATTTTTCTCTAAAATAGAAAAAGCTTCAAAAAATACAGAAAATCCTAGATTTTTAAAATATCTACCTACCTTATCATTTTCAGTGTCCACCACTTCCTTCGACGTCAAATTCTTTGTGCTATTATTGTTGTTGTTATTACCACTGTTGCTTTCACTAGATTGTTGTTGTGCCTATCATAATTCCATATTATATTATATTTTCCTTCAAATCTAAAAACTTTGAAACCTCTTTGTTTTCCATGGCTTTACAAAATTGTTTTCATTAACTTGTAACAAACTAAATTTTAATCAATGACTGAAAGAATGAAAAAATTCGAAATGTTTGTTTTCACGCCACTAAATGGTAATGTTTTTATACTTTTTTGAGCATGAAAACATCTAGATTATCTTTTTGTATCAAATTGATAACAAGTAAATATAAAGTATTGTTTTTTAATAATCACATTTTGATTTTCCATCTGAAAAAAATGAAACATTTTGTATTGTCTGTTTTATTACTTTTTATGGGTGAAACTTTTGGATCTTTTGATCTTGGTCATCTAGGGGTAAGTCATAGGAATTAGAAAGTTAAGGACTGAAAATATTACAGTTAGACGACATAAAAGGCAATACAACTGTCGAACTTTTCAATCATTTTCGATGCAGAGTTTGCGAAGATTTGATTGTTGACAATCTGGAACTGGCCGATGGAGAATTGGTAAGGGTTTTTGTCGTCACGGCATCATAATACGTCCCATAGAACTTTCGTGAGTGTAAGGGAATAGTGATTGATTCCCTTGGAACAGCGGGAGCACCCGCTCTTAAGGTTATTATGCAGATTAGGTATCCAAAGCCCGGAATTGACAACATTAGCATGAGATTACGATATTTTTCCCCTCAACCGTTTCCTAAGTGCGGAAATTTTTAAAGAAAACCACTTTTTCTTTCAGGTGGTCAATGAAAAACTGGTGATCAAATTCTGTGAAACCTTCGTAACAAAAGTCTTACACAACGCTTTTGGTGGAGTTCTTTGTCATACTGTTGTTCAAACGAAACTCGACGAATTACTAAAAGCAATAATAACATCAGAAATCGAGGCAAAACTTGGAGAACAAATTTGTAAAGGATTCCATTTTTGTGAAAAATAAAAGTTGAATAAATCGAAGAAATAAGCTTTATTTATCCTACTAACCGGTTAAATACATGAAAGACACAGAGTGTAAAAAGGGTTTTGTCACAAAAGAAATAAAATAATTAATAACCTGGTGCTGTTCTTGGTGGTGGACAATGATCACATCCTCCTCCAGATCCTGGTAATCCAGGTGCTCCCGGTTCTCCAGGTGCTCCTGGATTACCTGGCGCTCCGTCAACTCCTGGATCTCCTGGTGGTCCTTGTGGTCCTGGTTGCGAATTTCCTGGTGGTCCTGGCTGTCCGGGTTGTCCTGTTGGTCCTGGTGGTCCAGGTGGTCCAGCTGGTCCTGGTGTTCCAGGCACATCAATAATCTGTCCCGGTGCTCCTGGTTGTCCTGGGTTTCCTGGTAATCCATCTTGTCCTGGTGGTCCTTGTGGTCCTGGTGCACCCGGTGGCCCTGGCAACGCATTTGCTCCCGATTGTCCTGGTGCTCCTGGATTTCCATTCGGTCCTTTTGGTCCTGGCCGTCCTGGTGGTCCTGGTGGTCCGGATGGGCAATCAAAGCAGAAGTCCGCAGCAGTTGGTGGTTCTTCGCTAGCAGCATCTTGTCCCGGATTTCCTGGCGCTCCTGGGAGACCATCACTTCCCGGATTTCCATCCTGTCCTGGAAGACCTGGTGGCCCAGATGGTCCAACTCCGCAAGAGCAACATGCTCCACCACCTCCACCACCTCCAATAACATCGGATGGATATCCATTGTTATAGCTAGATGCTCCGCGAGCAAGAACACGTCGTTTTGAAGACCCACGCCCAGTTACACCATTTGATCTTTGATAAGCAGCACGCTTGATTCTTCCATGAAGACCGGAATTGGCTTCAAACTATAAGAAAAAAGATATATTTTTGGTTTCGCTAGAATAGAATCCTCTCTAATAATTATTACCTAAATAAGAAGCGATTTGATCAAAAAAATACTTGTTTTTTATTCACTCTGTATATGAAATAACAATAATTATACCTTATTATATTCATCCCAAAGACCATTGGTCCGATGGCGGCAAAAATCAACTTCAGATTGAAGCGATGATTGAACATGTTGCATATAACTATAAAGCATCGGTACAGCTATGATAGCTGTCAATGTGGCAACCGTTGAAATAGCGATTCCAAGGAAAGCAAGCCTTCGAAGAGATTCCGCTTCTTGTGCTTCTAATTTTGGATCATCGTGAGAAGACATCTGAAAGAGTAAATGAATGAAGAAAAAAGAAACCGAATGCTGATCCGAAGAACAAAAAAATCATAAAATAAAATGGGTGAAGAGACTAGTAGGTGTAGCTTCGGGGGGTGAAAAGATTCCTAGATTCTTTTTCCCCCATGTTTATTATAATTCTTATTATTATATGTTTGTTCTCGTCAAAAGTCGATTAGAATTAAGAGCGAATGTGGATTCGAATTCGTTTGGGAAGCAAAAAAACATATGAATTGAAGGGGGGAAAAGGTTGACATACAAATAAGGATTTCAAGTGGGGGTTATTAGTTACAGTTGACAAGTCAACAAGGATGTATATTAAATAAGGGAAATAACAAAAAAGCAAAACAATGCACTTGATAGAATGATTTCTCACTGAAATTAAATATAAAATACATATATAATTAACTATATGGGCTTAATTGCTAATGAGAATAAGAAAAAAGCCATTAATTTAAGGTCTGTGTGAAAAACAAGTGAAACTGAGTGAGTGAGTGAGTGCCGGTTAATACTGAATGAATAAAGAAGAGATGCTTTTTGCCTGCCGATTTGCCATTTTTGATTCAGCTATTTATATGAACATGCTATCGGAGGGAGGCAAAAGTGGCATCCGATGGGGCGGGTTTTGATAATAGTTTTTTTTCCCTTCGTTTCATTTCAAAAGATGATGGGAAAGTTTATGAAAAAGGTGGTAATCAGGTGACCATTAAGTGAAATGTGAAATCTGTTTAAATTCTCAATGATAAAGTAGTAATGGATGTTGGATTATGTGGTACTAGGGTTGTTATATGAAGACATCAAACTCATTTTCGAATTTCACTTTTGATACACCCCAAGTTGAAGGAAATAGAATAATAACAAGACTTTTTAATTTACTACCTTTCTTATTGTAAGAATTGCAATAATAATGTGTTTCGATTCATAAACACTCAATTGCCACGTCATTAGTAATTGTGTAGATGAGTATTAGTACCCATTTAGTTACTTACAAAACAGTTAATGCTTTTATTAATAAGAGAAACTAGTATGAAAGCTGGTTTTCATTTGATCCCGTTTGGTCATTTTTGAACTTTAAAATGTGTTGATGACTTTCTTTACAACTTAGCGTTAGCTTCTAATTTTTTCGGTTGCTCCCAAATCGTTTGAGTTTTAACCGAATAGCTCGAAACCTGAAAAATTGTTTCTAATAACTCAAATTGTTAAAATAAATTTTCAAAGAAATCAACATTTTAAAATAAAAGTTTTCAAATAAATAAACTTACCTCAATAATCTGAGAGCTTCCGCAAAATCATGAATTAAATTCAATCTACACCGTTATGCTGGAATCACAAGTATAATAAGAGTTTTCTTTTCTTTTAAAAAGATGGGTTTGGACATTGAGAAAAGGTTTGGACGTTGAGTAATTTCGTATTTTTATATGAATGCCAAGGATAAGTAATAAGAATTTAGTGTTATGGGATCCCCTAAGATATTCAATCGCCTAATAATATGGATTTGGAAAATTGAAGTTGTTAGAGTATGCATTCGACATTGCCGATTTTTTATGACAATATTGGAATTTTTACTAAATGTTACTATTTTATGTTAAAACTAGTGTTAATTACAATAATTTTGCTAGTACTAAGATCACCTTGTCTTTAAGGGGTAGTAAAAGATGAATGGTACTTGCTTCGAGACAATGTGCATGAAAATGCACTGGAGATGCTCTGAAATAAGTTTTTTTTCAATTACAGATAAGAGAATTGCACAAAAATAAGAAACGCTCTTATTTTGAATGTTTTAAAGGAGGACTTTACGGAGCTAATGAATTCATCTGGGATGAAAATAGACTTCATTCTCATTCCAAATCTGTTTTTAAAATTTTCTAAAACCACCTTGAAGCCAAGAAAATGAGCTTCAAAACAATGGCCTAGAAAAAGTGGCCACCGGAGAAAACTAGTCCACGGGCATGAAAAATCCAAAAAAAAAGAGTAAGATAAGCATTCAGCATAACTATTTATTAACGAAACACGGAAAAAGCTCATAGGAAAAAGTTTGGTCTAGTGGAAAATTTTTCTAGGCCATTGTTTTGAGGCGCATTTTCTCGACTTCGAGGTGGTTTTAGAAGATTTTAAAAACAGATTTGGAATGAGAATGAAGTATATTTTCATTTAAGGTACATTTATTATCTCCGTACAGTCCTCCTTTGTGCACCGCGGTCAGAATAAATGTGTGAATAATGTTTAATTCAAAGGAAATACATTTTGTGGCCTTGAAAGGCCACACGAGTCTGCTAATTTTCGACTCGAGGTGCAATTCGATAGAGAATATAATCAAATAATCAAACTTTCTTTCTAGAAAAAACGTTGTTCCGTCCGCGGAGCCCTCCTATCGATGGGACTCTAACTTTACAGCTCTTCATTTATACCTAACTTGAACTATGGCGTTTCTCTCCCTCTTTTCCGAAATAATCAACGATCATATAGAAATCGCAATATAAATATCCTTGACGTGAAATTAAAAAGCATCGGCAGAATTGCGCAACATATTTCCTCATCAATCGAAATTTCAATTGAGATTTCCGAATATACTTTTGATTGAAGTGTGTTCATCTCAACAATCATTGTTTCTCTCTTTCTGTTTCATAAATGCTTTCCCTTAAAAAAAATATTGTGGAACTAAAAAATAGTTTGTTGTTCACAGTTGGATATCATTTTTGTTGTTGACTAGGAAAAAAATAGAAACTGCTTTTGTTCATTGTTCTCGAAAATTAATTTGCAATTAAAAAAAACGAAATAATTTATTCAAATAAAATAGAACAACGAAAATGAGTATCAAAACAGCAAAATTATAGTTGGAATTAATTCGTTCTTCTTGGTGTATACATTCCCATCTTCTCTTTCTCTTTGTCAATATCACCACCAATACCATAACGTACTTTGACGTCTTCTAATTTTGTGCGAGCCTGAACAAAATTTTTGTAAAAATGGTTCATTACTGCAAGGAATTACCTTTTCTGTGTCCATTCTCTTCCAAGCTTTCGTTGCTTGATAATAAAGAACAACCAAATATCGATTTGAGACGTTGAAACCAGAAAGATGCTCACAAGCCGTCTTTGCATCGAAAATATCTTCGTATACAACAAATGCAGTACCTCTTGTGTCTGGAGTATTACCGCTGAAAAATTATTGATTTAATTTGTAATACAGCTGAAAAAATATATTTTCGGAGGTTAGATCAAAACGTATTTTTCGATTTATAATCGGGAGCTTCCGATGCGACCAACTCATTTAAGTGAACTTGGAAGTTTCAACGAGAAACAAAGTTAAACTTTCACAAATTTCGCTTCTGTTCAGAAAAAAATTGTTCATGTTTTTTAAAAAGCTTTTCAGGTAATCCATCATCATCAATGTTTACACTATTACAAAGGTTGGGTCGAATCCATGAATTAAATGTGGTTTGACGTGTAATTAAATCATTTCCTCACAGGATCCAAAATGAAATAAAAAATGGGAAGAGTAAAAAAACGTTGGAGTCCGGACATTAATTTAAGTTTGACACGAATATATAACTATGTTGAACATGATTTAAGAAGGGTTAAAGTAATAAAGATGATATTTCACTCTGTAAGTCAATATTTTATCTTTGAACAATTTAATATTTTGCCGAATGAGCATCATCAAAAGCGGATGAATTTTTGAAAATAAAAGAAAAAGAGACAAATCTGTTCGACTTTCTGCAATAAATTAATTAACGCGTGTTAGTTAATTAGCAATAAAACCAGCATCTTGATAATATCTTCCTGGTAAATTTGCACCACTATTATTTGGGGTAACATTTTCGGAACATTAATTTTAAAACAAACTTACACTCTGATCTGTCGAACTGCTCCAAATTTTCCGAAAATATCGTACATCTCTTCTGTGGTGATTTTGTACGGCAAATTTTTGATATAAAGAATTCTGTTGACCTGTAATTATATCGAATTACTGCCAAGGAAATTTCTTTTGTTTTGAAATTATTTAAAACTTCGAAATTCAAAAAAAAATGCTGGGCTTCAAAAATTATAAGCATACCTCTGGCGGCAACTTTGTGCCTCTCTGTCCTTTATTTGCCATCGCCATTTTTGCGCTGGAATAAAAAAAAATACAATTATATCTAAATTAGGCGTAAAAACGAACAAAAACGCTAAAAAAAAGAAACGCGAAAATAAAATGAAACTACGATGCTCCACTGTTTACGCAATTGGTCAGTGTTTAGCGTGTTTATCGGTTTTCATTTGATTTTTTGAAATTATTATTTTTGTTAATTTTCTCTTTTTTTATTAATTTTCTTCTTATTTTTATGTATTAAAAAATATCCTATTTTTTAAGTAACGAAATCAACAATGTCGGCAAAAGACCAAATGGCCGCAATGCTCGACGAGCTCATGGGACCAAAAAGAAATGTTGAGCTCGGAAAAGATACCAAAGTGTCATTTGATGTGAGAATAATATTGATTAGTGTGCTTCAAATTTTTATTTACTTTTCCAGGATCCAAACATATGTCCATATTTTTTGGTTGGTTTCTGCCCGCACGATATGTTTACAAACA
The DNA here is from genome assembly GCA_964036255.1 of Caenorhabditis virilis. Lineage (NCBI taxonomy): Eukaryota > Metazoa > Nematoda > Chromadorea > Rhabditida > Rhabditidae > Caenorhabditis > Caenorhabditis virilis. The sequence goes on from OZ038416.1 coordinate 7,761,512, forward strand.
CAAAAGCTGATTTAGGTAATGATGATGCAAAGTTCAATTATTCGAGATATTTATAATTTCAGGAGCTTGTCATTTGGTTCATGACGATAACATGCGTAGAATGTACCCAGAATCCCCTGAATTTGGTAAACTTGGATTTGAGAGGCGTCTTCTTAGATTTTTGGCACAATTAGATGATGATAACTTGAGAAGAATCAAGAAAAATAAAGATAAACTTGCGCAAATGGACAACCAGGGAAAGGTATTTCAATCTTAACTTATTATTCGATTTTTCTCGATTTTCAGCGAAAGAACGAAGAAGAAATCGAAAAAACTAAGCTTGAAGTTGAAGGCATCGAAAGTGAATTGCGACAAATCATGAAATTGGCAGAAGAGGTATTACTATTATTTATCACAAAATTTATTACCTTTTTTGTTGCTAATTACTTACTATCTTATCAAGTCAACGAAAAAAAAACAAAAAATCACTGATTCGATTAAAAAAAAATAACCAGTTCTTACCCCATAGTGTACCCACATTTCTCTCATTTCCTTTCAGGCCGGTAGCCAAGGTAATGTCAGCAAATGTCAAGAACTTGTGGCAAAATCCGAAGAATTGGCCAATGTTAAAAGTATGCTTGCTGAGAAGTTGTCAACACTTGAAAATGAGCAAACAGCTCCAAATCAGCCAATGACATTGGAAGATTTGACGGTCAAACCGATGGAGGTATTTTTTTAATTAAAAAAACGAAATTAATACTTTTTTCCCTCAGGTTTGCGAAACTTGCGGTTCAATGCTCATTGTAAATGATGCCCAACAACGTGTCGAAGAACATTTGACCGGAAAAATGCACACGGGTTTCCAGAAAATTCGTACAATGATTGATGAACTAAAGGTATGATTATTAGTAATCAATTAAAGATTGCTTCTATTTTGTTAGATGTTGTCTTATTGTGCGGCTGAAAGAGAAACGGGATAAGAAAGCGCCGCTCGCGCTTATCAGGTATCTAAAATATTAACAAATCCCCTAGATTACTTTTGTCCATCAACATATGGGTTTCGTACCTTAATGAGGTTTGTTTGATATTCTAACTTCTCAAAAATTATTTTTGATTTTGAAACGTTTCATTTTTGAGCAGTTAGTATATCATTAAAAGGTGCGAAAATCAAATTCACAGCGACAATCTTTCACGCATTCAAGAATTTTGAATAACTTGTACAGGTATTCTATTAGAATAATAGACATTGAAGTTATATTCTATTTTTGAATTAAAAAATCCCACTAATTTTTGATTTTCAGGTTCGTATCAAACAAATTGACGCAGAAGAGGATTCGAGAAGAGAAGAGCGTAAAAAGTGAGAGAAATTTGTGAAAAATAAATGAAAAATGATGGATTTTCAGAGAAAGAAGAGGTACTGAAGGAGAACGCCGTCGTTCTGATTCGCGTGAAAGAAGCGACAGGGGTGATAGGGATAGAAGACGCCGGTAAGAGTTTTCGTTCAAGATATAATAGAGGGGTTATGATGGTTTTGAATGTTAGAGCCTTAAAAACCCCAAAAATAATGTTTATCTTAATGCAAATTGCAGCTCTCGAAGTCGTTCTCCATATCGAGGTGGTCGATACGACCGAGATCGTCGCGATCATCGAGATGATCGCCGTCATGATGGATACAGAAGCGGCGGAGGCCGTCGTGATCACCGTGATCGTCGTTATTGATTTATATCTTTCGAATTTAATAAAACATTCATTTAAGTAGATGTAAAGAAGTGCATATTTGCAATATTTTTGAAATTTTATTAAATTGTGGAGAATCTAAACATTTTAAATTTTCTGGAAATGATTCTTGCTTCGATTTTCGAAATATGCACTTCCTTATTTTCTGTTATTTAAACCCGTTTAAAACGAATGAACTCTCATTGTCATTTCTTTTATATTCTTTTTTCCTATCTCCTTTTAATACTGGTAGTTTTACATTTTTCTGCTAAACTTTAATTCAAAAATGACGAAGGAGAATAGAAAAGTTTTTTTTTCTTTTGATAATTTCCAAATAAATCTTGATGGCAGGTGTTTGTTTTTTGATAATTTATTACTTATCAACGGATTACATAGACCGTCAATATATTGTTTTTCTTTATATTTTGAAAATCTTTAAAAAATTCCTTTAAATTCAGGAATTTGGGAAACCTAAAATGTTTGTTGAAACATTTATTCCATCGGTTTTTTCACATCGACATCGTTTACTGCATTTATCAATTTTGTTTTTTATTATTCCATACTGGTATAGGTAATATTATATATTTTTTGTTTTATATGTTTTTGTAAAGTTGAGAGTTTTAGTCGGTACAATGAACAGCATCGTCTTTCCTCGTATTCGGTTGAAACTGCAATGTTTATGTCATGGGAAAATGCAATTGCTAAACCTGGTGGGATGTTCAAAAAGGCGGTTGTTGGGTTGGTTTTCTAAAAAATAAGCTCATGAAAATTAAAATTATTTTAAAGATTCAATTGTAATGTTGATTTGATTGTTTCTGGGGTGAAAGTTATCGAAAATCTGAATACTTCGTGCACGGAAGGAAAAGATCAAGAAACGTTAGAAGACTTGAGTGATTTGCATCAAACATTTGCACATTTCTTTAAAAGAGGAGCTGCTGCTGAAAGGTTTTGAGAACCGAGACACAAAGTACTTTAAAATCTGAAACATTTAATTTCAGATACATGTCTGACGAAGATCAGTTCAATGTTCTAGTACGAGAATCTGAATCATCATCGCGATCACACCATCATATTGGAGGAAATGCTGCTTTGATGGCGGATAGAATTGCATCAAATTTCCCGAGCACTGAAGTATATCTTGTTGGACCGATTGGACCAAGAAGTCAAGCTCTTCTTCATCCGTCAGTCAAAAGAACGAATTCAACACGAATTGTGAAAGATGAGCTTCATGTTATTTTGGAATACAAGCAGGGAGAGATTCTTGGCGATTGGGTTGCTCCCAGTAGCAGTAGATTTATCACAAGTCATGATCATTTTAGGTATTTTTACGCAACATAAACACTTTTATTGAATAATATTTAAATTCAGCGGTAGCATGGTTGTGATAGAGATGTTTTTCAAAGCAATCGCCCAATTCAAACCGGACTTGGTTATTATCACTGGTGTGCATTTGCTCGAATTCCAGAGTAAAGAAATGAGACAAGAAAAAATGAGATTGATCAAAAGAAACCTACTGCAAATCAACCCTAGAATTCCAATCCATTTAGAATTGGGAAGTTTGGGTGATGCTTTGTTCACTACAGATGTTATCAACAAAGTTCTGCCGTACGTTGATTCATTGGGAATCAACGAGCAGGAACTTACATTTTTGTCACATGTTGCGAATGGACCTCATATGGAAGAGTATCCAGTGCAAGCCGGAACTGTGCATGTATACAAAGTTGTTGAAATGCTACATTGGTTGTTGAAAACATTTGGAAGGGATCCAACAAATTCGATCCCATCGAAGACCGGATACCGATTGTCTCGAATTCACTTTCATTGCCTGACTTATCATATTATGGTGAGCTCTGGAACCGATTGGTCGAATTTGGCGGCTGGTTTAGCGGCGGGTGCTCGAATTGCTGGTAGAATTTCATGCAATCTCGATGCTAATGTAAGTTTAGGTTGAAAAACAAATGAAAAACAAATGTTGATACCTTCTAGATTATCGACTCCGAGCTCCTCGAAATGAGAACTGCTGCTAATTTCGTTTTAGACAAGAAAATCGGGAAAAATTATCAATTTGAAGCTCACAAGTATGAATTATAAAAGTGGGAGCCCACGAAATTAAAAAAAAACAAATTTCAGCCCAATTTCTTCGTGGATGCGTGAAGATGTTCTATTTGTATTCACACCAGTTCTCGTCTGCAGATTACCTTCAAAAACTGTCGGAGTGGATGACGCTATTTCAGCTACTGGTCTTTTGTATTCTCAGTTTTTCAGACTTGGTAGACCAACCCATTGGTAGATATCTAAAGATGTATAAAATGTTTCTTCGTGTAAATATTTTGTGAAAAAAAACACGTATTTTTCATAATTTTCTAGCTGCCATGTTTTTATTTCACTTACGAGCTTGTATATTTCTATTGCCTTAATTTTGCCATAATTCGAGTCAGTCAATTTTCCTCATGTCTTTTTTCTTTAATAAAATTTTCAGAAAAAATTAAATTTTTAAAATGTTTTCCTGTCGAATCGGATATATATTGTGAATATTTAAAGAATAAGAAAATTGGTAATATTTCCAGTATGTTGAGAAGGAATTCATTAGTTTCGATTTGTGCACGGTACGTTAGAAAGAGGCCGTCGCGGGATGTAGGTTGAAAATTGACATTCCTCGACATTTTGTGATTTTCAGCCAACTGCGCCTTCTTCAAGTATTCTAGATGAAGGTGTTACTTTTAGCGATGTTCATAATGTGATTTTGAATCCGACGACTCAACTACCGTATCCTAAAAAGGTTTTTGTCAAGATATACATAATTCCATAATGCATTCGAATTGCAGCAACTTCAAGAACATCTAGAAAAAACAACGTCAGAACTTCTAAAAGAACGAAATAAATTGAGATACGGTGGAAAGAAAAAAGCGAGCAGTGAAATTGATTTCAGTCATATTCCGATTGAAGAGCACGTTGTTGTTTTATTTCCAGGACAAGGAGCACAGTTTGTTGGAATGGGAAAACAGGTTATTTGTTAATTTCTAGCCGAAATAAGCTATTGAATATTTAGATTGTTGAAGTTCCGGAAGCAAAGCGTATATTCGACATCTCGTCGGAAATTCTGGGCTACGACATGCTTAAAGTTTGCCTTGAAGGACCTCAATCAAAACTCGAACAAACTTTATATTGTCAACCGGCGGTTGTGACATCTTCTGTTGCTGCATTTGAAGCGTTGAAAGTGTTAGATCCAAGTGTTGAGGAGAATTTGACCGATACTGCTGGATTTTCAGTTGGAGAGTATTCGGCGCTTGTTGCTGCAGGTGTTTTGACTTTTGAAGATGGTAAATACTACATTATTACATGTGAAAGCGCGACGTGATAGTGCGTGCTGAATGCTCGCTACTTAAGTATGTGAAATATTATAATTTTTCCAGCTATTCAAATTGTGAAAGCGAGAGCTGAAGCGATGGCAGAATGTGGACAATTGATTAAAAGTGGAATGATCACGGTGAGAGTAAACGCAGCATCAAAAATCGAGAGAGCAATGGCAGACGCTAAAAAAGTTTCAATGTTTGTCATATTTCAGAGTATTCAACAGGCCTTTTTTTCATTTTCAGAGAGAAAGGAGAACTTGACGTATGTGAAATTGCCAATTATCTCTATTGTGGTGTTCGTGTCATCGGTGGTTCGGAAACTTGCTTAGAATTTCTTGAAAAAAATCAGAAAAGATACAAAATTCAAGTTTTGAAGCGTCTTGCAGTGTCGGCAGCATTTCATACGAAACAAATGGAACCGGCAGTTAAGAAAGTGTTAAATGCCGTCTATCCAGCTGAAATTCAAAGAGCCACTTGTAATGTGTACTCGAATTTTACTGGACATGTTTTTGGAGCCAAGAAGGTATATCTATATCTATTAATTATAAAAGTGAAATTAAAATTTTATGATCTTGTTTATAGGCTGAAATTCGTGGAGCATTAGCAAAACAAGTTAATTCGCCTGTGAAATGGGAACAAATTCAGCAATTGTTATTTAGAAAACATCAGGATGAGCTGTTCCCAAGGTTTTTTGAAGTTGGGCCAGGACGGCAGTTAGGTGCGATGTTGTTGCAGACAAGTAAAAAAGCTTATAAAAACTATAAGAATTTTAGTTGTTAATTTGTTATTGAATATTTATTAGTTGATTGATAATAATATTATTGATAAAATGTTGAATTTCTTTTTCGAATCGATTGGAAGTCTCATTGAAACCCGTTTGAATTGGAAGGAGCAAGAACGTTTAGAAAAGTAGTGGAAATAGAAGGGTAATTAATGAAACAGAAAGATTGAATATTGTTGAGTAATTACTGCTGAAGACACTATATTCTGATTTAGGCTCTGGCTGGAAATGACGACGTTCATGTGACGAAGTGGTCCGTCTTTGAAGAGACAATAGGGATTTACACGATGATGGTAATTTGTCCGTTATTCCGAGCTGTGAATAGAGTTGCTCGAAACTGAAGAAAATTTTGAGGTTTTCGTTTAAAAAAATTTCAGATGAATACCTGCTGAAACCGACTGTTATGAAACGAAGCATCATTTTTGCTGCCTGATCCCCACAACCGGCTCGCGTTACCGGTTCAACACATTCTATCATTGATCCGAGTTTTCTGGAAAATTTTTGTTTATTGATATCTTTTAAAAATTTTCTAGAAGTAGTTAGGTCATGAGAAAACTGGGTTTTAAATTATGGCCTAGAAAAAGCTTTGAGCTGCCTTAAACTTAGAATTTTGTGTCGTCAGATCCAAAAAACTTAAATAAAAACTCACTTGCACAAAGTTTCGAAATGATTCCTCAAATGATAATGTTCTTTACGAAGAACGGTGGTGGAAAACCTGGAACAAGAAATGGTTTTCCTTCTTTCATTTTTTTTCTTAGATTACCGATTACTCGCAGTTAATGAAGCATTTATCTCGGGACGGCATTGTTGAAGTGCAATCTTTTCATGCCTGAAAAATTGGAAGGAATCTTACTCGATTGAATAAGTTTGAATAGATAATTGTGGGAATTTTTGGCTTTGAATGAATATGATCAGGAGACATTTAAAAAGGTTTCTTTGATGAAATGAACTTACTCGGCTAGACATGGAAGTGAACGGAAGAATTCTGTAAAAAAATAATTTTTTCGAAGTTAAACGAGGACTTTACAGAATAAATGTATCTTAATTGAAAATAGACTTCATTCTCATTCCAAATCTGTTTTTAAAATTTTCTAAAACCACCTAGAAGCTGAGAAAACACGCTTCAAAACAATGGCCTAGAAAAAGGGACCACCTGGCCGAACTTTAACTAGTTTTCGCCTGTGGCCCCTTTTTCTAGGTAATTGTTTTGAAGCTCATTTTCCCGGCTTCTAGGTGGTCTTTAGAAAATTTTAAAAACATATTTGGAATGAGTATGAAGTCTATTTTCATCCCAGTCAAATTCATTAGCTCCGTAAAGCCTTCCTTTAAAGGCGATCCCAATTTTTTATAGAGAACTTCGAAGTCCTTTTTAAAATGTCGAATACAAAATTTATGCCCCGAATTCCGAAGATTTATGATCTCTTTTGTAACTTTTCGAAAAGCCCTCCCTTTCTCTCGACGACAATTAGTCACCCCTGTAGGCCGCCAATGATTTCAATTCCCCTGTGATTGGCTCTCAATTTATCTTTCTTGATATTCGAAAGGTCTCTTTTGCCCCCTGTTTTTTTTTGTTTCGATTTGTGTACATTTTTGATTTACTAAAAGCGTCAAGAAATTCGTAAATGGCAAAGATTTCGGCGGCGAAAAAATGTCATCGAAGGCTAATAAATTGAGAATGACAAGTGAGAGGAGAGAAAGGAAAAAAGCCCCTTTCAATTTAGAGTCAAGTGTTTTGGTAGCTTATCTTCAAATTGTTTGGAAGAAAAGGGAATTCACCTGGTTTGGTTGACGTTTCGAATTCCGAAAACAATAAATTTGTGGATTTTGAAAGAAAGGATATTGAGAATTAATGACAGGGTGCCACTTAAATTTTTAAATGCTTCTGTTTTTTAGAAGTGTTAAATATAGTTTTTAAAAAACCAAAAAATATCTAAAAATGAACGGGGGTATTTTTTCTAACTGGCATTTCCGAAAATTACGAACTTAAAGAGGGTGTACCACTTAATTTCAGATATCAATATACAGAGCTGTTTTCAGTCCGAATTATGCAATTTGTATCTTATTTTCTTCCAAAACTCCATTTTCAGTCTTTTTTTATTCCTCACCATCTCTATGCTCAACACAAATGAACCGTATTCCTGCATAGGTTTTTCGTATACTTGCCGAGTGTTCTGACACCTTTTCGCATGAATGAAGACACAAATCAACACGTGTGTAAGCCCTGAAAACAAAGAAAATTTTTCCGTTTTTTTTTTGGTGGTTGGTAAAGATTTTTGCTCATGAACTTGAAAATTTGCGTGTCAAGAGGAGCAATATGAAACAAAAAAAAACTCACTGGCAAATATCGTGGAAACTCTTTTCAGTCAGCTCTTTGTTGGTAGATGTTGAAACAAGGGATGCGAGACTGAGTTGTCCCATTTGTTCACTCTGTAGCAGAGGTGTTGCTTCGAGTGACTGGAATTACGACACAACGAGACAATGACACACTGTGCAAGCGATTAAGAGAGAAAGGTTTTTTGAATTTTATCGCGCAATTTGTGCTCTATTGATAATTAGACGCAGTAGAGTCAACGACGACTGTATATGTGAAAACGAATAACGTATCCAAATCAAATCTATTTTAGGATTTTCGAAGAAATTCCAAAAGAAAGTGGATATTGGGGTGGATTGAATCGATATCTATGTTTCACACATAGGTTACATTTATTAGCTATCCTCTGACTATAAAATTTTTAAACGTTAAAGACAGTGTTCCATTTTATTCTACACCACAGAAAATGAGAAATTATAAAATATTTGTGATTTTTTAAAGGCCTTGAATTCTGAACAAAACTCGTTAAACCTAAGTAATCCTTGAAACATATACTGGCTCACAACGGAGCACACTTTCACATAAATTTGCAAAGCGTTTCCGAAAATAAAGTGCAATTTTTTTAGAGTGAGACACTGTCTTTAAGTAAAGAAGTATCTCAAAATTACAAAAGATGTCTTGTTTCCGAAATTTTCAGTAATACAATTATATTTTTTGTAAACATAAAAACTTCGAAAATGTATTCTTTATCCAAAACACACGCGTCGCGGACTGCGATGCGTGCCGGATTTTCAAAGCGCGTCGCAGTGAAGTGCATGAAAATTTGAACAGAAAAGGAATATTGTTAGTTGTGAAAGAAAAAGAATGAAAAACAGCAGACAACAATTTCACGAAAGCAGTGAAAAACACGCTGATTATTTGGTATGACTGTGTATAATACCTGTTGCATTTCCGAAATACATGGTTCAATACAATCCCCGCCGGGAAACGATCCATCAGTGTACTTTAAGAGCAACACTGCAAAGAAAAAAATGTAGACTTTACCCGGAAACCGGATATTCGGTTCACTTGTTTTCAATCTTACCTGATAGAATTATGAGCAACGTTGACTTCATTTCTTTCGATTCAGCATGATGGTTAGGGAAACTTTTCCTTATTTATTTTTCTGGAAGAATTTGTAATATAACTTTGATTCGATTAAGAAATGAAATAAAACGGAAATTTGAGATTTGAGATATTACGAGATTCGAGAAATTTCACGAAAAATAAGCTTCTTGTCCCAATTGGTAAAAAAAGGAGTTTTGTTAAAGGATAAGTGCCAGATGTTGGAAAATATTTTGAGAAATTCCACAAAAAAAGGTGAGAAATTGTTGTTTACTTTATGAATTAAAAGAAAAAAGTTGTTCTGAAATTCAAGTGTGAAAAACAAGGTAGCTCTTAAGATGACGGAGAAGAGATGACTACTTCTCAAAGAGGTAATTGCTGTTGCACACAAACACACACACAAATACATGTTTATCGTCTTTTATTCAGAGGGAGGGAATGAAAAAAAAACTCGTAAAATAGGTGACGAGAAAATGAACAAAAAGCTGAGAAAATTTTGTGTGTGTGGCCATGCCAGGCCAGGCGACAATGAGAATGGACACTTGGAATTACAAAAAAAGACGCGTATTTTTAGAAGGTTTTAATTGTAGGAAAGATGTTGAGGTTCCTTGTTGATTTCTTTGTATGCTAGGATTGGGAAAATAAAAAGACATGAAGTTACTTAAAGACAGCGTGCCATTAGATCCATTTTTTGAGAAACAATTAAAATTAAATGTTTTTATTTTTTTCCCTAAATGGATCTTATTTGAAAATATAAATATTCCATCGTCAATCTAATGCAATCCACTTGAAATGCCAAACAAAAATAATAAGTTTAGAGAAAAAAAAATGATAATCTTTCGGAAATTAAATTACCAATTGTGAGAATAGTTAGAAATTATTCATCTTCATTCAGAAGGTATTTTTTTCCCAAAAAAAAGTATTTTTTCCTATTTTTCAGCTGAAATTTTGAATTTTCGAAAAAATGTTGCCAGCGAAAAACAAATTTTTGTACAGACTTCTGTCTTTAAGGTATCGGATCTGAAATAATTTTTAGAATGAATAATTTTTAATTATATTGAAAGCTCACCATTGATTGAAAGAGTTAATCAATTTTTGGCAGATCGAAAAAGAACAGAAGTTTGTTTTCGAATCCCAAAAATGGAACTTGAAAATAAAGTGAAACCCTGTCTTTAAAGGAGGGATTTACGGAGAAGATAAATGTATCTTAAATGAAAATAGACTTCATTCTCATTAAAAATCTGTTTTTAAAATTTTCTAAAACCACCTAGAAGCCGAGAAAATGAGCTTCAAAACAATGGCCTAGAAAAAGTGGCCACCTGGCCGAACTTTTTCCTATGACCTTTTTTCGTGTTTCGTTAATAAATAGTTATTCAGAATACTTATATTAGTCCTTTTTATGTTTTTTTTTCATTTTTTTTTTGGATTTTTCATCCTTGCGGACTAGTTTTCTCCGATGGCCCCTTTTTCTAGGCCATTGTTTTGAAGCTCATTTTTTCGACTTCTAGATGGTTTTAGAAAATGATAAAAACAGATTTGGAATGAGAATAAAGTCTATTTTCATTTAAGTACATTTATTATCTCCGTAAAGCTAAATTTTTTCCTAAAATCCTTAGATGTCAAGTTCGAACAAATCACTTTCGAACATTTATTTGCGGTATCAAAACCAAAGAAAAAAAAAACAAAAATATTTGGAGACATGCATCTTTCCTAAAAAGCATTTATTTTCTTCTCATAACTTTGAATTTCTAATGAATATTCATTTTTCAGGGCGATAAGATCGAAGACTCCCACAAATTATTATTATTATTTATATTTTGCAATATATTATCTCAAAGAAACTATAAATATAAATTCTCTTCTTTTTAACGGGTTTGTTCCTTGTTTTTATAATCTTTGTCTTTTTTTTTTTAGTTTTTAGGCAGAGAGTAATTATTGTCAAGTTCCTTGAGCCCTAGATTCTAGTATTTAAAAAAACGCAATTCAAGAATAAATTGCCTCTTATTGAAAGAATAAAAAGGTACCCTTACTCATGGAAGTGTTCGAAATAAAATAGCAAAAAAATTGGGCGAAGAGGTGACGACAACCAGCCCAAAAAAAACGAAGAAGTGAGCAAAAATAGCGGACCAAATGGCTCAAAAGAAAGGCGGAGCCAAGTTATGAGCTCTACCAGTGAATTGGGGAGAAGAGGAAGAAGAATCGCTTTTCAAAAACCTACTTGATATAATATTCGGGACGGGAAAAGAGAAGTGAAACTTCAGAATTTACTATTATCATTATGAGTAAGGGTTCTTTTGTTTTAGGACTTATGTTGAGTTGAGGCTTTTCAATTGGTAGCAAAAGAAGTTTGGAGAAAAATGGAATATTTTCGAGAAATTAGAGGTGACAAATTGACTAATTTTCTAAATGGATTTGTCTTGTTCTGTTTCTGTGTCTGAAACTTGTTGACTGATGTCTTCTGCAGCTTGAAACCTTAAGGGAAAACATTTTATAAATTTTCAACCTGCCCAAAGAGGGAAGCGGGAGCCTCCGCAAATTAAAAATACTGGGGATCATTGTATAAATTTGGAAATCATTATTTAATTTCGAAATAAAACAATTACTACAGGTAGATTTAACGGAACAATTTTTCCTATTTATGATAACGGCGGTGAAAAATTATTATTTTCAGACAATTGCCTCCAAAGTTAAACATTTTTCATATGGGACCTTGAAGGAGGGCTTTATGGAGATAATAACACCTTAAATGAAAATAGACTTCATTCTCATTCCAAATCTGTTTTAAAAATTTTCTAAACCCACCTAGAAGCCGAGAAAACGCGCCTCAAACAATGGCCTAGAAAAAGTGTCCATCTGGTCGCTACCCTCGGCTACCCTCACTGTCAATTCGTGGTATTTTTTTTACAATTATCCGAATTTACAATATCTGGAATATTGATTTCTTCATCTTTGTTTTATACATTTTTAGATTTCAAGTTATAAAAATAAATTCACGATTAAATGGGAACCATTATATTTTTCAGGATTATTTAAATAAATTTAACGGTTCTAAAATTATTTTATTCGAAAAATTAAATTTTTAAAACATATTCAAGTACCAAATAAAAATTTCGAACTTTTTAGAAAATCAGTAAAATCGAAAAATATGAAGTCGATTTTAGTAATTTAAAAAATGGTCTCAAATTGTAGAATTGGATAATTTAATTTCAAAATATTGGCCCGCATTTAGGCTTTGTTGTGTTGGTTGTGTGTTACTTGCTTGGGTAATTAAACCTTTATTGTCATACAATTAAGAGAAAAATATTAAGAACATACAATAAAAATAATAAATAAATAAGAAAAATAATATTTCAAAATGATTGTCTCAATCTGCTCTTTTATAATGTGCATCGATGTGTGGGCAGAGCAATACAATTCAATATTGAACAATCGTAACAAAACAATTTATATTAAATTACTTGTCTTTTGTAGCATTTGTAGATGATCAAGGTGCGATCAGCACACTGTGGATGTTGACCCTCCACAAAAAAGCCGAAGCTAACGAAAATTACAATGAAATTACCACTGTTCAGATTCCCCTCAATTTTTTGGAATACGTGGTTGAGACCGAATATCTGAATCATAATTTTTTATCCATTGTATTCTTGTCCCGCAAAAATTTAAGATTTAAAATTACGAGAATGAAACCATTCATAAATGAACAAATCTTAAAGACGGTGGATCAGTTAATTTGACCCTACCAGATTTCAATTTCAAAAATTAGAGCGTTCTCTCATTAGTACAATGAAATTTATGCGAAATCGCACTGATAAATACACGCTTCATAGCAGCCCGTCCAAAGTTGAAAAAAAAAATCAAAATTTGAATGCGCGCCGGATCGTGCGACACGGTCGTGAATAGTTCAACGCGGTCAGAATTGGCGCGAAACACAATTATTTGAATGTGGCTACATATTGTTTTTATTTAATTTTAGCATCATTTACAGCATCATCTGTTTTTTATTTTTCTATATTATATTTTTCAGGTTCAATCAAAGTTTAAAGGGCAGCCAAGTTCAAAAATGTTTCTCCGTGCAGTTATTTTTTGAAATATCCAACACAATTCCCAATATTTGCTGCCCGTTCTTTCCCCTGAATGAATTCAATTGAATTTCGACCAATTCGTTCGGCCGGTCTATCGCAAAAGTACAATTATTTTTGCACTATTTGATTAGAGGTTATTTTTGAAAAAGACAAACGGACTGGGATCAATGTCAATGAGAAGGGTGTTCGTTGTGCTTGCACCTCTATTGTAGACAGGTATAACAATAGGGGAGGGAGAGAACAACAACAAAACATTTTGTTGCAAACTTTGGCGCGCTGTTTGCACATAAATCTTCTAAGCTGTGCGTTCGTTTCGCACGATGCGGTAATCCGAATCGTATTTTTCGAGGTTCAACGCTCGGCTCACAATGCTCAAAACATCAGCTTTTGAATCATTTGTGTTTTGGAAGAAGACATAAATATTGCGCCGTTTTAAATAAAAAAACAATGAAAATCTGTTTTTCGGTAAAAAAGGAAAAGTTTACAAAGCGATGGAAATTGTTCAAAATTCCCTTGGAACTGGAATTCATATAAGAGATAATAATAAATTCTCAAAGTTTCAACAATAATTTTAGAAATTATGTTCCCACCGAAATTCCCTTTAAAGGTAGTGTGTCATTTAATTTGACCCTACTTGTTTTCAATTTCACAAATTAGAGCTTTTTCTCATCATTTGGCTCAAATTTGAATTTTAATCTTGAATTTGGATAATATTAACTGTCATGCTGCCTTTAACACCAAAAACGTCTTCCTAATTTAATTTTACAGGCTTATGATCCCACAAATTTTTCGAATTCCAGTTTTTCGGGAGCTCCCCAATCTCGTTTTTGAGAAAAAATCGAAAGTTCACAAAAAATGAAAGAAAACCCCGAAAAATCGTCTCTCTTCCGTGTCTATCGTTTTTTTTTCCATATGTACAATTTGTACTTCGACTTTGTGTTTTGATTCAGAAAACACCCGAATAAGGTCAAAAAGAATTATGCCCCTCTTGTGCCCCACACCTGTTCTTCATTGTTGTGATTTTTGTGCTGTTTTTGTTATTGTTTAAAGAACACACTACTTTTCGCATGAAATACAAATAAAAGATTCAGTATCGAGCAAAAACAAACAGAATCAGTGTATGGGAATTGAATGGAACGCGTGGGAGCGAAACGAAATGAGCAAAAATTGAATTGTTTGGAAGAATGTTGCAAAAAAGAAGAAGAAAGACGATGAGTTGAACGAAGTGGTCAAGGGCAGACGAGTGAACAAATAAGTTATTGGAAAAACAAAAATAAAATTATGAATACATAATGGTATTGGGTTTCAAGCACTTGAAACGATTCGGTTCAAAAATTTTCTTGGTTCTTGGGGTGAAATCTGAATTCAATGAATACAGAGTGACTTTTGATCAAATTAATATAATGAGAGTCTCGTAATTAAATTAGTAGTCAGGTGTTTTTAAAAAAAAATCAACATCCTTGATAACAAAATATCTTATAAAATGGATGCGCCGAAGCCCGAATAAATGTATAAATAATGAAAAAAAGTGTGATTCTCCATGATAGCAGGAAAAAAATAGGTGGTCAAAAATATTATCCAAAAACACGAACACCGAAAATAGAAAAGTGTATTCAAGAAAGTTAGTCCCCACACTTGGATTTCTAGGACACGCGCTAGGACACTGGGGCCGGCATCCCTATTGCAAGTAGTTTTTTCAGTAGGGTCTTTCATATTATTTTTTTGTAAAACCAATTATTCAATTACTTAATTAATTTTAATTTGTAAAATACATAATGGCGGGTATTTCTTAATTATTAACTTTTTTTTGTTCAGCCCAACAGCAACGTGTTAAAATCCAAATTTATCAGGGAATCTGGCGTTCTTTGATATTCACTGGAGCTCGGAAATGAACGAGAAAATGTATCTTGGCAGCATAAAAAATATTCCCGATACTTTATTCCGTCCGTTGGACCCGTTTCTGCCCAATCTCCTTACCAAAATGAGTGGCACGATGCCTATAGTTTCATTTTTGAGTAGTTTTGAAAAACCCAACTTCTACTTGGCCTTTTTAAAATAGAGCCTAACAAAACTATATAAAAAAGAAAAAAATTGTCGGAAATCAAGAAAATTTAGCTGAAAACAAATGAATTTTTAC
Source organism: Caenorhabditis virilis (assembly GCA_964036255.1). NCBI lineage: Eukaryota > Metazoa > Nematoda > Chromadorea > Rhabditida > Rhabditidae > Caenorhabditis > Caenorhabditis virilis. The sequence goes on from OZ038416.1 coordinate 7,776,975, forward strand.
TTCATGCGTTTTCTAGGCCATTAATTCTAGGTCATATTACGGAAAAGTTTTAATAAAATTACAATAATTGACAAATTGTTTTTTTTTAATTTTGTTTATTAATTTTACAATACAAATTTAATATGGAAACAAAAAATTAAAAAAGTTGTTTACAGTGGTCCTAGATTCAGTGGCCTAGAAATCCAAGAGGTGGCCTAGGAATCGTCGTTGAGACACGGGGTTTGATTTTTGATACCTGTTTCATAATTTTTCTCTATATTTTTTCGCTATATGGAGATTTTTCTAAAATAAATCTTAATCTTTATATGATCCTCGATAATTCTTCTGTTCTTCTATATTCTTCTGACCCCCTTCAATTTCTTGTATTTCTATTTAGAACACCCCTCATACCCATCTTCTTCTTCTTCCTCGTTCATTTTTTTCCTACTTCATCTTCAAAAATATCAGTTTTATTTTCAATTGTCCATTGCGTGTTGTATACCGAAAGCCCACCAACCAAAAAAAAAAAGAGATGCACCACGACTTGTTGTTTATAAAACAACTTTTTTGTTGCTCTCCCACTTATCTTTCTACAGCCCAATCGAATCGGGAACAGCCAAAAAAAAAAGGCGAAAAGAAGGTATATGTGTGAGCGGAAAATAACCGAAAGAGGTGAAACGAGTAGCAGACAATTGAAATTCGTTTCAATTTCCACTTTTTTTTTCCTGCTGTTCATCGGTTCGGATCAATTTCGGCGAACGAACGGCGAAGATTGGAACGGAAAAAACGGGTTGCAAAAAAAAAAACGAGATGGTGCGCGTGCTGCGACGAAAATAATGGCGATTAAAAAATACATACACACACATAAAGTTCAAACAGAATACAACAATACCCTCGGACTTTTTTTGAAATTTTTTTTCTAATTAGAAAAGATGAGAAAAAAATTCGAAAAGGTGAGAAAAAAGTCCAGACTACAGTGTTCTTCATTATTCCCGAAACAATAAAACTTTCAAATGTTCCTCTTAGAAAAATTATGGAAATCTTCAAAATCCCAAAATTTTGAATAAGTACAAATGCATAATCTGTTCATTAAAAAGATAATGCATGTACCTTAAATGAAGATAGACTTCATTCTCATTCCAAATCTCTTTTTAAAATGTTCTAAAACCACCTAGAAGCCCAGAAAACGCGCTATGGCCTAGAAAACGTTTCCACCTGGCCGAACTTTTTCCTATGAGCTTTCTTCGTGTTTCGTTAATAAATAGTTATACAGAATGCTTATATTAGTCTTTTTTTAATGTTGCTTTTTTTTGGATTTTTCATGCCTGCGGACTAGTTTTCGCTGGTGGCCCATTTTTCTAGGCCATTGTATTGAGGCGCGTTTTCTCGGCTTCTAGGTGGTTTTAGAAAATTTTAAAAACAGATTCAGAATGAGAATGAAGTCTATTTTCATCTCATACGCATTCATTAGCTCCGTAAAGCCCTCCTTTAAAGCAATTCACAGCCGTCTGAGATGCAGATTCATGTCTGAAAATCGGTTATCTTGGAACCAAGTCCTTGTGCTAATTGATACACAGACTGCCAGTAGTTCTCAGAGAAGGAGTGAATATGCAAGCGCGCTCTGATGAACAAAAACGTTTGTTTGATTTTTACCGCATCGAGATATCTACATTATGGACCTATTCAGTTTGAAAAAAAAATACAAAAAATGTCGAGAAATTCAATGCAGAAATTGCAGAGAAATGTCGAGAAATGCAGTGAAATTTCAATTTCTCTGCATTTTTTGAACTGGTTTTCTTCAAGACCCAAACGGTTTAATCTGTGTCCCTTTAAACAATTTTATGAAAAATGGTTGTTTTTGTGCCTATGGTTGTGGAAATTTTACCAAAAAATTAGTAGTGAGTCCCAATGGCCCTTAGACGCCCAACATATCTGATTTAGACCGAAAAAGACTGTCTCGGTCGAAAAAAATGGCATGCCGAGAAATGCAGAGAAATTGCAATTTCTCTGCATTTCTCGACATTTCTCTGCAATTTCTGCATTGAATTTCTCGACATTTTTTGTATTTTTTTTTCAAACTGAATAGGTCCATTACACCGTGTTGTCCAATAGAGCGCGTTTGAAATTAAGAGGCACTGGCTCTGAAACTCAACATTTGTCTTATCTCACACGTGGGAAAATTAATTTCAGTTAGAATTTGAAATGATGAAAATATTAAACGAATTATTTAACGATTGTGAATTTTTAATTCCTTTTCAGAATTTTCTTCTATAAGCTCGATAAGCAATTAGTGTGCCCGCGTTTCGCAGAATTGTTCGATAGAGCGCATTTGCGTTGGTCGCGGCGCGCACAATTAACATTTTCAGTTTTCCTACCTTGACAGGCTGCAATACATTTTATATTTTCTTCCTCGACATTTTTCATACTTTTCGAATCCGAGTTCCATTTTTGGGGTTGAAAGTAAAAATAAAAATTATGTAAGACCCTGTCTTTAACAAGGTAAATTTATTTTGATCTATAAATTTTATAAATTATTATGACAGAGCAGATTTTTTTTAAAATTAAGAAAAGGAACTGATGCATTGCAATTCTTCTGTTTTGTGCTCCTGAGTTTTTTGTGAACACCTGTGTTGCAAAAATTATGAACAGCGAAGACATTGTTCAAACAAAAGGAACATATAGTTAAATGTTCATATGTTTCTCATATTTTCCTTCCTCAAATTGAGTTCAAAAAATACCCCAGAAAAAACATCTTTCGGGTCTTCGTTTTTGTCGGCTCAAAAGGATCCTCTCCACGCCGCATCTTTTCCTTTTTTACTTTTTCGACGTTACGAGGTGTTCAAATATATTTACCCCGCGGCTCTCAAATCTTCTTCTTCTTCTTCGTATTCTTTTTCTTCTTCTTCGCACTGTATTATACATATAAACGTGTGAGGGAGGAGATGGTGAGGCTACAACAAGCTTGTGCACACACAGTAGTGACCATCACTGAAAGGGAGGATTGACCGACGAGCCGAGACGATACTCCGCCCATCATATTTTGGTCTAAACCCCCAACTGTTCATCGTTCCCTTCTGTCAACCCATCCGAATCATCAGCATCTGTTGTCGAAACATCACATTCGAAATTTGTTATATATTTTCATATTCATATATTATTCACATATAGTTAACCATATAATTAATCATCTTCAAACAATATGAAGCTTTTATTATTCCTCTCCATTTTAGCATTTTCATCAGGTAATAAATATTTATCTAAATATTTCATCTTTGCCCAAATTTCTAGAAATTGCAAACGCTGCCACGACCGAACAACTCCGACAATGGATTATGAATAATCGCGAGAATTTGAACGGGCAAAATGACTTGGCTGGAAGTATTTTGAGGTAACATCTTAGCCAAAGACTCACATCATCTAAGCCTTGTAGACTTTTCGGATGGGGCGCTGACAAAACCACTGAAGCCGCCGCAATTACGGAAACTACTACGACGACTTCAGCGCCGACGACAGAACCACCGAAGCCACAGAATCGAGATGGTTGGTTTTTGTTTGTTTTGAATTGCTGCACATTTTTCTTTCTTAACACATTCTTATTTCTATACTTCAAAAGACTACATTAATCTCATTAGATTCTACTTTCTTTTAAACATACAATATTATTTAGATGACCGATCATTTACTCTTTAAATCTTCTATATATTTCTTCGGTAATTGGATTTATTGCACTTAATTTCAACATTTTTAATTATTTTCTCAAAAGTGCAAATTGAGAACGATGCCAATTATAGCGTAGCACCAAATTATCTGATAATATTCAATCCTTAATACCCATTTTCGAAAGTTCTATAGGCGTTTTTTTATCAACTATCTCAATTAATCCCGACTCGAAGAAGTACTGCCTAATTAATGATTTATTTCTTAATTCAAGTCTTTTCGCACTGTTTCTTGAGCAAAATTATAATTGGCAATTTTAGGTAGTCTTGCGAATATAACCTACAAACAAAATTATATATTCTAACAAATGTTACTCAAATTCTGTGAATTAGTTCGAAATGGCCCAAATATGAAATTTCTCAAGTTCTGTCACTTAAAGTTCTCACACGCACCGGCTAGTCACTTTCTAGCAACAACTAGAACCTCAAAATCAATAAAAACTGTTTTATACGAGTTAACAGCTAAACTCCCAACGAACTACAAACTAGTGGCCTAGCTTTCACACTCAGCGAGAAGATAGTCCCCGCTTGTATTTCTCTTCATTCTTACAACAGCTCTTTTAAGTTTTTGGGAAATAATAGTCATTGTCAATCACTGTACAAACGTTTCAGATAAGAAATAAGGTTATGGCCAAAAAGTGAAATTTTAGATAATCATAATTCTTCTCATACTCCTATGGTGATGGAAAAAACAGATTCCGATATTGGGCCATATTTTTTGGATAGTATGCGAAGTTTGAGTTTTCAAGGTTACTTCCTCTGTAATATAAAAAACCAGCTGTTTTTCTAAAATTCCTATTCCATTCTCTAAATTGAACAAAATTCGGTTTTCAGTCCAATTCCTTTTGAAAAAAAAACACATGAGCCGATAGAGTGCCTTATTTGCATTACTGATAAAATGAAACTTTTATTTGTATTTATATCCGTTAGTCGTGAAGAAGTTTGGACAATAAAGAAGATTTCCAAAAAATGATGATGATGATCGAGAGAGATGACAGATCAGTGTGTGGGGTGTTTTTCGAAATCGTGATATTGCGAAAAAGAAGTGTATTGGATTTCATGAAGAAAAGGGCGATTGGGGGGAGAAAAGGGCGCACATCTCAACCCCTTATGAATAAATACAAACAATCACACTTTTGGATCGAATTACAGTTCCTCAAGTGTTTTCTCTGTCTGGAATGGTTTTTGAGACATTATTTATAACTAGAATCTATTAGGGAGCTCCCGAAAACTGCGGGTAACATTATGTTTTAGTATGGAACACACATACTTCATTGAAGCTCACAAAAGTACATGTTTTGTTGACGGTGGTGGTGAAATCACATTGATGAGTTTTTGTTTTCTATTTTCACTTCTTACCAATCGTTTCGTTTGTTTTTCATACTAATTTTTCAGTTTGCCCGTTCTCTGCTGAACCTCTGATTCTTGCCAATGATTTTGCATTCTGCCGTCCAGCTTCTATTGGAGATTGTCCTGTTGGATACCTCTGTGACCAGTCCTTCAAATTGGGACGATCGATTTGCTGTAAAGACACTCGACGAGGTCTTATTCCAAATGCACGACCAATGCCTGGTATAATATCTTCTATACTTATGTGTTTTGTTTAATTTGAGAAAATAACCCTTCTTGTTTTGAAAAAAAATGAAGTTGGAAAAAATTTCCATTTTACAGCTCGTCCATCCTCGAGAATTTCTCTTACATGGAGCACAGTTACCCCAACATCACAACCAATCACATCAGCTCCTTCGAAAAAAGCACCATGGTATATTAAGGTAAATCCGATTTATAGAATTGAATTAACAAATTCTAAAAAAAAATCAATTTAGGATAGAACTGCATGGCCAACAGTTTACAATCGGGTTGCTGCTGAAAAAGCGCTTCAGAAGACAACATCCACTGAAGCTACAACAACAACGACGACTACTGAACCAACGACGACTACAACCACCACGACCACTCCACCACCAACCACTACAACCACCACAACCACCACAACGACAACGACTCCTGCACCAACAACCACTACACAAAAGGTCAATCCATGGGCAAAAATATGGACAACTTCGACTAGTGAACCAAAGAACACTGTTAATGTGACCGTGTTGCAAGCTGGATCTGTCAGACAATTGAGAGTGAGTATTCGTTCTTTAAATAGATTCTAAACCCGTCCAATTGAGATGTATGTTTTGGCTCTGCGCCAATTCCCCTCCCATCCAGAAAACTGAACAATAAAATAATTTGAAATTTGCTTTGTGGGGGGAGGGAAACCAACATCTCAATGGAGAATATTTTGAACCACTTATGTATAAAAAAAGGAATTTGAAAACTAAAAATTAGTAACAACCGAAAGTTTGGTTTTCTACAAGATCTTCTGGAAATGTTTCGAAAATGAGTTAAAGGGATAATTGACCAAGTTTTGATTTTTAGCTATCTTCATCTTCTTCGCCACATTCGAAACAGAAATTTACTTCGATTAGCAGCACTAGAACGGCGAAGAAAACCTTAAAATGTCTCTAAAATGGCCTAACTTTGCATATACTCACAAAGGAATACACACAAGAGAGAGACGCAGGAAGTTAGGCCATTTTGGAGAGAAGTTAGGTTTTCTTCGTGGTTCGAGTACTGTAAAATGAATTTCCGAAATAAAATGTTTCTGTCATAGGTTTTCCAATAAGGAGAAGAAGATGAAAATAACTAAAAATCAAAATAATCACTTTAAATTAAAAAAAAGTAGAATTATTCCGAACATAAAAAAATGAGCCAAGATTTGCATACTTTTTGAGAACCTTCATTTCAGGTGTTTCCCAATAGAACAACTTGGAGTCTTTTAATTAAAAAAACAAAATTTAAAGTATTTTATTATATATTCTTTCCAGGATGGACAAGCTGAAACTGTCGGCGCAATCACATTGGTCAACGACAATGGATTCATCGTTCTGATTGATACCGGCTCAAGCAGTGACACCGAAAGATTGTTGCACAGTAAGCCCTTTTCCCAAATTTTTGCAAGTTTATGTTTCAACAACAAAATGTTTCAAATAAAAATAAGTTCATCAAAAAACAAATAAGAAACATTTTCGTCTGATTGAATTTGACATCACTTTCCGCTAGATGGAGTGGTTGGTGGAGAACTCATCAGAGTTCCAGGGCTTTTTATTCAAATGTGTGTTGTGAGAGTATGTGCACATTCTTTGTCCCCCCCTTTTTCGTCTATTTCTTTTTGAGTAATTCAATTCCATCGGCAGACCGCTCTTCATTCAATCTTCTTTCATCAGGTTCTCCCCGCTTCTATTCTTTGAATGCGCTCTCGATAATCCACCCTTTTTTGTAACTCATCCATTCTCAAAATGAAACTCGAAGTCGCAGATCTTGAAATGGAGCCTATTTCTCCATGGTGCTCTCCAGTTCGAACAAGAACTGTTGGATTATTCATCGGTATTTTTGATTTTGTATTTCTAACCCTTGGTTTTTTAAAATCGGTGCAATTCCTACAACAACATGGATTCAATTTCTTCGCAACTGCTTCGGTTTCCTCTATCGGTGTTATTTATGCAGTACATGTGATTTGTATTCTCGCTTGCTGGTATGGTCTAGCTAGGCAGAAGTCATCATGGCTTGTTCCAAAAATTGTGCTCAAAGTTACAACAGTAATCCTTTGTGTTTCTGTAACATTAACTTTGGCATTTTTTGTTTCTTCCAATTCCCCAATTATCGGAAATACAATTGCACATGGTTTCAATGCTGAATATTACGACCATCGTGCTGTAATTGATATGGCATGTCTTGTAATTGTTGGAATATCCGCTGCATTATCCATGGCTCAAGGATGGTTGCTCATATTACTAATCAATATTTATCGTCAAATTCGAGTGGAAGAATTGGAACGACTTTACGAAAAAGCGATCAAAAAATTAGAGAAGAAGGAGAAAAATAATAAAGCTAAAAAATCTGCTCCATCAACACGGAATGATTCATTTTTAAGTGTCCCCGAACTACCGTTTGATGTATCGGTAAAACTTTAATAAAGAATTAAGTAAACATTAAAATTATAATCATAAAAAATATATATTAAAATTCCAGGTCTAGCAAAAGAATCAGTAACTTTGGATCAAATTGATTCGGTTGTTATCACACATGCTTCTCCGGGTCATATGGGTAATATGAACTTCTTTGCACAAAAACCAATTTTGTATCATTCGATGGAATACATCGGTAGACATGTTACACCAACTGAGCTTAAAGATGTAAGTTTAGAGATAATGAAGAAGTTAAATATCAAATGAAATTTTTTAAAGCGTCCATATCTCAAAATGTCAACAAATGTGGAAGTGTGGAAAACACCGGGACATACTCAACAAGATCTTACTGTTCTTGTTCACAATGTTGCTGGATACGGTACGATGGCGGTTGTTGGAGATTTGATTCCTAGTGAACATTTGTTGAGTGAAAAGGTAATGAGAACAAAAACAGTATGATTAAAGATAGGGTGCTAGTTTTACAAAATCTGGCTTTGGAAGTTTTTGAATGTTAAAGAAGGCCTTTATGGATCTAATAAATTCATCTGGGATGAAAATAGACTTCATACTCATTCCAAATCTGTTTTTAAAATTTTCTAAAACCGCCTAGAAGCCGAGAAAACGCGTCTCAAAACAGTGACCTAGAAAAAGTGGCCACCACCGGCGAAAACTAGTCCGCGGACATGAAAAATCCAAAACAAAGTGAAAAAAACGAATTTATCACATTTTATGAACAAAAAATTAAATTAAAACATTTTTCCAATTTCGTTTCTTAAAAAAAAAGATACTACATTTTAAATAAATCTAAAATAAGTGGGACAATGTCTTTATAAATTATTTTTAATAGAATCTCAAATTCTCAATTTTTCAGAGAGATGTAATGGTCGATGAAGGTGTCTGGGACGCTGCTATCAAACGACAAAACGCCAATTTGATTGTCTGTATGGCTGATTGGATTGTTCCAGGCCACGGACAACCATTCAGAGTTTTGCCACAATACAGGTACATCTCAATATATCGGTGTCAAAAATATCAATTTCTTCTCAATTTCAGACAAAGAGCCGGTTGCACTCGATTGTTGGCTCAACGTCACTTGCTGAGCCAAGTCTAAAAGAAACACACGTCTTTTCATGTAATCATCTACTCAAACTTCAGTTATTCTTTCATTTTTTTAAACTTTAAATTTCTCCCTCGTCTCATCATAGAGATGTTTTTTCTTTCGATTTCTTTCATTTTGCCGATTTACGTTTCTATGCAGTCAGCATAGAAATATGTTCTTCGCATCCCAGTATGTACTATGTACGATTGCTCATCTTCTTTTTCGTATTAATTATTAAAACAGTATTTATTTCTTGAAGTCATTCATGTCACGAAACAATAAAAAAACATAATGAAGTTTTCTCGTTATTAATTTTATAAAGCTCAGTGTGTGTGGTTTTGTCATGCATACTCGTGTCAATCCATATTAATAAAAAGACAAATTAAGAAGGAGGGTTGGAAGGATTTTACGACGAAGTGCACGCCTTCGAGAATTGTACTCATCGCAAGAGACGTTTGGGAAATCGGCAAGCCATCGGATCTCATTTTCAACGCAATCCATGAGAACTTGGAACTTCTGCGTTTCAACGCTTCCCTGTAATACATCGGCTTGTTTTTTAAACAGTTACCCGTTTTTAGTTAATTTTTCAGTTTTTCGAGTACAGCACGCTTCTTTTTATTAGATGCCACTTCACGGTTAATTATGAATTATGACATGGATTTAAAAATTTTTAAAAATTTCGAGAAATGCTCTTACATACGTTTCAGTTATTCTATTAACCCAAGACAGAGAAAAAATTCAGAGTTTGAGTAAAGAATCTGAAAAACAAATTTGCCTTTAATACGTAAACGAAATAAGTGTCACCATGCCTTTAATAAAGGTTTGCAATTAGAACATCGTAAATAGCTGTCTTCCGGAGTGATTTAAAAAAAAAGTCATTACTGTTCCAATACGCGCTCTATGAACTGACAAATTTTTCTGAATGTTTTTCAGCTAACAATTTCGAACTGCTGAAGAAAAATAGAGATCACTTGTTGACCAAAACCTTGCAAAGTATTATTGTCAACTCAAATATTCTTGATCATTGCGTTTTGAGGGCTGCTCAACCTCACAAACGCTCCGCACGCACGCACGCGGCTGCCGACACTCAACACACTAGAAAATCCGCGGGAAAATACATTTTTCAAATTTTCTAATGTGCTGAGTCGGCAGCCGCGTGCGTGCGTGCGGAGCGTCTGTGAGGTTGGGCAGCCCTCAAAACGCAATAATCAAGAATATTTGAATTAACAAAATAAACTGGAAACTCCAGAATTTCAGGATGTTACTTCAAGAAATATAGTTTTTGTTAAATATATTTTTAGATTCGCATTATTTTATCGTTTTAAAATACCTTTATTCTCTCCAATCGATATTTATAGTCAAACGCAAGATCTTCCGACTTTTGAAGTTGCTGATACCGTCGACGGAATGTTGCATCGAACAGAGTGTCCTCTTCCGTTTTACTGGTCATTTGTGCAATTTCCTCCTAAATTAAAAATATTTTCCAGAAAATAAAACAAATAAATTACCTTTGTAAATGTACAATGATCATAAACAAGTGTTGTGGTTACAGCTTCTTGAGTGCTTGTATCAATTGCAGTGGCTTGAAGAATTCCATTATGATCAACTTCCAAGCAAATCTTGAAAAAAATTTGGTTTTATTAAAATATTTATTTATTTTAATACAAACCTCAACAACTGTTTCTCCTCTTTTTCTTGGACTAATTTGCATCGCAACATCACCCAAATGACGATTATAAGCACAAAGAGCTCGTTCACCAAAAAAATAACAAATGTTTATTATTACCAAAACCGTATTACTCTAAACCTTCATAAATCGAAACATCAATCCTTGGTTGAAAATCGTCACTATTTATAAAAATCTTCTTCTTTGAACATGGAAAATATGTTCCTTTCTTGATAAGAACACTCATATAATCTCGATTGCATTGTACACCAATTGACATCGGAATCATATCATTCATTCTCATGTCTTGAACATCTTCAACACCGCTTAAAATCGCTGCCATAATAGCGGCACCATAAGCAACCGCTTCGTCGGGATGAATTGATTCACATATTTTTGTGGATGAGCTGAATGTGGATCGGATCAAATGCTTGATGCAGGGAATGCGGGTTGATCCGCCGACAAGGACTATTTCATTGATGTCACTTTTTTTGAGAGTTGCCTCGCGAATCTGAAAAATAATAATAATGTTGAAATTTTAAAATAATTGAATTATTTATTTATTTAAAGGAGGACTTAACGGAGCAAATAAATTCATATGGGATGAAAATAGACTTCATACTCATTCCAAATCTGTTTTTAAAATTTTCTAAAACCACCTAGAAGCCGAGAAAACGCGCCTTAAAACAATGACCTAGAAAAAGTGGTCACCGGCGAAAACTAGTCCGCAGGCATGAAAAATAATAAAAAAACATAAATCCAAATGAAAAAAAACATTTAAAAAAGGACCAATATAAGTATTCTGCATCAGTATTTTTAAGGAAACACGAAAAAAGCTGATTGGAAAAAGTTCGGCCACTTTTTCCAGGCCATTGTTTTGAAGCTCATTTTCTCGGCTTCCAGGTGGTTTTAGAAAATTTTAAAAACAGATTTGGAATGAGAATGAAGTCTATTTTCACTTAAGGCACATTTATTATATCCGTAAAGCCCTCCTTTAAAGGAAGTGTGCTTCAAGTTTCAAGAAATAAATCTATTTTTTTCCAATTTCAGTTTTTATTCAATTTATACGAAATCTGTTCTTCTTTTGAGCTCGAAATGTATAAATAGATTTATAATAGTCTATATTATTTGAAGTCAAGCTTCGAAACTCACCACTCTCTCCACATGAATAACCGTCGAAATCATAACATTTTCAATCCATCCCTCAAATTCCGCTCGACTGATTTTCATGAAAAAATCCAAATTTTCATAAAGACATTCGATCTGAAAATTATTATTTGTTCCCTTTTTTCCCAACAAATTCAAAATCTTTCTACCTCAACTCTTGCATTATTACTAGCAGATAGTGTTATTTTTGCAAACTCCGCAGCTTTTCTCAATCTTTTCAATGCTCTGAAATTTCTTTTCAAATCAATCCCATGATCGGATTTGAATTTCTCCATCATTTTCACCATCATAATATTGTCGATATCTTGACCTCCTAAATGAGCATCACCACCTTTTGCTTTAACCTAAATTTTTAAATTGTTTTAGTTTTATTTAAGTTTTACCTACCGTAATCCTCGGACCATCAATATTTACAATTGCCACGTCAAATGTGCCACCTCCAAAATCATAAATCAAAATATTTCGCCTCGAAAGACGTTGTCCATTTAAACTATAAGCAATCGCTGCAGCCGTCGGCTCGTTCAAGATCCTCAAAACATCCAATCCGGCAATTTCAGCAGCTTCTTGAGTCGCACGACGCTGCGAAGCGTTGAAATAGGCAGGTACTGTTATAACAGCGTTTTTCACCGGGAACCCTAATTTTCTCTCCGCATTTTTCTTCAGATTTTCAAGAATGTGAGCGGAAACTTGAACAGGAGAGAAACAGTGTTGTTTGGAACCGTTTTGAATGACGAGATATGGTTGATCACCCCTTTTTTCAACACGAAATGGCCATAATGGCATGTCGGATTGAAGGAGAACATCGTTGAAATTTCTGCCAATTATGCGTTTAACGTCTGGAAATAAGGAATGTCATATTAGAGAAAAGACGTTTAGTTTTATGGGAATTTTTGAAATTTTCAGAAATTCATATTTTTTGATGAATAAAGATGGTTAGCCATCTTCTAACAAAATGGGATTTAGACATGAAAAATAATTTTAAAGAATTCTGTAAAAATAAAGCACGAAGAACCTGATTTGAAATAATCTTTAAAGACAGTATACCACTTAATTTTTTATCAGACCCAAAAAAAGATCCCGTAGATACCTTCTAGTACCCTTTCTTTAACACACTTTATTTTTTAAAGTTTAAAAAAAAAGTTCTTAACCTAGACTTAATCTGAGGTTTCAAAAAGTATCTGAGTGACATTTTCAGTTAAAGGAGGGCTTTATGGAGATATTAAATGTACCAGACTTAAATGAAAACGGACTTCATTCTCATTCCAAATCTGTTTTTAAAATTTTCTACAACCACCTAGAAGCCGAGAAAATGAGCTTCAAAACAATGGCCTAGAAAAAGTGGCCACCTTGCCGAACTTTTTCCTATGAGCTTTTTTCGTGTTTCATTAATAAATAGTTATGCAGAATGCTTATATTAGTCTTTTTTAATGTTTTTCTTTCATTTTAAGTTATGTTTTTTTGGATTTTTCATGCCTCCGGACTAGTTTTCGCAGGTGGACACTTTTTCTAGGCCATTGTTTTGAGGCGCGTTTTCTCGGCTTCTAGGTGGTTTTAGAAAATTTTAAAAACAGATTTGGAATGAGTTTGAAGTCTATTTTTATCCCAGATGCATTCATTAGCTCCGTAAAACCCTCCTTTAAAAATACTATAAATCAAATCTTGAACTTCATAATTTTTTAATTTTTAACATTTAAAAAAAACTAAATTCTTGTTTTCAAAACTGCCTTTTTTCCTTGAAAAGTTTCCAAATAATCTCGTTTTCCACCAAATAAAGTTGCGGTAGCTTCCCCATTTTCAGATTGTTTAAAAATAATACCAAATAAGCAATTTGTCGGTTGTGAAACTACATCCTTTGCATGTTGTCCAATAAGCCATTCACCATCTTCATCGACCGCTAAAACTGAGGGAGTCGTTCGACAACCTGAACAAAAATCGATTTATTATTCATTAATGAAACAAAATTACCATTTTCATTTTCTAACACGGTCACCCTACCATTCGAATAATGTGCTACACATGAAAATGTTGTACCCAAATCGATTCCAATGCTCATTGTGGAACTGAAATTTGTTTCTATTCTTATATATTATTAAATAATTCAACGAAAAGAGAAAGTAATAAGTATCAATCAAAACCGCGATTCATATATATAAAACATACTTGATAATGATGATTAATCTTTCTATGATTTGCAAATCAATGAAAGATTGATCAGACGAAACAAAAAAGGTTCCAGAATGATAAACATTGCAAGGCTCTCTATATGTTTTCATATTAAAACAACCAGAAAAATCTTTTTCGAAGAATGTGTGAAAAAAAGATAAAGCGACAAAAATGATATGAGAGAGGGAGGAGGGGGGTTAAAAGGCGAATAAAAAGAAAATGAGAAATGGATAGGGAAACGGCTAGGGACAGTGGCAATACCATTTTCTGACTCATTACAATCTTGCAAAGAGAAAATAGAAAAGAGAGAGAGAGGGTGTTCATTTAACATATTATTTTATTTGTTTTACAAGTCGGTGTAAAAATAGATACTTACTTATGAGAAAAAATATGAAAGAATTCGGGATGCACTCAAAATGTTTTTTATAACCAAATATTTTGCTACAGAAGGGTTCCTAGCAGGTGTTGTTAGATCTATTCAAAATTTAAATTTATGTATTTAATAAAAAACATTAATAAAACATTGTAAAGCAGAAATTATTTTTAAAAAAACGAGTACCCGGAATAGATCTTGTTTTTGAAACAAAGGTTCGATTTCGCGTTCCCGTTTTTTTCAATTTTTTATAAGCAGAGCTCGAAAATTAGGACACTCTTAACTGGTATACACATTTCATAAAAATTTTTAAAAATCTGAAAAAAATAAACTACAACTTGAGATATTGTCAACTATTGTCAACAAAACTTGATCATTGCATTTTGAGGGATGTTCAACCTCACAGTCGCTCCGCACGCACGCACGCTGCTGCCGACACTCAGCACATTGGAAAATTCGCGGGAAATTTTTTATTTTCCAGTGGGTTGAGTGTCGGCAGCCGCGTGCGTGCGTGCGAAGCTTGTGTGAGGAAGTTGTTTGCTCGAAACGAATTGGACTACTTTTTAAAATTTGAGGATCAACTGAAGAGTACTACAATTTCAAAACTGAACGTTCAATTCTTCACTCAAAAGTGATGGATTTGAACTGAGGTACTTATGAACATTCAAAATTGCTTTTCTCTTTCTCATAACTGGTTTTTATTAAAGTTTATTGGTGGAAATATTAACTTTGAAGGTTCAGAACTTGCTCACAATATTTGCTGGTTGTAGGGGGTTTTAAAATTCAAGTTTCACTTGTGTATTTAAAACATAATGATATAAATTTACGAATTAGTATTGGTTGAAGCTTTAAAAAGGGTGCGGGAGCTACCTCAACCCATGGAATTTGAAATTTAGACTAATTAAGAAATTAGGCTAGTATAAGTTTCATCAACGATACAGCTTTTCAAATTTCAAAAAAACTACGTCATCCTCATTCTCAAAATAAGTGCCGCGTAATCTGTTCAATGATCAACTTCACTTGCAGGAGCACGTCCCTCGTGGAGCTCTTGATTCTTATCTATGGCTCAAATACGTGCAAAATCGGAATAATATGGTTGCTTCTGTAAGAATTTAAAAAAAAACGAGCCGCATGCCAGTTGCATCCAAGTTAAAGGTAGTGTATCACTTCATTTCAAGTGTATGCGTTCATTTTCAAAATTTAGAACGATTGCTTAATATCTTTCAATGCGATTTATGCAAAAGCTCCCAGAGTAAAAATAAATTCACAATAGTGGTCCGAAATTAGTTGAAAGTTGACCGCGTTGATATGTGCAACGCGGTTAGTGTAACGCGTTCTTTTCAAGTTATCCAAATTTGGAAGCTCTGAAAAGCTCTGAAATATAACCAATTTTTAAAACTGTTTAAACCCGTTTATATTTCCTTTATTACTTTTTTTTACTGATTACTTGAATTTTCATCGTAATTTTCATTTTTAATTTTCAAATAGTCCTTTTTTCTACAAGATCCATCAAATTATTCCAGACCATACTTCGATGATAAATGTATCTTTTTCTCACAGTTTATGTGTGGCAATTCTTATTTTGCCTATTTCCAAAACAACCCCACGCTAAACCTTTTCTAAACGTTTTTCAAATTCAAATTTCCAGTTATCATGTTTATCAGGACCATCAAATCTATTGTTCGAAAGTGTCCATCGTTCGCCGTCCAATGGAAGAAGGTAAAATCAGAAATCTGTATTTTTTCTAGTTTTGCAAATAATTTCAAAAGATGCTATTTAAATTTGCATCAAAAAATGGAAACAAAAACTGTAATTGTTGAAAATGTTCTATTCAATTTTTGTCAAAAATTTCAAAAGATGCTATTAAAATTTTCTATGCAACGTTTTGCACATTTGGTTTGATCTCTTGTGTTTTTTTTTGAATATTTAAAAAATGTTCTGGAAATATAGAACTTTTAGATAAGGATTTCCTTTTTATTTTCTGAAAATGTTTTACCATTTATGGGATTCTTATTGTAATCAGAATGCGGATGTTTTGATGACTTATATGAAGAAAAACAAATAAACAAAATAACATGTTTTGAATTTTTTAAAGTGCATATAATTTAGATATATCAATAATATTTGTTGAAATTTTGGAAGAAAATTGTGAATTTAAATATTTGTTTTCATTTTTAAAAACTCACAGTTTATCATTTTGGATTGGAATTTAAGAATGGAATTTGAAATCAGATGAGAATAAACACATATATTAAAAAATTAAGTGACACCATGTCTTTAAAGGCAGAGTTTCAGTTAATACGATCCAAATCCAAAGCAAAAAATAGAAATTAAGATAGGGAGCCCATGAGACCGAGAAAACAATACTACTATATAGCCACATTCAAATAATTGTGTTTCGCGCCAATACCGACCGCTTTGCACGGACACGCGCGCATTCAAATTTTGATTTTTGTAACTTTGGACCGGCTGCTATGAGGCGTGTATTTATCGGTGTGATTTCGCATAAATTGCATTGTACTAAAGATAGAAAGCTCTAATTTCTGAAACTAAGAATAGGTAGGATCAAATTAACTGAACAGCTTTAAAAGATTTTTCAAAAATTTGAAACATGAAATAAAATCGAACTTATGTATACCTCTTTTCTAAAACACTTCATCTTCGATCGTCGAAGATCACATTTTCCAAATTTCATATTTACGAGATCCTATTCTTTCAAAACCTGAATATTAAACAATTTGAAATTAGACTTCGAAATGAAGTGAGTCCCTGTCTTTAAGAAAAATTGGTAGGAGCGGTTAACATTTTGCACCTTGACTCCAAAAGTAAAATATAAAAACTCGAAAGAACTCGAACCTAATTCCAAAAAAAGTTCAATCTTTTGAACGTGAGAATCCGTGAAATATTGACTTTTGCGAACTTTTTTCTATTTCGGAGTGTTTTTAAAAAATCTTCGCGATATTCAGTGTCAGTTGAGCTTAACCCTTTCATTTTTTATTTATATTATTTCCATGTTCAGTTGCTTCAAATTCATTGAAACCTATCAAACAATGTAAGTAGTATTTGATTGTTCTTATAAATTTTCCTACCCCAATTTTACGAGCAAAACTAACTTGTACACTTCAAAAGAAACAAAAGAACGGAATTCTACAGACTGATAACATTTAGTTGGCACAAAAAAAACAGTTGTTTGACAAGCTTCATTAGTTCACAATAACATGGAAAAAACAAATGATAAGGAAGAGAGACATAAAAAAACAACAACATTTTCGGCATTCATCATCAAATTTAATTTCACTCTGTTCATTAAAAAAATAAATTATTACTAGAATATACAATTTTCAGATGGAGGAGAAAGATGTGCGGAGTTATACAGTAACCACTGAGGACGTGTTTACGAAGCCTTCGAAGACAAAATTTAGTTTTTTCAGTTTAGTAAGGTTTTTAGGACTTTTACAGGCATTTAATTTAATTTTTTGCAGTTTCGTTATTCCAATGGTCTCGATTATATTCTACTCACTTTTGGTTTCATTTTTGCACTTACTCAAGGATGTTGTGGATCAGTTTCCAGTGTTATATTTAGAACATTAACAGATGCCTTAATAAATGGTATAATTCGTACAAATTGGAGGGATCTTCCGATGTTTTCAGAAGTTAGCTATATATTTCTTAACATTATTTTCAGGACAAAAACAATGGGACAATGGAACATTTAATAAAAATGAATTTGAAGAAAAAGCTTTAAGTGCCATCCATCTTTATTTTATATTTGGATGTTTAGTTTTTTCATTGGCTTTTCTTTCGGTAAACATTGGCTTTTCTTTCGGTTTTCTATATAATCTTTCAGATGTGTTGCTGGCACACGTTTTGTGAAAGACTTATTCATAAACTACGAATGGCTTATTTTGAAGCGTTACTCCGTCAAAATTGGGAATGGTTTGATGAACACGATTGTGGAGAATTGACGACAAGAATGAGCGAGTGAGTATTTTCCGGCTTTAAAGCGGGATGTCCCGAGAAATTGGAAGAAAATGTCAAAAATTGTTGTGTTGGAGTACAAATAAAAGTTTTTGTTTGTCAACAAACCAAAAAAACAAGTTAACACGTTTTTGATGATATGTGATCGTAACTTTTTGATATTATGATCATAAGTTTCGACAACAAATTCAAAAAACCTATTTTTGGTTTAACGATATACGAATCAAGTGCTCCTGTTGATAAAAATTTTGTTGAAGTATATTTAAAAAATGCACCCCATAAATAATTATAATATAATTATTAAATAATTATTAAATAATTATTATTAATATTATTAAAAAGAAGCCAACTTTTGAAAATTTTAAATTAAAAAGCCAAGGTGAAATTTAAGGGCACGCTATCAGAATTTGTTTTGCACTGACTATTTTTCAGTGGTCTGGAACGAGTTCGTGACGGTTTGGGTGATAAACTTGGAGCACTTATTTCATTCATGGCAACATTTATCTCCGGTTTGACAATTGCTTTCATGTATAGTTGGCAGATGACATTGGTCATGTTATGTTGTACACCTTTCTTTTTTATTCCAATTGGTGGAGCTTACAAGGTTTTTACAAATCTTTTTTTTAAGGAATTTTTGATTCATATATATTTTCAGTTCATGTCTCATGTTGTTCCGAGGGAACAAAAAGCTTACACAGAGGCTGGAAGCACTGCTGAAGAAGTTATAAGTGGTGTGAAAACTGTCCTTTCATTTAATGGACAAAAACGTGAAATTGAGAGGTATCTAATAGGGATTTTTTAAAAGCAAAATAAACAGAATCCCAGGTATTCAACCCAATTGTCCAAAGGAATGTTTTATGGTTTGCGACGAGCTTATCTGACTACTTTTGGAGTGGCTTTTCTAACATTCGCCCTGTTTTCTGCGATGGCAGTATCATTTTGGTGGGGAACAGATATGGTGATAAAAGGATTGATTGGACCTGGAACAACGTTTGCCGTTTTTTGGGCAGTTACTTCAGGAATCTATGCATTAGGTGAGGATTTCTAAAATAAAAAAGGAAATCATCACAAAAACAAATGTTAAATAAGAGCGTGTCATGAAAGAGTTCATTGTGAAGCTCAAGAGATAATTTTTAAATAATAGATTCTGAAAGATTCTTACTTTAAAAAAAAGTCCTTTGAGAAATAATATATTTTCCAGCACAAGCAGCTCCACAAATTCCGGTATTTCTCGCATGCCATAGTGCCGCTGCACCGATCTTCGAAATCATTGACAGGGTTTTAAAATTGACTTTCAACTCTGTCATGAAACACACATTCTCAGGAACCTCCAATAAACAGTGCATCATCAAGTGGTGAGATAATTTCAAAAGTCAAAGGAGATGTGAAATTCGAAAATGTGCAATTTGCTTATCCAACAAGATCAGAAATCGATGTTTTGAAAGGTGTTAGTCTTTATGCGAATGCTGGTGAAAGTATAGCATTGGTTGGGCATTCTGGATGTGGGAAAAGTACCCTTGCTTCACTTTTATTACACTGTTATGATTTGAAATCTGGAAAAGTTGGTTTATATTTATATTTTTAATCGAAATATGAGATGGGTTTAGATAACAATAGATGGAATAAATATCGATCAATTGAATGTATCCAACTTGAGGAATATAGTTGGAATTGTATCCCAAGAACCACTATTATTTGCTGATACAATTGAGAACAATATTCGTTTGGGTGCTCCCGACATTTCGGAAGAGGAAATGGAATATTGTTGCAAGTTGGCAAATGCTCATGAATTTATAACACAACTAACTAATGTTAATTTTTTTTTGTTAATTACTGAAAATATAGTTTTTTTCAGGGATACAAAACATTTGTAGGAAACGGAGGTGTTCAATTATCAGGTGGACAACGACAAAGGCTTGCAATTGCAAGAACATTGGCTAGAAAGTGCACAAAAATAAGCTATCATTATAAATTGAGGTATGTTTCAGACCTTCGATTCTTATACTTGATGAAGCTACAAGTGCGTTGGATACAGAAAGTGAAGCATTGGTTCAAAAGACATTGGAGAATGTAAGAAATTTCACAAAAATTATTAAAATCTAAATAAAACCAGGCAAAACACGGTCGAACAACAATCACAATAGCTCATCGTTTGACAACAATTCGAAATTCGGATCGGATTTATGTTTTCGATGCTGGGAATATAGTGGAAATTGGGAATCATGAGGAGTTGATTGAGCTTGATGGAATTTATGCACAAATGGTGAAAACACAGGAGGTTGAAGAGGATGGTACGAGTAGTGAAGAGATTGTCGAAGGTAAACAAGTTAAAGGATGTCTTTACGGAGATAATAAATGTACCTTAAACGAAAGTAGACTTCATTCTCATTCCAAACCTGGTTTTAAAATTTTCTAAAACCACCTAGAAGCCGAGATATTGAGCTTCAAAACAAGGCGAAAACTAGTCCAAAGACATGAAAATTCCAAAAAAAGAAAAGAAAAAACATAAAAGGGACTACTTTAAGTATTCTGCATAAGTATTTATTAACGAAACACGAAAAAAGATCACTGGAAAAAGTTCGGCCAGGTGGACACTTTTTCTAGGCCATTCTTTTGAAGCTCATTTTCTCGGCTTCTAGGTGGTTTTAGAACATCTTAAAAACAGATTTGGAATGAGAACGAAGTCCATTTTCATTTAAGGTACATTCATTAGCTCAAACAAAATGTGATTTATTGAGCTTAAAAAGTGAATAAGGTTCGGAAATGTAGTATAAAAATGTTGAAAATATTAACTTCAGAAATAGACTTTAACTTGAAACTGGATTTTTCAAATCTACTAAAAATTAATGGAAGAAATTTCGGTATGAAATTATGAAATTGAACAATGAATTTACAAATAATTACAATTCTATAAAATTTTAATTTGTTTCAAAAAACTTCTGTTTCTTTTCAGACGAAGTATATCATCAGAAAAAAATATCTGATGAAAATCTGACATGCATTCGGAATAAAATCAGTAAACGACTATCAAAAGCATTTTCATTAACAACTGAAAGATTGGATAGTGAGCTCACAATATTACAAGTATCATTTTCTGACATTTTTTCAAGTTTAAATTCTGATATTTTTAGATCCAAGCTAAACAAGAAGCAGCTGATGAATCAGGTCTTCTGGAAATTTTACACTATGCTCGACCGGAATGGATGTATCTTATAATTGCACTTATTCTTTCTATTATTCGAGGATTTAATTTACCAATATTTTCAATTTTATATGGTCGGATGTTCAGGGTAAGAGGAGGGAATTTGAATCTTTTGTTATACTTAAAATTTTAAAGATTCTATCCACCGGACAAAACGACGAGAAATTGTCGAATGTGAAACAAAATGCATTATTTTTTACAATTCTGGGAATTGTTTCTGGAATTGTTACAATGGCTGCTGGTTGTTTATTGGGATGGGTTGGTGAACGATTGACAAAACGAATGAGGATACAATTGTTTAGTAATATTTTAAGACAGGTGAGCTTTACCATTGGATTGCTGTTGCGGTAATCTTATTTTTCAGGATGGTGAATATTTTGATAAACCTGAGCACGCAACTGGTCGATTGACAACTCGTTTAGCGACTGATGCTCCGAATATTAGAGCGGTAAATAATAACCGTCATAGATTTAACATATTTTTCTTCTTTTTAGGCAATTGATCAAAGATTGGCAGATGTATTTCAAGGTGTGTCTGCAATTTTCGCTGGTGTTGCAATCGCATTCTCATTTGGGCCATCAATGGCACCGATTGGGATTTTGACATCAGGAACATTGATCTCATTGCAAGCATTAATTGGACAGTTTTTGAAGAGAAGGGGTGCAAAAGATGCTGTAAAGGCTGAAGAGCCTTCGAGACTGGCTACTGAAGCAATTGAACAATATCGGACTGTTCAATATTTGACAAGAGAGGAACATTTTGTGGATAAATTTTATGATGGGATGAGTGATATTCATCAAAGATCATTGCAGAGAGGTATGAACATTTAAAATGTTATTGGTCTCAGGTTTCAATGGTAAAGATAATATTTTTTATTGAGTTAAAGGATGAGTTTCACTAAATTTTCATAAAATAGTGATTGATCTCAATATTCCAATGCAATTTATGCGGAATCTCTTCGAATGATAATAAATTCACAGCGATTGTCTGAAGTTGCGAAATATTAAAATATTATATTAGGTTGTTCGGATATAAACGAGACTTTCGACTCAAACTTTCAAACATCACAAAATGTTTTATAACAAGTCTTTATTCCAAACAATATTCTTCATAACTATCAACAACCCTTCGCCATCGATCACGCAGGTTGTGGATTCCGTCCTCAAAGAATTTGGTTGGCAGTGAGTCGAAGTATGATGCGACCCAAAATCGGACTTCGTCGATATTGTTTAACTTTTTCTCCGACAATCCGTGCTGCATCGATCGAAATAGATGGCAGTCCGAAGGAGCCAAGTCCGGACTATACGGCGGATGCGGCAAAACTTTCCAGCCCAGCTCTTCGATGTTTTGCTGAACAATCTTCGCAACGTGTGGTCGAGCATTATCATGAAGGATTTTGATAGACTGTCCCTAAATGCCTTGACGGCGAAGAGCCATGTTGACATGTGTTAATTGTTGGGCGTATACTTCGGCATTAACGGTTTGGCCGGATTCGAGCACTTCAAAATACACCAATCCTTTGTTATTCGACTATACGCAGAGTAACGCATTCTTTCCATGAAAGTATATTTTCGGCGTTGTCGGAGACGAGATCCATACTCACTTCTTCGTAGAGTTATCGAAATAAATCCAGTTTTCATCCGACGTTAATATGCGATCATAAAATCCGGAGTTTTTGGCCATTCGAATGAGTATTCCAGCGATTGTCACGCGGACAGCTTTATTTTCATCACTCAGCTTATGAGGAACCCATTGCCGCACCGATTTGTCTTCCCGATTGTATGTAAATGCTCATCAATTGTCGAATTCGAACATCCGAACTCTAGGGCAAGTTTTTTTGTAGTTTGTGCCGGATAAGACTCGATCGCCTGCTTCAGTAATTCGTCGTCTACCACTTGAGGACGATATCGGTGTTCTTCGTTTTCTAAGCTCTCATTTCCATTTTCAAAGCGTTGGAACCATTTGAAGCATTGACTTCGGGAAATCACATCTTCACCGAATGCTTTGCATAGTGAGCGGTGCGAATCGGATGCCGTAATGCCTCGTTTGAAATCATATAACAAGCCGGCGCGCACAATGTGTTTCAAATCCGTTATAACCTTACATTTAAAAAACATTACAGAAATCAAAAATAATAAAAAAAGAAAGTAAAATATACAGGCTACATAAAGCATACTTCCCGGTAACAACGGTCCAAATTTCTGTTCGAAATTCGTAAAGTTTCGAAAGTCTCGTTTATATCCGAACAACCTAATAGAATTCATACCTGACGCGGTCTGCTTTGGCGCGAAACGAAAATATTTGAATGGTCAATTAATCATCTTTTCAGGGCGAAATTTCCATTTCAATTTTCGGCCTAAAAATTATTCTACAATATTTTCTTTCATAATAAGCCCTTTACCTTGAAATGATCAAATCCGAGATGAAAAAATAAAAATAAAATGCCTGAAAAATAATGTTATTCAGGCTTGGTTCAATCATTAACTTATTCATTGGCAGTTTCGTACACATTTTTCAATTTTGCTGCTGCTTATCGATACGGTGTTGTATTAGCGATGAGGGGAGTAACATCCCCTTTTACCATTTTTCAGTATGTTTTCAATTATCTGAAACTTCTAATTTTAAAACACGATCTTCAGAGTCATCGAATCCTTGAATTCTGCATCCTCCTCACTTTTAGCCTTTGGAACATTTGTCCCCGAATATGTTCGTGCTCGTGTTTCCGCTGGCCTTGTTTTTCGAATGCTTCGAGACAAACCAAAAATTGATAGCAATTCAACCGATGGTCTTGAAGTGCCACTCAAAGGTCATGTTGCCTTGAATAATGTGTATTTCTCTTATCCTGTATCTCGAAGAAACATGGTTCTTAATGGGTTTTCCGTCAAGGTTGTTTTTTTTCACAAATTTGATTTGAATTTCGATATTCAGGTTAAACCGGGAAACACTTTGGCATTTGTAGGAGCTAGTGGGTGCGGAAAAAGTACAACGATTCAATTATTGGAACGGTTTTATGATCCAATTGCTGGAAATATAACTTTTGATGGGGAAAATGTTCAAAATTTGAATATTAAGTCATTGAGATCACAAATTGCATTAGTTGGACAACAGCCAACATTATTTAATTATTCTATTAGGTAATATTTTGGTGCTGAAATCCTTGGGGGATTGACGAAATTTCAGAGAAAATATAGCGTACGGTCTTGAAGAAGTGTCAGAAACTGATATTATCAATGCAGCTAAATTAGCAAATGCTCATGAATTTATCACAACAATGCCAGATGTAAATCTTGAATTCAATCGTCAATTAAGTACCCGTGTAAATATTTTAGGGATACGATACGGTAGTCGGTGAAGGTGGAAGCAAATTGTCAGGTGGACAAAAACAAAGGATAGCAATCGCAAGGGCAATTGTTAGAAATCCGAAAATATTGTTATTAGATGAAGCAACTAGTGCATTAGATGCGGAAAGTGAAAAAGTATATTTCTAAATTTTGCTTGAATTTATTTCAACAATGCGATTATTTTCAGCTGGTACAAGAGGCATTGGAAAAGGCGAAAGAAGGCCGGACTTGTCTAGTGATTGCTCATAGGTTATCAACGATTAAAGGTAACTACAAAAAGAGCTTCACATTAGATTTGAACATTGTACTGCATTTCAAATTGCATTCATTGAACTGCAATTAAAATTAAATATAATTTCAAATCGATTTCTGAAAACCGTATATTTTTCAACAAATAAAATTAAAAATTATAGCGTTGAAGTGCGGGAGCTACCGAATCCGCGTAAATGAATTTGAAACCTTCAAATTTTCATATTTTCAAAGGATAATTAGTTTTTTTAACGTTTCACAATTATAGCGAGTTTTATCGTAATTTGCAGGTGCTGGAAATTATTTTTCCTGTTAAAAACAGTCCTAGAAAAACAGTTTCATAAAAATCGGGAGCTTCCGAAAAAGTAAAACTAGATTTTTTGTAGATTAAGATTCTATCAAAATTCATTTTAATCAATTTAGAATTGAAGTTAAAAAAATAGAACTTTTCAGAAAATGTTATATTTTTAACTTCAGAATTTTATTAGTTTTTTCACTCTGTAAATCTTCAAGGTTTCTATTTTTAAAGATAGTGTACTACGAAATTAATTTCCGAACTTTTTTGGAACCCGTTCACAAAATTCTAAGCTCCCTTAACCTGTCTACCTGTATTTAATGTTATTTAAAAAAACATGAAGTCACATGTTTTTTTTTCGAAAAACCCCTGTACTTTAAGAATTTCCTTCTAACAATAATATAATCTTGTTTTTTTGCAGGAGCTGACACAATAGCCGTAGTAAAAGATGGTCGGGTAGTCGAACAAGGTTCTCATTCTCAACTTGTTTCTGTTGGTGGCATTTATTCAAATATTGTTCAAAAATCTGCACTTTCTTGAAAATAAATACATTTGTTTTATTTTTTGTTTGTTATCATTTCAACAGTTCAAGGTGATTTCAAAAACTGATTTGTCAAACACAGTGAAAAGTAACTTTAAACCGGTAATGATGGTCACAACAGGTGACCCTTGAAATGTGTCTCTCAAATTGATTTTGTGTATGTCTAATGAACGGAAAACATGAGATGTTTTTTTTCTTTTCCGTTTTTGTCCTAGAAAACTTTTTTCCAAATTTTCAGAATGAAATCTTTCTTATTTTTATCGGTTGTATTTTTTATCAATCAAGCTTACGCATCAGTGAACTCAGATTTTCAAATGCGAAAAAGGTTTCATGGTATTTTTAATATTTTTTTGAAAAAATATCCCTTTCAAATTATTTCAGATGAATTATGTCGAAGAAGGCCTACTTTAGCATCATGTGAACGAGACTACACTATAAATGACTATCAAAAAGAGCAGAGAGGTGAAGAAGAAACCGGTATAACTTCGACAGAGTTCATGGTTTTTTGAGAATTGAATCACTTAGTCTTGAAGTCTATATTTTTTCCAGAAAAGTCGTCGATCGGATTGGGTTGATGATGATATTGATCAACGAGATTATGAGTATACAATGTGGAGGAAAAGGAGAAAGCAATGGCTCCGAAGAAAGCAACAGTAATGTTTTTCAAAATTAAATGGGTTTGAAAGTTCAAAAGATCACAGAGATCGAAGCAGTCCTTAATTTTATAAAAACTTCCCAGCCTTTGATCATTGCAAATTGTAGTTATCAAAAAGTGTTCCAAAAAAGTTTGAGGTTAAACCATAGTCTGATAAGAAGTGGGAGCTCCCGCAGACCAGTTTTTTCCAAATTTTCAAAAAATTTTAAGATCCAATTTTTGTACCAATTGATGCTGACGTTTTTGTAATTTTAAGCTCACGACCAAAAATTTGAAGATGCTGAATCATACGAACATTCTATAAAAATTTTATGTTAATACTGGAAATACGCGCAAATTTTAATTATTATTAATCAACAATGGATTGTGCTTTTGGGCAACTGACATGAATCAAATTTCGTGGACTGCTGAGTTCTAATATTTGCAATTTAGTGTTTTTAAGGTTAAAATTAACTAGTGCACTGTATTTAAAATCCTGGTGTGACTTTACACCGCATAATTTCGTTCGTTTGAACAATTTAGTCCCAAAGGATGCGGAAGATGACGAAATCACAACTGGATTTCATTTATACTTGGAAAAAAAAATGTAATTTCAGACTCGAAGCGGAACGAGATGGTGAACCTGAATACCATTACCATTACCATGAAGCTCCACGATATTCAAGTTATCCGAGATATTCTTATCCTTCTTACGGTAATTATGGCGGATACGGTAATTATGGTGGATACGGTGGAGGTTACGGTGGATATGGAGGAGGTAACTTGTCCCAAATAAATAAAAAACTGCATCATTTTAAAAAAAATCTCTAGGATACGGTGGCGGCTTACTCGGCGGACTGTTCGGCATCGGCGTTGGTCGATCAATAGGAGTTTCTACACCAATTGGTGGATTCGGATATCAAAGTGGTTTTGGAATCGGAATTGGAAAGTAAAATACATCAAAATGATAAGTAAATGTAAATAATAAACTTTCAAATTACATTTTCATTCAACCACAAGTCTAGAAACATGCTATAAAATTGTTCCGAAAAAATTCTAGATGCAAATAAAGAAACTTTAGACGTTGAAAATACAAAACCGGGACATCACTTCACAAAACCGGGGGACAAAACATGAATACTTAAAGAATCGCTTGAACTGGCTTGGTGAGTTGTTGAACACGGAACAAGTTAACCAATTCATCAACCAATGCTTCGTGTCTAAAGCTCACTCGAATATCAGGCACATTTGTACGATGAATATCATTTCCAAGTACACCTTCTTCTTTGTAACTTGGTCCGAGCCAATGGATTTTAACCTTAAAATTCCAAATATTTTAAAGATATCCATTTAATTAAAAAGTGTAACCTTGTTTTCAAATCCACTCTGATTGACACTATTCCTTGCCAATTCACACATATCACACGAGCTCAATTTCCAAACTTGTGCAGCAATCGAGTATTCCTCCATCAATGCTTCCTTTGTATAATGGAACTGGAGCGGATCATCAGTTGATAACGAAACGTTCAATCCCTAAAATTATAATAATAATAAACCATATCTTTATCTGTTGTTTGTACCTTCTGCAAATACTCCGGCAGTGGATTCCTCTGATAACTAATAAAAAGCGAATTATTCGACAATGGTGACATAGCGATTCCCATTTGTGTCAAATAGAACAAATATTGAAGAACTGGAACCTTTCTCAAAAGAATTCCATGTGAAATACTTTCACTTGTCAAGTAGCCGGTGAGCAAATGAGAAACATGCCCCGCTTCTCCACAATGTGGACGAAGTGCAAAAGTGTTCAATCCTCGTACTTTTCTGAACGCATTCAATGCACAGATATTAGCATACATGTAGAAAAGATAGTAATTATATGGCGGATTCTCAATATCTGTATATTCTGGTGGACATGGAGTTGACCGATCAAACTGAAAATATATTTTTGAATTGAATATTCAACACTTTCAGGGTCTTACATTAACAAATTCATGTTTGCTTTCATCATCAACAGAATCAATTCCTGAAACTGTTTGCAAAAACAAATGAAGTTCTGGATGCGACGACGGATCATTCGTAACTTCAAAAAGTGGAGTGAAAATATTATCAAGAAGCTCATCAAAATTGTTAACCATTTTCTTGGCTCGATAAATATCGCTGAAAATTATTTATAATATAGTCTCATCTAGATCTTATTCTCTTACTAAAGCCTCGGAATTTGAATCAACCATCTAACATTTGAACTCCAAACATCATGTTCTAACGCCCATTTTGCCAACTTATCCCATTCATTCTTGCTTCTTCCATAGATTGACAATCTCGGCTCAGCGTGTTGATATTTACTGTCTTCCAAATCTGACAAAACTTCCTTCAAGAGATCAGCAAAATATTTCCCGCCGACATAATTATCCGTTTTGATGAAGATTTCACGAAGAGTAGACTCTCCAACCGGATTATATCTGTAATGTCTTTTTTAGTTGAATATTGAATAAAAAATTCAAACTTCGTGTTAAATTTATCAAATCGATGGAATGTATTTCTATCCGCATGCACATCCAACATATCAACTGACAAGTCATATGCATCAATTCCCATTTTTTTGAAAACTTCCTTCATTGTGATCTTTTGACCATCCTTCTCCAAAACAACAGTATCCGCTTCTGTTTTTATCTTCTTCTTAATAAATCTCAACATATGTTTCTGATTCATCGATGAAGCCGCGTGAATGTGAGTATCAACCTTCCGAATATTATAAAAATCCCGATGAGACACTCCTTTCTGCTCATGCAATTCTCTCAACTCATTCAAAAGAACATGAAGTTGAAACTTGTTCTGAAGATACGACAACCGACGGAAACAAAACGACTTCAATGGTCCGTCAACAATCATCGCTGTCAGTTTTTCAGTATCATTCAAAAACTCCTCCTTTTTCACATATATTCCTTCAAAATCCTTGCTAATTTGCCCATTAGCATCACAAACTTCAATCTAGAAATATTCTTATCATATTCACAAATATGGGATTTTATTTTTACCACTCCACGATTTCTTTTCAAAATAAAAGTCTTCTCATATTTTGGTAAAGGATCATTCTTTCCCCAATGATCTTTCGGCGGATCTGGTGGGTTGAACGAGGTTTGAACAGCTGAAAAATCAATAATTTCTGAAATCACATTATTTCAATGAGAAGAAGTAAATCAATTGACATTTTACAAAACACTACAAGGACAAAATGTTGTTATTAGAATTCTAAAGTCGAAAGAAAATTGAAATTTTCGAATAAAAACTCCAATTCATGTAAAAACAAATCATTTTGACATGTCAGTTCATGATTAGTGATTAATCAAAGGTTCAATATTCAACTCTTATTTAGTAATCATTATCATCTCACGCCTTACCATCCAAATCCTTGAAACTTGCTATATGCGGCATAACACCTATATATACATTTCAATCAATAAAAGAAAAAACAATAGGAATCGAGACTAAAAGTTTCACAGTAGAAGTTTTCGTAAAAAATAGGGTGCTAGATAATAGTTATGTGATTTTGTGCAAAGACGAAAACTCGCATTGTTTTAAAGATTTTCAACTTACATAATTGTCTTACTGGAATTTTAAATGTATTTGAAATAAATTTGAAGGGTCAACTTACTTGTTTCGGTATTCTTTACTCTAAACTTCGGCAAGTTATGCGGATAATGTCCAGACAAGAAATTGCGTGTTGTGCTCGGAAATTGATTTCCAATTCTCTCCATATAATGCGAACGAAGTCGAAGTGCTTCAATTAAATGTTCTGATGCAGTTTTCAAGTCTTCCAATGGAACCTGAATGATTAATTATCGATAAGAAATACATAAAAACACATACACCACTCAATTCCTCTCCAGTAATT
Organism: Caenorhabditis virilis; assembly: GCA_964036255.1. Taxonomy (NCBI): domain Eukaryota; kingdom Metazoa; phylum Nematoda; class Chromadorea; order Rhabditida; family Rhabditidae; genus Caenorhabditis; species Caenorhabditis virilis. Next base: position 7,807,289 of record OZ038416.1, read on the forward strand.
GCCATTCTTTGATAATTAACATCAACTGCATCCCTGAACGTATGAAGATCCAATTGTTGTGGTGATTTACACCTTGGCTCGTTTATTTCATCAAGTGCTGATTTGAGTGACGATGGTGAAAGACATCCATCATTTTGAGATTCGAGTCGAGCTCTAAACACAAAAATTAAAACAAAAAACTTTCGGAAACATCTAAATCGTTGTGATTTGTGCCACCAACAACATATCAAATGCCCTTTAAATAATTTCAGCACATTCACAACATTTTTCATACTTACGAATTGGTTAATAGTACTTGTCCCCATAAAACATGCAAATCAATATCAAATGACATTTTTCGATTAACTGCTTAATAAAGCTAAAACATAAAATAAAATGTATCAATGATTCCAAGGAGGATAATGAAAAAAAACGAATATCTTTCCACTCCAATAAATGCAAAAAAAGAAGAATAAAGAAAATCTTCTTATTCGCTTAAAATTGACTTATAAACTACAATTTATTGATACAAAAATCTAAAAAATTGTGCATATAATCTGGATTACATTGAATCAACAGAATACATGTGAATATAAAATTTCGTCTTTCGATGCGTCAATCCGTAAAATTTTTCAGATAATCTCATCCTTATACGAAGCCTTATTTCTCTTTTTTTTCTAAACTAGTCTTAAATATTCAATCAAGGGGTCACATTTTTTCATTTTTTTTTGTCGAAAAAAAAATTCGAGGGGTTGCAAGTGGAATGAAAAATTTTTAAAGAAATTCCAAAGTGTTCATATAAACAAGTAAGATGAAGGTCTTTGGCATGAATAATCAATTTCTCGAGAATTTCAAATCATAAAATAAAAAAGGACATTTTCAGCTAAAGTCATCCGCGCCCCCTTTTAAAAGGGTCCCTTTTCCTTTGATATTTCAAAGTGATCACAAAAAACTGTTAAGAACAAGGGTGCATGCACAAGTAAGAATAAACATAAATCGTTTAAAATTTGAACACAACAAAAATCAACCTTTTATCCGATTGTTGCCGTTGTGGAGCCTTCGTTTTAGAATCATTCCCCTTCTTTCCTTCACCTTGGCTGTTTTCCTTCTTATTCTCCACAATGTTCTTATTTGTTGATGCTCTGAAACACACACAAAACACATATTAGGAAGAAGTAAATAGGAGAAAAAGGAAAAGGGTTTCAAAAACATGTTAACTTTGGGGAAAAATCGGTGACATTCGATTTGATTGTGCATTTGTGCAATACAAAACGTTAGATATTCTACTTCGTAAACATTCCACAGTTACGAGAGAGAAAAACTTACAAACAAGACCATCGTCTTAAATTTGAGCCTTTTTGTCTAAAACAAGGATAACTCGTGGTTAGAATGTAACAAGAAAGGGTAATTTTGATTATGGGAACCATTCTAAGAAAATTACGAGTCACAAATTAATTCAAACGGCTGAAATGAGACATCTTAACAAACTTTTAATAAAAACGAGGCATATCAGTTAAAGAAAATGTCAAAATTTTAGAACATTAATAAATACCTATTAGAAATCTCAATTGTTTTATGAATTCTGCTTTCATTCACTTCAATTGGCGTAGTAGACAATTCAAATGGTGAAGATGTTGAATGATCAGTTGAGCATCCCATCTAAATTTGAAAAATTCAAATTTCTCATATTTCTGAACAACTAACCGCATAGTTTGGTTTGAACGGCCCAGCATCGAATACTTCACTGTCAACAGTTTCTGAAAGATTTCGAAATTAACGTTTAAAGTGCAAAATGTCTATAGAAGAGCAATTCAATTTCAAATGTCACTACTTTCCACAAAACAACATTTATATCTCACCCAATTTTGCAGACGATGAACTAGATATCAATCGCTCTTAAATTACAGATATTTCAGTTTTTACTTTCAAAACTTCGCAATATTCTTGGTTTTTAAATTTTTTCAAACTTGTACTGGATAAAAAGGTAAGTTTCACTATTAGCTTTAGGTGCAGGGTCCACAACACAAAAAAACGCACTCTTACTAGTTCCAGACTTTTTAGACTTTTCAGTATCTTTCACTTTACTCTTCATCTTCTTTTTCTTTTTCTTGTTCTCTGTATATCCTTCAGGCGGGTCTGAACTTTCCGGTGATACTGGTTTCATGCGCCGCGGTGGGCTCGGAGGATCCGGAAATCGAAATGACGTTTTTCTAATAAGACTGACGGACTTATCAGAATCGTTTAATTCCGAACCATTCAAACTTTTTACATCACCATCATCTGTCCTGAAACATGCATCGAGGAAAAGAAGCAGGTTTTGGTATGGTTACTTTTCGTTCGAGGAACGATATCTATGCGTTGGGTCAGGTGCAAATGTACTAGCAATTCCGGTTATGGAATAATCCACTTCTGTCATATTGAAGGATCTAAACACACAAATGGGATTACTGGTGGTAAGAGAGTTGTAAAACCCAAATAAATTAGAAACTACTCAAATTTCTTATTCCTTTATAAATGGTTAAAGAAAACGACTCGAACACTAGAGTGGTGCATAAAAATTCAGAGATTTTTAATTGGGCATATCTTTTTTGAGCAATTTCTAATTTCTTCGGACAAACACATCTCTTGTACAGAACATGCAAGCTTTCACAAAAACAATACCGTGCTTTCAATGCAGTCGACGGTGCAACAATCGTGTCAGTAGATCCACAACTCTTCATTCTCAATTCCAATGACTGCTGTGATCTCGGCGACATTGCCGTTGGTATCTTGTCCATCGACAGTTTCTGCTAAAACCCCCAATCCACTCCAAACCAAGCATTCCGTACAAACAAAAAACTTACACCGACTTTTGCATTTTTCAGCTGCTCCTCATTTTTTATCACCGTTTTGTCAATTTTATCCGATTGTACTTCAGCTTTTCGCTGAATATTAAACAATACATACACAATAGGGACAAAGGGTTAAGAAGCATGCAAGGGGTGACTTTACATCCATTACAAGTTCTGAAATTTAAGTTTTAAAAAAACCTTGATGGGCGAATTTCCCATGCTCAATAAAAGTCGAAGTGAAAATGAAAACCTGGATTTCCTTTTCGACTCGGTGAAAAATTAAATCCACGTGGAATTTTTTGATTTTATCTTTTTTAAACCGACGCGCGTGAACATATTCGAAACTTTTGAAAAAAGAAACTCACTCATCCCGTAATTTCGAATACTGTTCAATCCATCAATAGCACTTGGAAGGTGCTGAAAATCAGGTCTCATTGCAATTACCATAATTAACTCAGTACCTCTGGCGGACTAGTGCCAACATCCTCATCCTCTTCTTCCTTATCCGTTGGAGTGAAAAATGAAACACCATTCACATCTCCCGGCATTTTTGTCTCTGAAAACTAAAACAGATTATATCGAAATTTTTTTCCTGCTTTGTTTGGAACAAAAGATAAGAAAAAATAATGTCTCCAAGGCTGTGAAAGAGATCATAAAATGAATTTTTTTATCATTAAAAAATCTTAAAATGTAGCAATGAAAAGGTAAAACATGCTGTCAGATAAGACTATCATCAATTTTCGAAATAAATTGCGAAGAGGAGTCTATATTGAGGGGGGAAATTGAGAAGAAGAATAATATGTATTAATCGGCTTTACTGGCTCGCGTGAGCTGCATTTTATATCAATTTCTTTGTATTCTCTCATTTTTACCGTGACTCTACATTTGGAAGTGTCAAAATGTGGGCAGTAGCCATACGTTTATCAGTTTAGAAAGTAGAATGTAACATGCAAAAAAAGGCGGCGAATGTCGCACTTTTATAGGTTTTTTTTTCGAAATGTTTCGTTGGTTAAGAACTACATTTGATGTAGTGCAATTCTCAAAAAGTTTCAAGGGATTTGCAAGGCTTATAAATTTTAATAATTCTTCATGGTGGACGAAACGAAATCGTTATCTAACGGATCTTGTTCAGTTATACAGTTTTGGTAAAGATCACCATTAGATTGGAACAAACTGAAAAAATTTAGAAATCTATATTGAGCTGAGATAAGCTGTTTGAGTTTTTTTCTATTTTTTAAAAAGAATCCTTTAATTGACCCGATTGCGGGTTGAAAATTTACAAAGCACTTGAATATTTAGAAAATGTGATTGAAATTAATAAACAATACAGTTGCTACAAGTCTCGGTAAAAAAAATATACAAAATTTATATAAGGTGTTAGTCAGCATTTCGAAAAATATCGATTTAAAATTTCAATACCCCATATTTTGCAACAATAAATTTACAAATATTTATAGAAACGAATTTCGAAATTCTCGGTGTTTTCGATTTTCATTCTGTTCTCTTTTTTTTCGTATCTCTCAATTTTTCATCCAAAACACAATCATGAATGAAATGAATAACAAGAAAAGAAAGCTTATATGGCAAAAAAATATATATCGAACATCGCCGGAAATTGGTAGGAAAAACATACGTTTCTATGGTGTCTGAAAAGATGTACTTCCTGAGAGGCAATTTTTTGAAATGTTGAACTAAAATTATCATCAACATTGTATTGCCATGTGACAACTCATTGGGAAAACAAAAAAAAACGATGACATTTGAAAAAATGAACGTAAAAATTTTAGCATTTTAAAAAAGTAAATAATAGATTCTCAAAAGAAAAATCTGATAAAGTAAATATTAATACTGTCTAGATAAAAAGAAATTCAGAAAATCACTCATTCAATAAACAAGGAATTGAGCTTTTTTGCTTTCAACGAACGAAAAAGAAAAAAAGAGAATGAGAGAACTCATCATGGGTCTGAAGCTGTGAGGCGTAGACTAGTAAACAAATTTGTTTTGTTAGGCCATTCTCATTTTCAACGAAATATCGTTTTTTTTTCGTGAAATTTCGAAGGGATATTTTGATTTTCGAAAAACGCCGGTGTTTACAAAAATTTTCCGTGTCCAATTTTTTGTCTGCATCTCACTGTGTACATAATAAAGTTTAGAATTGCAATTAAAGCTCTATTTACTTGCACTCTTTGTTGAAATTTAGATTTTTAGAAAAACATGACATGCTGAGAAGGTCGAAAACCTATAATTTATCGAAAACCTATATTGAGACGCATATGCGTCCTCTCTCCATAGAGAGGACACATATGAGATCTCCTACTTCGCGCTGCATTTTTTTATTTTTTCGCCAAAAAAAAAGTTGTTCGGTGGAGCGCGTTTGCCCACACGTTTTCACATTTGCAGCTCTGAACAGGGGTGCCGCCGAAAAAGTTTTTGGCCGAAAAAAAGAAAATTTTTTCGTCGGCCAGGAAAAAATGACGAAAAAAAAATTTTTTTTTTCTTTTTATTGGAAAAATACCGAAAAAAAATTTTTTCAGCGTTCCAAGTGATTAATGAATCATATTTCATCAGAAAAAAAAACGATTTTAAGGTTTTCTACCTTCATTCAGTTAAAAATTAGTAAAATAGTTGGAAATTTATGTTAAAAAATGGTATATTCAAATTTAAAAATTTGTTTTCCGTAAGACGGAAACACCGAAAAACACTGAGGATAGAAAACCGAAAAAAAATAAAATAAAAATTTACGCGCTTCGCGCAAACCGAAATAAAAAAAACTTTTTCGGCGTAAAACACCCGAAAATCACGAAAACCGAAAAAAAATCGAAAAAAAACGGCAACCCTGGCTCTGAAGCAGTTTGTTTGGCATTTATAATTATTATTCAAATCCGCGCGTAATTTCGCAGAAAAGTCATGAATTTTTCAAAATTTGTGACATTTGCGGTCAAAATTATATAAATCGAGCAAGGAACCTAATTCAAAACCTCGTTTGTAGTTTGAAGCCAGCATTTCAGAATAAAAATGGAATAGAAACATTTATTCGAATAAAAACTGATTATAGGATAAAAATTAATTTTCGATTACGCTATATTTCAAGAACAAATATCACACATTTTTTCCTCATTTTTCCTCACTTTGCCGCACTTCCTTCCATTTTTCGATTCTTCCTCTTTCGACGTTCTGCGCTCTTCTTTCCAACACTGATCGATCCTACTGTTCTTGTATCGTCGGAACTAACTTCTCCAGAGACTTCAAGAAGAATCATAAATTTTTATAACCTTTACAATTGTTAGAAGAAAACTCACGTTCACTATCAAGATGATTTTCAGTCAAAATATCATACTCTGCGGTTGTTAAGAGTCGAACGTTTTTTATTTTTCTAACCGATAATTCTTCTAGAGGCGGGAGCAAATATTTATTTTTTAGTAACATGTCTATCATGGTCAGCTAAAGAAACGCTTTTAAGTTGATTTAAAAAAATAGAAATACCAGCTCCGCAAAATTTGGCCTATCTGCACCATCCCACTTCCAACAAGAACTAAACAACTTGGCAATATCTGGCGGAGCATTAGCTGAAAATCATCTTGTGAGGTGAACTCTCGTATAAGTATAGTGTTTACCTGCAGGTATATGAATAATTCCATTTTTATTCGCTGGGCCTCTTCGAAGTGCTTCTACAACATCCTTCGTGTCCGTCAAGTGATGAAGTGGTTCGACACCATTTTCAAAAATCTGAAAAAAGAGATAAGTGTCAAAAAACCGTTAAATCTTCGAGAACCTCATTACAAACAACTCCAAATGACCAAACATCACTCTTTTCATTGAAAGTTGCAGTCTTCTGGACACCTTCTGGTGCCATCCATCTTGCAGGCATCTGATACCCAAAGTATAAAATAATCAGGAGCTCACTCATTAAATCACCTGATCTTGAACAGTGCAATAGGCGATTAAATTCGCTTCAGAATCTGATAAACCAAAATCCGTTACTTTCAATATTCCATAAACACTGAAAAGACAATTTCTCGCCGCCAAATCACGATGCACAATTTTTCTGAAATTTCAAACGAGATAAACTAAGATTTTTGATTTTTGATTGAAAAATCAATACTTTTCGGCCATAAATGTCATCGCATTTGCTAATTGCTTGCAGTAATGAAGTTTCTCACCATTTGAAGTTATTGGACCCTAGAATTGTAGGGGAATTTTTCATAGTGAAAATCATTAAGCTTACATGTTCCTTCAAATGGGGTAACAAACCACCAGCCATCAGTTCCATAACAATCATTGGTGGTAAACAATCAAGTGAGATTCCAAAAAACTGAAATAAGTAAAGGAGAATGAGAAAATGAGATAAATTGGTTTTAGAATTCTGAAATGTTATTACTATGACTGTTCACAAAACATGAAAAGAACACGAAAAAATTAAAGGAGGGCTTTACGAATTTAATGAATGCGTCTGGGTTGAAAATAGAATTCACACTCATCTCAAATCTGTTTTTAAAATTTTCTAAAACCATCTAGATGCCGAGAAAACGCGCATCAAAACAATGACCTAGAAAAAGTGTCCACCGGCGAAAACTAGTCCGCAGGCATGAAAAATCCAAAAAAAAAAATATATACTAAGGACTAATAAGTATGACTATTTATTAACGAAACACGAAAAAGCTCATAGAAAAAAATTCGGCCCGGTGGACACTTTTTCTAGGCCATTGTTTTGAAGCTCATTTTCTCGGCTTCTAGGTGGTTTTAGAAAATTTTAAAAACAGATTTGAAATGAGAATGAAGTATATTTTCATTTAAGGTACGTTTATTATCTCTGTAAAGCCATCCTATAAACCAAATTTCATCCAAACTGGGACGGTGAGCTAGAAACCCGTGGCTTTCTAGGCCATTTATTGCTTTTTTTCGGGAAAGTTGTTTGTGGTTCTAGGTCATTTTTCTAGACATATCTCGGCTTCTTAATAATAAATTTTATAAATTTCTTAACTACTTATGTGATGAATATAATCTTCTCACCAGTGTCAAGCATTTTCTCATCTAGTCCTTATTGTATTTTTTTAAAACTCGCTCAAAACGTTCAAATAATTATTTTTCTAGTCGCCATTACAAAAAAGAAGTAAACGAATACCTTTATAATATATGGATGCTTCAATTGTTCCATAGTTCTCGCCTCTTTCACCAACGCTTCTTTCTCCTTCAACAACGCGTCACCACTTGCGAACAGCTTTTTAATCGCCACATTTTTCTTCAAATATTTTCCAAGGATCACTTGACTGAAATTTCCAGCTCCCAAAACTTTTGCATCATCTGGAGCTCTGAAATGAATTTTATCGATTAAGGGAACTTCCGGAAAGGTTAATGGAAGTTCAGATCAATCAAAAATCTTACACAATGTCAGCTGCTTTCAAATACCAAGAAGGCTTTGATTTGAATCTAGTCAACTTATGATTTGCGTTTATAATATTTTCTTGATAGTATGCGATCATGTCCACAATTGTTCCAAACTGCCTCTGGAAATATGACAATTTCCATTTTAATTTCATTATTCAGATTATTATTTACTTTGTCACCTTCCAACTCCCATTTATTGCCAACCAAGTTACATTGTTTATGAAAAATCTGGAAAAAGAATCCGACTTTTTAATAATTTAAAAATTGATTTTTTAAACCTTATGCGAATCTTTGAAAGTGCTAACATAGGACAAAATCACAATGGTTTCTTGTCTACACAATTCCGATCGCAGTAAAAACGTACCAACACCTTCAGACTTTAAAATTTTCTAGAATTCATATTTTTCATTAAATTCCTAAACTTGTGGATTAATCACCTCAGCATCACTCTCTGAAATCAATCCCCAAAACCACGACTTATCACTATACTTTTTGCTTTTCTTTCCTTTACCCATTTCTAGGAATGAAGCTGCTTTTGAGGTATTTTTAATTAATTATAATTCCACATCACTTCACGTTAAATTTAAAAAATAAAGTGAACCGAAATTGTCATCACGAACAACGCCTTGTGTGTGTACACCGTTACGACAAATTGCACACACGCAAAAAAATTCGAATTTTTTGCAAATGGCATTTTAACCCCTACAACACATGAAAAAATGAAGTTTTGCGTTAAATACATAAAGTATGGCTTAATCTAATTTTTTTCACTCCTAATTACAAAATTGCGTCCCTGAAGTTTTCGGTGATTTTTGAACTTTGAAATAATCAAATAACGAAAAATAAAGGCACCTAGCGATAATGACTTTTTATAATTTAATCTATTTATAGATATCTAGAGTACTTTTGTTGAAATCCGGAAATTTTTTCATATTCAATATTATAATTTTGTGACCATGACAATCAGAAATGTTTCACTTGAAAAGCATCCATTTCAAATTGCCGTTAATTGAATTAATCTCAAAAATTCGTTCGACAATCTTTGAAAAGAATTCTTTGACAATCCAAGCATGTCAAACACCGAATCTTTAGGCATCCGCATTCAACGCAACGGTGTTTTTCTTCTCTTTCATCAAAATTAGCAATCCATAAACGATCCGAACATATACTCCAAATTGTCAAAGATCCGCCAATTCCGATAATAGCATCCCCCTTCTTCTTTTCCACCAAAAGAAACTCTTATTTTTGACTCTTTCAGATTTTATCTACTTCATCTCGATTTTCAATCATTTCTCGAATCGCCGAAAAATTATCCCGGTCATGTTTTGTGAGTGTATGTGTGTTCTTCAAAACATTAAGGATTCTAAACGTTTCTTTTTAAATTTTTCACAAATTTATGTTTTAATCTTTGGTTACATTGAATTTTGAAATTTTTGTTAATTTAACGTATTTCCGTACGCTACTTCAATTTTTTTTTAGTTTTTAAGGGCGACATATTTTATTACCCCTTATTATTTATCGCTCTTGAGTCACGCTTAAGGGAGGTCTTTACGGAGGTAATGAATGCATCTGAGATGAAAATAGACTTCAGACCCATTTCAAATCTGTTTTTAAAATTTTCTAAAACCACCTAGAAGCCGATAAAATACTCCTCAAAACAATGGCCTAGAAGAAGGGGCCACCGGTGAAAACTAGTCATGAAAAATCCAAAAAAAGTGAATAAACGTAAAGAAAAAAGAGATAATTTAAGCATTCTGCATAATTATTTATTAACGACACACGAAAAAAGCTCATAGGAAAAAGTTCGGCCAGGTGGTCCCTTTTTCTACGCCATTGTTTTGAAGCTCATTTTCTCGGTTTCTAGATGGTTTTAGAAAATTTTAAAAGCAGGTTTGGAATAAGAATCAAGTCTGTTTTCATTTAAGGTGTTTATTATCTCCGTAAAGCCCTACTTTAATTTACGCTCAATAATGCATGGTATTGAGAAAACTTTGAGATATTAGCGTTAATAATCAGGGAAACGGACAGAATTCAGGCGCGAATTAAGCGTGAATGATGAAAACTTCAAATAACTTGCAGCCCTTGATATATTTTTTTAAATTTACTTAGCTTTTACTCAACCGATTTTTTTTGGTTGCACATCAAAAATAATAGACATTTTTAGGTATTCATGAAAAATTGAGAGAAAACTGTAACCAATGATTTTAACTTCAAAAAATCAATAAACATTATAATGTGTTACTTTTTTTCGAATTCATTCTTTTTTCATTCCAGTTTCGGGAGCTTCCGATTCTTGTTATTTTCGTATTCTCTCCAAACGCACTATTCATAAAGCCAATCCTGACTTCTATACAATATTTTCCTGGCTCTCAAAACAAAGAAAGGATGTCGAAAACACCTGAAAAACGGAAAGATGTTGTCCCCCATTATAAGTGCAACCGTGGTAACCGTTGCCTGCCAGCCTTTGGCCCCCCGTCTCTTTTAAAAACTCAAAACAGATCTCTTTCACTCCCACCATCGAAACGAAAATCTCATGGTAATCCATTTCAAATACATCTATATATTATTTTATTTTGTATTACTCTGAAACATTTATTTCTGTCTATCATTCTGGTTCAATGGGGAAATATCTTTTATTGTACTTTAAATATAAACCGTGGGATATTGTATAATATAGTTTTTGTTCCTTTTTTCATAAAAAACTTCTTCTAGAAAATCTTTACAAAAAAAGGCCTACATTTTTATATGAAAACTATAATAACAAATTTTTTGCAATATAAAAAAACTGTAAAAAACCATAATGGTTATAGCGTCTCCCCGATAATTTTAGCGCCCTCTTTATTATATGTTACAAATATACAAATGTCCGAGATTTTTACAACATTTTAAATACGAACCTTCTATTTTGTTCCGTTTTCGAATAGAACCGCATCATCATCGCCTATCTACAATTCTATCAATTTTTGTCCTATTATCAGGTACGAAAGAAGAGAATTGTATCGTATGTTTGCACCATCTTTGTACCCTTTGGTTTATTTGAACAACATACAGAAATATGCAGAACATTTACTTATTCATAATTTTTTGTTCGCTCTTTTTTTATGAAAGGCAATATTTTTTCTATCGACTTTGAAAAATGTAATATACTTTGAAAGCTTATCAGAAATGTTTATAATCTGTTTGTTTCGTTGTTCTTAAAAAGAAAACCTAAAAATATTTCCGGTTGAAACCTTGGAAGCTAATAACTTGGCTCTCATTATACAGTTTTGGCTAAAATATCATTTTGAGTACCTTTTTTAAAATAGGAATACAAGTTTTGAACAACTGGACAAACTTCAACTTCGCTTCTTAGCTATTCTCGCATTTCGTACAGACATATAAATTTAATCCGATCAAATTTCGCCCATTGATCGAGATTATCCTCAGAATGGTATTCAGGGGTTTCAGGGTCTCGGAGCTTGCAGGGAGGCTTCACGGAGCTAATGAATGGCGTCTGGGATGAAAATAGACTTCATACTCATTTCAAATCTGTATTTAAAATTTTCTAAAACCACCTAGAAGCCGAGAAAACCCGCCTCAAAACAATGACCTAGAAAAAGGTGCCACCGGCGAAAACTAGTCCGCAGGCATGAAAAATCCAAAAAAAATAAATTTAAATGAAAAAACATAAAAAATATCAACATTCTGCATAACTATTTATTAACGAAACACAAAAAAAGCTCATACGAAAAAGTTCGGCCACTTTTTCTAGGTCATTGTTTTGAAGCTCATTTTCTCGGCTTCTAGGTGGTTTTAGAAAATTTTAAAAACAGATTTGGAATGAGAATGAAGTCTATTTTCTTTTTAGGTAAAAAACGAAGTTGCACACGGTTCCCTGAGGATTTACCCACGGTATTCAATTTTCTGAATTTTCTTGACCGCTCATTTTCGGCTGACCCACTGATAACATCGAAGGCGTCGCGATCACAACGCGTGAGACCAACTTAGAAATTTTAGTTTTGTTGCAGTCGCGTCGCATTCAACGTCTAGCTGGTGCAGTCGAAAATAAGCGGAAAATAACCAAGAAATTCAGCTTGACAATACTTTAGAGCCCAAAAAGTGTGCTCTCCTACTTTTAGAAGTAGATTCATTTTTGTCCTGTAAGGCAAACCATTTATTTTTCCCAAATTCCTCAGAAAATCTCAACCAAAGTTCGAAACTTTAGATCTCAATATTTTTGCCCGTGCAGAAAAATATGAAAAAGCGACCAAAAAGGAACAAAAGGGTTTTCGTTTCAATTTTATTCACAAAACATGAACATGAATAACTTGTATTTATTATTGTTATATCGAAAACCCCCCATCCTTTTTGATCGCAAACATGACCTCGACGAATACTTTCATCACATCAATAAAATTGTGCTTTACCCTTTTTATCAAAAATTTTCATTAAAATTTATATATTTGTTTACTCATCTCGACACACCCTTTCCTTTTGTAATATCACGAAAGGAAGTAGCATCGATTTTCCAGCGATTATCAGCAAGTTTCATGTTACTTTTCCCCCGTTTTGAACACCTGCACATCTCATTCTTTTTTGTTGAACTTATCGCAGCTGCAACTACTTACCATCAACGACAGATGTACAAAAATGAGTAATTTTTCCATAACTCTCATAGTTGTCTAATTTCGTTTTTCGCTCTTCTATTCGGTATGTAGTTCGTATCTTAAATCTTCATCTTCTTTGACCCTTTTCTTGTTAGTTCCTTCAAATGTTCTGGTCACTTTGATCGCTTTTTTGTTAGGTCAATAATTCTTTTGTTTAAATTAGGTTATTTGAGGGTTTCTGAAATTTAAAACTATTTTTCTAGATGTTGAAGTTTTCAGACCTTTAAAATAAGCTAAACGTACCTAAATTGCTTATCAATCCTAGATAAATGGTCTAGGAACACAATTGAGTAACAACTAGTCCACTTCCACTTTTTTGCCGAAACATAAATTTCCTTTTGTGTCTGGAACATTCACGGACCAAATTAACGGCCTTTCGATAGCTCCAAATTCTGAAGAAGTGCAATAAGCGCTTAATTTATTCATAATTTCTATTTACTCTTCTTCAAAAACTGGCTCTCAATTTTTAAAAAATGTATTCATCACACTTTAAGCCAAGATACCACTTGATATGTAAGTAATCGTTAGATTCTAAAAATTGTTTATTGGACCCCTCCCACCCGTTCTCTTAATTTCTTCAGGATGGCAGCAGTATACAGATCGAATTTGTGAGTGTGTGTAATTCGAGAGCCTCGACACTTTCTCTACCAATTTGTTTATATATTTTTGTCTGTTTCCAAGGCTCTGTTGGTCACTAAATAGATCCATTTTTTTTCGCCCAATTTCTTTATAACAAATTACATGTTCTTTTTTTTCTTTTTTCTTACAAGAAAAAAACCAAGCTCAAGATGAGAAACATTTTCGAAATTAATTTTCAAAGCAGTTTAACCAAACTAATTACTTCTTTGGCGGATAAAAAAGTTGAGAAATAGGAAATCTTTTTGAAGAAAAAAACAAGAGGGAAGGTCACTTGGAGTACAATTCTAGGCCAACATAGATAACATAAGTCCTTCCTTTAGTTTCATTAATCTGGAACGAAAAAAAACTATTTATGATTTTTGTTCAAAATTTTCGCGAATTTCGGATATTACTATCAAGAATTCCAATGAAAACATAGATTTTCAGCTGTCGTTCACAAGAATAATATTCCCGGTTTCAGTATATCTATTTATTTATGTTTTAAAAAGCTTTTAAAAAATGTTCTCTTTTTTTTTCGAAAAACAAATGCATTACAAAAATATACCGTTATTTAAAGGAGCATACTAAAATTTACAAAGGTCTTCACGCGAATTCAATACGTAACCGGCGGTCACCTTCATTTTTTATTTTTCTTTCTGCAATTTGCAATATTTTTTTTATTTTAAGACCACACGAAAACACATTTAAAAAATTATTAAAAATTTTGTATCAAGCCGAGAAAAAAAATTATTGTTCTTCCGCCACCATAAAAAGAACGCTATGTTGTATCAAATAGATCGAAATAATAACATTTTTAGCAATTCACCACCGTTTTTATGTATCGTACACAAAAAAAAAATTAAAATCAAACGTTTTGTGACACAAAACAACCGGGTCTCTTTCAATTCAAGAAATAACTATTCTCATGCGAACACGAAACAATTTTTGAACAAACCGCTGAGTTTTTGTTTTGTGTTCGGCCTTTTTTACAAATTCTTCAATTAAAAATACGTTTTTTTTAAAAGTAGCGAGTTTCCTCAATTTTTCGCCTTGTGGAATGAAGTGAATTTCCACGTAACCTTTTGGAATTGGTAGAAAAAGCTACGTACCCGATAGATAAGATCTGAATTTAAAAACAAAATTTTTAAAAAGTACCGTTTTTCCATTTAAAGTAGGGTATTACAGAGAATATAAATGACGTTAAATTGTCGAAAATTGACATTCTTATGTTATAAATGGGTATAAAATGTTTTTAAAAGTTCATCGAAGAAAAAACGGAAAAACGAGCTAGCTACCTGCAGAAACGTTTCCACCGCGGAAAAGTTTTGGTTTCTAGTTCGCGATAGTTTGTGGTCCTAGGCCATCTATTAAATTGTGTATTTTTACTCAATTTTCTTGCATTTAAAATGAAAAACCTATGTAAAACAATTTACATTTTACATTTTGAATGCAAAAAAAACTGAATAAAAATGCACAAATTTAATAGGTGGCCTAGGAACCTAAACTATCGCGGACTAAGAACCAAAGCTATTCCATGGTGGAAACTTTTGCAAGAAGCTGGTAATTTCCGTTTTTTCTTCCGTGAATTTAAAACTAATTTTTTATACCCATTTATAACATTAGCATGTCATTTTTCGGCGATTTCACATCATTTATATTCTCTGTAATGCCCTGCTTTAAGAAACCTTATTTTCGTATCAACCTTTGTACGGTTGATACCACCACAAAACCTAGACAATTTTTACATAATAAAGGTTTTCCATTTTCTCTCCATCCAATACTATACTTTTTTACAAAACATTTGTATTATGCATAGAGCTGTCCGAAATGTTTGACAGTATTGTGCATGAAGATTGTTCAGCTGCATTCATACGTCCCTTCCTTTTCCCCTACACACATAAATCGGCCCTTTTTGCAACTACCTTTATACTTTTTCTCTATTTCCGTTGATCCTTTCGAAATAATGATTAATAATTATTATTTTTTGCAGCTTGCAGAAGCAACGAAAATTTGTGAGGAAACCATTGAAACTTGTTTGGAAATGGACGATGATTGGCAGCAGGATATCATTCAAGAGGACTGTTTTATCTCTGGTGCTTCCAATAGTATTGATGACGATGTAACTTTAGATGTAAGTCATTCATGGGTCGCAAAAGAAAATTCAGTTTTGAAAAATTTCAAGACCTCTGATTTCTCAAAAGATTAAAATTTATTTTCAGTTGTCAAACTTCGACGCAGAGGATTTTTTTAAAGATACCTTCACTCGCATCAAAGCAGAGCCATCGGATGAAACATCAGGTTAGTGTCGTTGAAAAATAATTGTTCAGAGTTATCAAATTTTGGAATGATAAGAAAATGTTGCATAAATTTATAGGTTCGTTATTCTGAAGAGCCGCAAAGAAAGGTTTTTTTTGACTAAACAATAGCATATCAGTCTGTCTTTCATTCAAATTTTGTAAACATTTTGGGCGTTGTTTGAATTTGAAACTTTGAAAATACTGATACAGTAAAGAGTCTTACATAATGAAATGTAATTCTTTGATAATCAATCAAACCACACTCGAGTTCCGGGCGCATAGATCAACAGCGTTAGGAACGGTTTCTGAGAAAGTTTTTCAATAGAAGCCAATTTGAAAAAAATGTAACAATTTGCAAATAAGATGATGAATCAAACATCAATTCCATCATGAAGAATCATATATTGTACTATCAGTAAAAAGTCCAATTTTATGGTTTCAGATAGATCGTAAAGTTTCATATTTCGAGCAGAAAAACGAAAACAAAACATCTACATCACATTGTTAAAAGAAATGAAGTCAATCAGTCCAATTTTTTGAAAAAGAGAGTAACGAAACAACTTGTAACTAGGATTGGGCCTGCATTGGTTACTGTCACGCTGAATTTTCTTGGCCGCTCATTTTCGGCTGCTCCACTGATAACATCGAAGGCGTCGCGACCGCAACGCGTGCTGAAACCAACTGAGAAATTTGAATTTGAGCGCGTTGCCTTCAGCGTCTAGCTGGTGCAGCCGAAAATGAGTCAGCTTTCCCTAATATTTTTTTATTACTAACAGAGCTATAAAAACATTATGTTTCGTTGAAGTTCGAACTTTTATTGGATAGTTTGCTCATGTCTTCTCTCTCTCTCAACAAAAAACTCAAACCTTCCGGAAGTTAACATTGAAGTAAAAATAATCTCGTTAAGAATGGCAACAACTCAAGTAGCTTAAACAATTAATCTTCTGATTCCAAAACCGATGTTTTATCAATGTTTCCAATTTGAAACTTGCGTTTTTGATGATTACATGTGTTCACGGAAAATTTTCGTCAAAAACTGATTATGGTAGTCCTTTCCCACTGCCGTCTCTTCCCTACCAAATGCTATTTCTATCACCGCCTCTAGCAGGAAAATCTTATCGATAGTTGTCAATTTTCCAATTTATATTAGATTATTCTGTTATTGACTGCTCTGAAGACAGAAATTTTTAGTGTGATCGACAAAGGTTCGCCCTCGTGGTGATACTTGCACTTTTAATTTCTATTCAATATCATAACAGACTATTTTCTCTGTTTTGTTTTGAGGAAAGATAGTTTGATTGATTAGCTATTTTGTTCCAAAGAGGAAATTGTGCACATTGTATATTCATTGTATTGAAAAATGACCTCTTCTTGGGAATCATGTACACCACCTGAGGATAGACCTGTCATGTTTTTTCCACCATTAGCTGGAATCTTTTCGTCGTCTTCTATTCCTATTCCCCATCGTCATGAGAGCTGTAGTGAAGGTACTTGTTTTTCGTCGAAATTTACACTTGAAAAGCTCATACTTCTGTGAAAACGCTGTTTCGTCATTTTTCACTTTCAAAATGACGGTTCTGGAAGAAAGAACGTTAAAATTTTTGTAATCATTCAATTATGTTTCTTATCGAAAAAAATGTAACTGTTCTGCAAACTAGAGCCACTCCCTTCACTCACATGGTCACATTAATCATAGTTTCTTTCACGTAATAATGCTATGTGATATGAATTTCAAGAATAATATATTATTCAGTGGATAATGAAACAAATGAATACAGGAAAACGTGAATCTGAGAAATTCAAAACAAAAACTGGCAATTAATTTTGCAGGCATAAACATTTAAAAAAAAATAGAAATAGTTTATTTCCGGAATTTTTAGAAAGTTTTCAGTTTTTATATATTGTCAACTCAATTATTCTTGATCATTGCGATCGGAAGACAGCCGCTCCGCGTGCACGCGACGCGGTGACCTCCCAATCAACACACTGAAATATTGGCGGGAAAATGAATTTTTCAAATTTTCCAGTGTGTTGAGTGTCAATAGCCGTGTCGCGTGCGTGCGGAGCGGCTGTGAGGTTGAGCAGCCTTGGATTTGACCTACCCAGAAAATCTAAGTATCTCACCTAGTCGTGCTATTTTTTACCTGCGAGCGGCTGCGCTGCTGTCTTTTAGTGGAAAATGGATTATCCAAAAGTTTTAACTTGACAACACTTACAATATTGTCATGTTAAAAAATTTCGATCATCCATTTTCTACTGAAGGACTGCAGCACAACAGCTCGCATTTAAAAATTGCGCGACTGTGTGAGAGATTTAGATTTTCTGGGTAAGTCAAAACCAACTTGCATGATACAAAAATGTTATGTTGAAAATACTATTATGATTCTCCGGAAGCACAATCTATGGAACCGAAGTTAATATGCTTTTCGAACCATCCTGAGAATATGGTCCGTTGTATGTGGTTTCTAAACAAATTACCTAGCGGTTCGAAGATTTTCGGTGACATAATGAACAATTTCATTGTAGCATGACAATAGTGCAAAGACTACAACGACATTTAAATTAATTATCACAAAATTGTTGTTTACATATGCTTTAGTTATCTTTTGTTCCCAATTATTAATCAGAATAGTTTTGTACAGCAATTAAAAAATGTTTTGTACTTTTTTTAAAAGTTCATTTTAGTTCCTGTTCAAAACTCAATTTGATACAAGAAACTCGAAATATTGACAGCTTTACAATCTACAGTAATTTATTAATAATTTGTTGATTTTTGTGGAGAATGCCCTTTGTCTCCGAAATTGCCTTTGTATGGGTCATTGACGTAATTGGAATTTATGACCCATTTTTGGCATGCTTATCAGCGAAGCGATTCACAGCAATGTTTCCATTTTTTTGTCGAGAACACAAATGTCATGTTGAAATTTACAGTTTCTCTGATATCGAGCAGAAGTAGTTATTCTTGTAAAAATGAACAGTGAGATAACAGAATAATTTCAAAAAGAAAATAGTTTGACATTTTGTGAAGAAAAAAAAGCAATAAAAATGAGTATATTATAAATTGATAGGAATAACTGAAAATTCGAACAAAGAACATTTTTCAGATTATCATGGATCGTCGTCTGGAAGCCCATCGTCTTCACTCTCATCTCCAAATAATTTCAAAGAAGAACCTCTTGGATTGGATATGGCACTTTGTGATGTATTAAATAGCTCATGTTTCAGTCCACCACAAGGATCATCACAGTGAGTAGAAGATCGAAATTCAAATTTGGTCAAAAATCTATTAAACGGATAAATTCTTCGAAAAAAGGCCTAAAATAGCTTTTCTCTGGAAAAATAATTCTCAGACGTGCAAATTTTAACTTCAGAAATTATTTTATGTTTTTGAAGGTTTCAAAATTAATAAAAAAACATCACGTGGAATAGCGTAATAAATCAAACAAAATCGTTTATTTCAAAAAAGTAATTGAACATTTCATTTTTAGTAGCCCTGGATTTGGAATGATGAACAGTTGTCAAGACTTGCCATCACAACAACATTCACCAATTCAACAATCTTCCAAATTTTCGCCGTTTTTGCACCAACAGCAGGTATTGTGTTTTTTCTAAGTGGAATTAACAATAATGTTATTTTTTTTTGAAGTTTGGGATGCAACACGTTGCTCATCAACAACAACACCAACAACAACAACATCAACAGCAACAGCAACAACCGCAAAATTTTCACTACATAGGAAATAATACTAACAATCTCGGTTTTAGGGAATCGATGATTTATGAAGGAATCGGTTAGTTCTTTATTTTTAATCGATAATGTTGAAAAAGAAAGATTCCTCTATCAGTACATTATTTTTCAAAAAAATTGCTGGGCTTGAAGACAAGGCGCGTGTTATTTGTTGTAAAAAATTAATGAAAAAATATTGTTTCCAGCGGCCAATCAAATTTTAAGTTTTTGCTAAACGAAAATTGAATTTTGTTCGACTAAAAACGACTATTTTTAATTTTTAAATATAAATTAAAAATAATGGTAAAGAGAAGATTGTTTAAAATATTATAATTCTTTAAGAATGTTTTTCAATTTATTGATTCAAAAAAAACTTAGCATTTGATTTGGTTTTATCCATATTTTTGAGGGGGAAATCGTAAAAAAAGAATAATATGCAAATTTTCTGCATATTAAGTCCAGACTAGTCTTAATATTTTGGTTTATATATCTCATATCCAAAAGTTCTTAATTCAAAATAACACCCATAGAATATAATTTTCTCTTTTTACTACATAATAAATAAGGTATTGAAAAAGTCCTTGTTTGGTCTCCTTTTTCGAAACATAAGTCATATATATAGTCATTTATTATTAGCAATTTCAATTTTTTTCACTTGCAACCAGCTTCATTCGTTCCTCTATGTCTTTTTGACATTCTCCCTTTTTCCTTGCCACGTCATGTGATGACCGACGAAAAACGAGGAATAGAGAAACCACGTCATTTCCATTCAATCTTCTCATGGGCATTGGAAATGACACGTCGTCAGGATTCTTCAGAATTTGACGAAAAATGTCGTTGTCTTCGCAATAATTTTTGCCGTTTTTATTTTTGATTTCTTTTTTATTTGATTCTTAAAGGATAATTTATCAGAATTTTATTAGCGTTGCTTGGAAACTAATCTATTCAAAGTTCATGAATCTTTGGGAAGGAAAAGTAAATAATCTTTAAAATTTGTACATTTCCTTACAGCAAACAATATTTTTTTCTGTTTTAAAGCAATTTTCAATTTTATTTAAAAAATTATTTTTTAAAAAAATCTGCAGTGTTTGTTCATTATGAATTTCAAGTTTAGGTGTTAGCTTTTGACATAAATTTTCAATTTAAAAATTCTGAAAATGGGGTTTTTACGAAAAGACATCAGCTACATGCCAATAATCGTTCTCTCATTTCAATGTAATGTCTAAAAGTAGAGAAAATAAAATGACACGTCATTACCTCTGTCATTTAGGGAACCAATCTATAATATGTGTGTTTGTGAGTGGATTGTGAGCGAGTTGATGTGGCAAAATAATGTTTTGTGAGTAGTCGTGAGCGGTTTTTTTTTGAAAAAGGAATCTCTCTGACGTGGCATGCTCTCTCTTTGTCCGGGATCTTTTTTGCCTCCTCATTTTTATTGGTTACTCGCTTTTTTTTCAATTTTCCACGTGTCTTTTCCCTATACTTTGCTATCGGAATGGGGTGGTGGAGACCCGTGTAGTTAGACACCAAGTTATATTTCCTTCCTTGATTTTTGTTTTTGTTCTGATGCCTTTTTAAAAATTGCTGAAAATACGCAGATGTCTTCGTCATGTACGGCAAATATTATTGTAAGAGATGAAATTGACGAAAATATGCTGGAAGATTGTTCAGCGGTTGCTTCATCTCATGAAGATGAAGAGGACATTAGTATGGATTCTGAAACTTTAAAATCATTTGAAGATTCTGAAGGTACATCAGCAGATGTTTTAAGTCTTTTAGAAGGTAAAAAATTGCGGAAAAATGTACTGATTGAGGGGATTTAAATTATTGAAAACAAATAATAAATGTTATTTTCAGGTGGAATGGGTCTAGCAGCAGCACAGATCCAATTGAAATCCCGTAACAGAATGCATGAAATGGCTGTTAAACAAAGGCTGATCAGTGATCAGGTAAAAGAATCCCTCAACAATTTATTACCTTAAAATACGAAATTTTAGACGATGATAGCTAGTGGTGAAGTTCAGCTATCAGCAGAAGAGAAACGTACTCTTCAGCAAGAAGGTTATGATATTCCGAGAAAATTGCCGTTGTCAAAAAGTGAGGAAGAAGCGCTGAAAATTGTTAGAAGAAAAATAAAGAACAAGGTGGGGAGATTTTGGAAATTAGATATATTTTTGGTTTTGTTCTGTTAAAAAACGTTTTATTTATTTTTTTAACTTCTGAAATATATTAAATATTTCAGTTGTCCGCTCAAGAATCTCGCCGGAAGAGAAAAGAATATCTCGACGCTCTGGAACTTCGGGTGCAAGGATGTATGCAAGAATCGCAATATTTGAAAAGTAGGTTTTTATTTCTTACGTTTTTTCAAAATTTTGGAAAAATTATTTTGAGTTAAAAATTCCATCCAAAAATTTCCTAAAAACACTTATTTTAAGATAAGATTCGGCATTTGGAAGCTTCGAATCGCGAGCTTTTGGCAAAACTAGAAGCCTATGAAAGTGGTGCACAAATTCCGAGAGTCGGACAACGGTCACCTCAAACTCAACAACAAACGCAACAATCATCAATGTCACTGAATGAAGTATTGAACATGGGAAATTGAGTCGAATAATGCTGCAATCTACAATACTGATAATCTCCAAGGAAACATGCGTGTAAACATTGAAAAAACATTTTTTTTAAATAGAGGATTTTTTATGAGTAAACTCTTTAACTTCAAAAGCTCTTAATCCTGTGTTAATTATTGAATTTATTGGACCATTAATTTATTCAGGGAACATGGTTTCATTTTTTTTAGCATTAATTTATTAATTTTTGTATGATTAGTTTCTTTGAGTATTATGATTCCTGTGATATACCCCCCTTTTTCACTAGATGAATAGATGTTGTTTTCTTTTTATCCATTTCATCTCTGTAATGTGTATCATGTAAAATCAAATCTTGTTTATAACTTCCTGTCCCAATTCTTCCTTCCCATTTCACATTTAGAATACATTCACCCTTTTTTTTCAGAATCCCTTAATAGCCGCCTTTTCTTTGTGATCTTAATAAAATATTCTAGAATTTTTATCATTTTTTTTTGCGAAACCTCGGAATATTTACTGCTGTGCGAGCCTAGTAAAATTCAATTTTGTTGTTGCACGCATAATTTCTGTGATTTGTTCTTTTTAGTTTTTTGGCTTTTTCTAAATTAATTACAGTAATTATCAATATTCACGATTTTCCCGAATTACTCTCTTTTTCTTTTGGTATGAATAAATTATTCACTATGAATCTCATAAACCAAAACATTGAATAACAAAAATGGGATTGGTCGGTGCACAGGTTAATCGTATTTTTTAATCGGATGTTTTATTACGGATTATCCATCGGGCGGTACAACTAAGGGTTTGATGGGTTTTTTTTTCAACGAAAAATTTCATTTCACTTTGAAAATATGTTATTCCGAATTGCATTTATTTTTGTTGCCGCTTTGGCGATTTTCAGCGTTGTTCGAGGTTTGTTAATACTTTGATTTTTTCTATTAATAGCGATAATTTCGGGTTGTCCCGCTTTTTGGTACTACTTAATAATTTAAACTCATCTTGGATGAGTTTAAAATTATTAGAAGCCGAGAAAATTAGCTTTAAAACAATGACCTAGAAAAATGAGCCACCGGCGAAAACTAGTCCGCAGGCATGAAAAATCCAAAAAAATATAAAAAAGGACTAATATAAGCATTCTGCATAGCTATTTATTAACGAAACACTATAAAAATCTCATAGGAAAAAGTTCGGCCAGTTGACCCCCTTTTTCTAGGTCATTGTTTTGAAGCCCATTTTCTCGGCTTCTAGGAAGTTTTAGAAAATTTAAAAAACAGATTTGGAATGAGAATGAAGTCTATTTTCATTTATGTCACACTTTTTTATTATCTCCGTAAAGCCCTACTTTAAACCCACGTGGTCTAGAATTCGAAATGCGAGGACTAACTTTCTTCTTTGGACCCCCTCCCCAAAAAAACAAATATACTTTTTGGTGTTTCTCGAGAGAGTTTTTATTTGTTTCAAAATTTCTATTTGATATGTCTATTTGTTCGGTTTGGAAAAATAAAATATTTTAGTCAATGAAAAAATGGGGAATATTCTGGGAAACGTAATGTTTCAGTATTGAGCTATAGATATTTTTAACATGATGATTTCTGGATTTTTTTGATATTTCACATTAAAATGTTATTTCTCAATTTAAACAGGTTCCGAAGATACCGATGAGCAACCAGAGCAAGTCCCAATTGACAGCAACCACTCTCTTCCGAAAATGGCACCAAATGATGAAATAATCTCGAGATTGGTCAATACAAATGAAACCGAATCGGGAAACCAAACGAGTTAGTTGAAGATTCAAAAAACGATAAACTCTTCCCATTTTTCAGCTGGCGTTATTGATTGGATCAAATCGAAATTCGGAAAATAATTTGGAAGATAATAATTTTATGTTTTTTTTAAAGAATACATAATAAAGTGAATATGTTTTTACACAATTCAAATTTTTAAATATGCGACAATCCACTTAACGAAGCTTGTGATTTCGGTCGAATTTGTTCAACCGATGGAGTTTTTCGAAGAGATTTTGGTTTTGGAACATTCCGTGTTTCCCATTTTGCAATTATTGATCGAATTCTTTCTCCTTCTTTTTTCTCCCTTTCCAACTGCCGAATTCGTTGCTCTTGTTCGCTCATTTTCTTCTGAAATTTAATAAAATTGCCGAACTTAACTTTCTACCTCACTTTCAGAGTTGTTTTCTCAATATCTGCAGCTCTCAAAGTCTCAATTGTCATTGTTGCCAGCAGATCTTTGTTCAATTTATCCATTTTATCAATTGTTTTCAGCGTGTTCGATCTTTCTTGAATTATTTTCGCCGCAGTCGAGACTGGATTTTTCTTATTCGGATCGGATGAGGATTTCGAAGTTCCGTGAATTTCCTTTCGAACAGTTTGCAGACCACGGATGATGTTTTCAGACTGGAATAAAATCATAGAATATCAATCTTGAATTTTTACACAATCACGAATAGACATTACTCGTTTTCCATATATTCAGGGACTTTACGAAGATAATAAATGTATCTTAAATGAAAAAAAGACTTCATTCTCATTCCAAATCTGTTTTTAAAATTTTCTAAAACCACCTAGAAGCCGAGAAAACACGCCTCAAAACAATGGCCTAGAAAAAGTTTCCACCTGGCCGAACTTTTTCCAATGAGCTTTTGTTTCGTTAATAAATACAGTTATGCGGAATGCTTATATTAGTCCTTTTAAATTTATGTTTTTATTATTTTTTATTTTTCATCCTGCGGACTAGTTTTCGCCTGTGGACACTTTTTCTAGGCCATTGTTTTGAAGCTCATTTTCTCGGCTTCTAGGTGGTTTTAGTAAATTTTAAAAACAGATTTGGAATGAGAATGAAGTCTATTTTCAGCACAGTTGCATTCATTAGCTCTGCAAATAACTTACAATCATACGGTTATCATTCACAACAAGTCGATAAACCGATTCTTGATTCAGCAAATCTTCGATTCTTTGGTAAATTTCATCGAAAACAGTGCCTGTGTTAACATTTAATAATTGAGAAATCTGTAATTTAATATTTATTTTCCCCTGAATCATAACACCATCTTCCAAACCTTTAAAATACATTTATCCAACATTTCAATCCGATGTTCTAAATTTTTTCTCTCCAAGTCACTTGCCAACAACTCTTGTTGCAACTGATCAATCTTCTCCATTACATTTGATAGCTCATCCTCCGAAGTTCTCGCTCGAAATAATGCATTTCTTTGTTGTTTTGCCTGGTCCAATAATATTGTTTCAGTTTCTGTTGACCTCTTTTCAGCTTCATATCTTTTTGTTTGTTCCATATTCTTCTCTCGAACCAAATCTCTATAGAACTAAAGTTATTTGTTTCTAAAAAAATACCAACCTTATTGTTTTCTTAATATTACTCTCCGTTGGCTCGACATCTGCATTTAACAATACACCTAAAGTTTCTAGAAGACTTTTTCTTTCAGTTTCTGCCGATTTCAACAAAATGATATTATTGCGATTTGAAGTGGAAATTTCCTGAGAATAAGACCGTAGACACCGAATTTCTGAACGCAACATATCCAATTCCAGTTTTTGCTCATTTATGGTAGAATTCAACATTGTGATATCATGGTTTATACGACTCTCTTTATCTTGACGAATTTCAAGTTCCTGAAAATATAAATGATACGATGTTTCGGCTATTGTGCAAATGCGCTATCATGGTTCCAAAAGTTAAAGGAGGACTTTACGGAGATACTAAATGTACCTTAAATTAAAATAGGCTTCATTCTCATTCCAAATCTGTTTTTCAAATTTTCTAAACCCACCTAGAAGCCGAGAAAATGAGCTTCAAAACAATGGCCTAGAAAAAGTGGACACCAGGCCGAACTTTTTACTATGAGCATTTTTCGTGTTTCGTTAAGTTATGCAGAATGCTTATATTAATCCTTTTTTATGCTTTTTCATTTTTTTTTGAATTTTTCATGCCCGTGGACTAGTTTTCTCCGGTGGCCACTTTTTCTAGGCCATTGTTTTGAAGCTCATTTTCTCGGCTTCTAGGTGGTTTTAGAACATTTTAAGAACAGATTTGGAATGAGTATGAAGTCTATTTTCATCCCATACGCATTCATTAGCTCCGTAAAGTCCTCTTTTAATGTAATTTATGTACCTAGATGTGAAAATAAGTAATGGGTTTTCAAATGCGCATTCGTATTATACTGTTGGGTCTGCAGTGGATACCTTATTTGCACAATGAAAAATTTTGACAGATCAAAAAATACCTTCTTACAAATCCCATGAATTTCTTGGCTTTGTAACTTGTTGGTTTCCAAATGTCCCATTAATGCTGAAACATGATCTTGATTCTGTGACAATTTATCGGTCAACGTATTGACAGTCGATGTCAATTCTTTGTTTTCTTGCTCTAATGCTAGGCACTTGGATTGATGCTTCATAATCTGAAAAAGTTTCAGTGAGGATTTAAAAAAATTAATATTTCAAACTTTCTCATCGAGTTTTGAAATATCATTATTTTCTAAATTCTCAGCTTCTGTTTCACTAAAAACCGTTAGCATCTTTTGTCCAAAAGTCTTCATATTTTCTTCAAGTTCTAATATTTTCGTCTGGAATTCATCCCTTTCTGCAGTCACTTGTCTGCAAAATAACAATAAATATTTGCCCAGTAACTTTCCTCAACTTATTATGAACTTCAATTTCCTGACTCTTTGCCATCCATTCATATTTCGCTTGTGATAATTCAGCCAATTCAATTTCCAATTCTGGTAAACGTTTGCCATTCTTCTCATCGCGACTTTTCCATTTTTCTGCTTCTGCTTCTATCTCTTTCCGAGCTTTTTCATTTGCTCGAAGACGTCGTTCCAAACTTTCCAATTTGATTTTTGTTTGTCTTTCTGTTCGATTTTCCTGAATTGTGAATGTTCCGGCAAGCTGAAAATGTTTGGGATTGTGAGATATGAATTCGAGATTAATGTTTACTGAATCTGGGGAGTGTGAACCCGATCGATCGTCTGATGTTCCTCGTTTATTGAATGGAGAAGTTCGAGGACGCAAATTCTGAAATCAAGAGTGTAGTTTAGGTCGAAAAATTGCTGTGGTCTTAATTAAATCTTAAATTTTAAGAATTGTGTTAAATTTTTTGAAGATTTGAAGAATTGTGCTTTAAAAATAAGTGGAACCTTTCCTTTAATATTCTGAGTTAACGCAAAAAGTTAAATTTAAAGGGGGTTTTATAAGGGACGACAGTTGTACTTAAATAAACGCAATTATGATTCTCTATCAATTTGAAGGACGAAAATAACAGAAATAAAATTTTTTAAACTTAAATTACGCAAATATATTATAGGGCTAACTTTTCTGGTTAGTCCGCGTACAAAAGAAGAATATATGGCTGACTTCAGAAAATGTTTTAAATCTATAAAATACAGTACTTGTCCAAATTTATTTCCGCGAATATTTAGAGTAGAAGTCACTAATTCTTGCGAAGCTAAATTCAGTTGTTGAACAGGTGTAGCATCAAACTCGCCTTCTAAAAAGAAAATATTTATTTTAATCAAAAACTCAACAAAAAACCTGTTTCCGCATTTCCCTGTTGCTCTGTTGAAGGAATAACTTCTTGAGAGCTGAACATATCTCTCGAAAATATTTCGAAGAATAAATGTAAACCATTATAAAATTTCCGAAATTCATCTATGCATTCATAATTTGCTTATAAAATGTTCGTTTCCAAAAGAGCACAGAAGTGTAAAATTTGCATAACCTTAGTGTGAAAGGGGGAGGAAAATAAGTAGCACGCATCAAATAACACAAAATAATAAAATGTTCACAATTTGTTTTGTAGAGTTGAATATCAAAACTTGTGGAAAAACAGATGGACAATACTGAACAATATGAAAATTATTAGTTATTTAAAAGAATCTAAAATTTCCAGATGTTTTTACAGATGTCAAAAAAGGAATGAATTTTCAAGAATCCCCGAAATTATATAAAAATTAAGATAATGTCTGAAAATCAGAGCTGTAAATACCTCAAAATTGAGCTTTTTATCTCAAGTTTGAACTTAAATGCTAGTTTTTACCTTTTCCTTCCATTTCGTACCAATTTTGTCAAAAGATCGAAAAAAGCTTTTTGATGATTTTTTTTACAAAAAAGACCAATTATGGTGTTTATAAAAATGGCAAAAATCAGCAAAAAAAATGTTTCGAAAAAAACATCAAATAATTTTATTGATAATATTAAATTTAATACTAAAAAAAATCCAGGACAAATTAATTCACTCATGATGCTGATGACGACGCTCAACCCTCATCTTTCTCCCGCAATATACTCTGATTTCCATTATGACGAAGAATAAAACAACGACTATGATATAGAGGTGCAAATCTGAAATTAAAATGTTTTTTTTAAAACTTCCATGGTTTAAGATTACATCCAATTCCGAATGTGTGCTCAACCAATCTGACATCCAATTCCTTCCCATTGGCCAATTTGAATCTTTTGTACATCGTCTGAATAATTGAAACATGTTATAAATTATTGAAGAATGGGTCTTACATTGTGCAAACGGAGCATTGGGCTCGATTCAATTTGGACTTTCGGCCCATTCCCCTGGCATTCGATGACTACGCTTGGGTGAAAGATTATCATTTCCAGATTGGGCATGTTATATATAACAAGAGCCGGGCCTGGAAATACAGAATCTTATTTTCATAATGAAATGTAAAACATACACAAAGATGCGTTGATTTTTCTTAACATCGGCATCGAAACCTTTTTTATTGATGGGTTCGAAGTAATTGCCAGGATTCCAT
The DNA here is from genome assembly GCA_964036255.1 of Caenorhabditis virilis. Taxonomy (NCBI): domain Eukaryota; kingdom Metazoa; phylum Nematoda; class Chromadorea; order Rhabditida; family Rhabditidae; genus Caenorhabditis; species Caenorhabditis virilis. The sequence goes on from OZ038416.1 coordinate 7,836,159, forward strand.
GAATATGCCTTATCGAGGATATATCGTACATAACCCCCGATAAGTTACCTGGACAAATAAAAGATTATAAATTATAATTTTCACAGTTTTAATTTACCGCTCTGAAAATTGATGTGGAGCCCATTTTTTACTACATCACACCCAATTAACCGTTCCGTCGTTCCATATGACACATAATCGCCGAAGCATTCGCCTTCTGAATTAATATTACGGTTTTAAAGACAATGTATAACGCTTTTTTAAAAAATGTATTGTGAAATTTCGAAAATGTTGGTGAAGTTGAAAATAATACAGTTCCCTTCTCATTTCTATTCTAAACGCACCCTTAAACTGGCACTTTTTCAGTAAACCTTCTAAAAAACAAAATGCAAACTCTCCACGTTACTCACGTGAGTAATCGTTTGCATTTTCTATGAAGCGCGTTTGGAATAGAAATGAGGGATATCCCGGGATATTAACTTTGATTTCAGCTTTGAGCACAGAAATATAAAACCTTAAAGTTTCAAGAATGACATACCGGCGCAATTAACACCCGAATTGGTGTTCCAATTAGCAATAATATGCCCTGCATCTTCAAATTGCTTCTTCTCATTCGTGCATAGATAACGATTGTCGATGAATGCTGAAAATGTATTTTGCACGAATGAAACTTTTCAATTTTGTTACTATGTCCTTTAGCACAATTGGATTCCATGAACATAAACGGCAGAAGATGTTTGATTGGTGTTGAGGTGAACTTAAAAATTAAATTGTTTAAATAATTCGAAAGATTTGTTACATTCAAGCAGCCATCCAACTTGAACTCCATTTCCTTCGGGAAGACTTCTTTGAACGAGCTGTCAAATATCATATCTCCGTACACATCGGTGCAATCCGCATATTCTTCAGAACTCTTGATAGGTTCAGGGAAGGAGCATTCTGAAAATGAATAAGGGTTTTAAAGAATTTCGCAGTGATCCATACCTCCGAAAACTTGTATATCAGAATTATTATTTCCAATTTTCGCTAGAATTTCCAGTGAAGATGGAACGAGGTTTTTGTTTCCTCGTACTTTGATGATTGGTTTTCCCGTGGAATCTTTAGATTGACCAAATTCTTCATTCGAAATGTGAATATTGCGCAAGTTTTGATTATTCGAGAAAATGAATCCACACCCTGTTAAACATCCAGCATTTTTTAAGTATTAGTTTTTTACTTGATACCTAAACAATCTCTCAAACTCTCAAAACGTATTTCATATTCTTTCCGATTCGATATTTCAATTATAATGTTATCCAATTCCCCTAGGTTTTTTGTAAATGTCTCGAAACTAGTTTTGTTCATATCCGTTGTTTGAATGTTCCATCTGAAATTTTTAATGATTTAGTTCTTTGAAATTATACTTACGTTGTATTTTCAACTGCTCTGAAAGAAACGCAGTCAAGAATATCAGCATTTTTTCCATCATTTTGACAGACTGCAAACACGTTTTTTCTGATTAAATTCTGTTTAAATCCATACGTTTTGATTCCGCTGTTCCTGCCAGAAACAAATAAACGAAGGCGAAAGATAACATGCTCCGTTTTCTTGTCGATTTTTTTTCGCAGAATACTCATTCCTTTAACTTCGGAGTTAGACGTAACAATTACACGTGAAAAAATAAATTATCTTTTTAAAAATATCCAATTTTCAAAAATGTAATTATTTTTCCTTATTGTCAAGATAAAAATTTCTGGCCGCTCGTTTTGCAGAGTGTCGTTGGGAATTTCCTCGCAGCGCGACCGCGACGCGCAAGACCAACTGAGAAATTTGAATTTGAGCGCGTTGCGGTCGCGCTGCGAGGAAATTCCCAACGGCACTCCGCAAAACGAGCGGCCAGAAATTATTATCTGGACAATATCAAAAATGAAAACAGTCCTGATTACACTTTATCCAGGCGCTTCATAATTTAATTCATTCTTATCACAAAACACTTTTTTCAGAAGCGCTGTATCAACGAGAATTCATTCTCCATAATAATAGACCATTTCTCAAAAGTTGTTCAGTAAATAATTGTTTATAAAAAAGGTGTTCATTAGAAACATATTTATATTTTAAAAAGAAGAATAAAAGAACTTAGTATAATGGTGGCGGTGAAACGAAGTGAAGACATCGAGTCTGTAAAAATTTTTTTTTTTAATTTCATTTGTTTTTGCTATTTTTATTTTTAAAATAAATGTCGCAAACGTATGCGTAACGCAACCGCGCCGCGCAGTTGCGATCTTAAACCAATTATATATGATGCGCCATTGGTAAAAAGTAGAACTTTGGTTCAACATTTTCTCTCTCGTAAAATTGAGGATCAGTTATACCGGAAAAGAAACTTACCAACACAATCAAAATTGTTCCAAATACCAATTTTATGCCCGGCGTCTTCAAGACGTTTCTTATCATCCGAACATGAAAAACTATTGTTGACGAATGCTGAAAATTGTTCTTGTCCTAGTGTAACTTTTCATTTGTTTTAAATCACTGTGTCCTGTAGAACAATTGGATTTAATGGATATAAATGGCCGGAGTTGTTTGATTGATGTTGAGGTGAACTTAAAACAACCAAAATTGTTCAAATAATTCAAAATACAATACTTACATTCAAACATCCATCCAACTTGAAATGCATTTCTTTCGGACTAGCGTCTTTAAACGAACTATCAAATATCATATCTCCGAACACATCGGTACAATTCGCATATTCGCTCGAATTTTTGATAGGCTCGGGGAAGGAGCATTCTGAAAATAAATAAAGGTTTCAAAGAATCTCTCGGTTATCCATACCACCGAAAACTTGTATATCAGAATTCGGAGCGGCAATTTTCGCTAGAAGTTCCAGTGAAGATTGCTCGAAGTTTTTGTTTCCTCGTAATTTGATTACTGGTTTTTCGAGTTTTTTAGTCTGGCCAAATTTTTCATCGACGAAGTGAATAGTACGTAAGTTTATATTTTTATAGAAAGTAAATCCACACACTGTGAAAAATCTTATATTTTTAAGTATTTGCTTTGTACCTAATACCTACACATCTTTCGAAATTATCAAATCGTATTTCATTTTCTTTCCGATTCGATATTTCAAGTTCTGTTTTTTCCAGTTCTAACAGGTTTTCTGTGAATATCTTGAACCTTGTTTCGTTCACATCCTTTATTTGAACATTCCACCTAAATTTTGTTTGGTTTTAGTTCCTTAAAATTATACTTACTTTACATTTTTTAATGTTTTAAATGCTCTTAAAGAATAGCAATCAGAAATATCAGCATTTTCTTTGGTATCTTTACACCCTGCAAACATGTTTTTTAGAATTAAATTCGGATTAAATCCATACATTCGAAACCCGTTATTCCTGCCAGAAACCAATAAATTATGAATAAATATAACATGTTTTCTTCCCCGCTTTTTTTTTACAAAATACGATTTTTGAAAACTTCGAAATTACACGTAAAATGAAGAAATAAGCTATTATTTTAAATTTTCTCAAATTTCAGAAATTGATTTTTTCCTTGTTCAATCCAAAAAGCAACCCTTGAATTCGTGGCATTGCCTTGATCCTCAAAGTCATCCTCTTCTGCTTCCTGGGCATTTTCAGCATTTAAAAAAAACCGATTTCAAAATGTATTTGTATTTTTCCCATTGTTTTATTCATTATTCTCTATTATACCAAGGAAAAAAATTTGTTTTAAGTAACTGAAATTTCTAGATGTTTTCAAAAAGTAATGAATTTTCAGGAATTGTAAAAACTCGAAATTATTACATAAAATTTTCAAAACGTTCAAGTTTTTCCGAACAAAATGGAGGAAGTTGAAAGTTTTTTTTAAGTTTTAAATTTAAATGAGCACATCTGTAAATACCTCAAAATTGAGCTTTTTGTCTCAAGTGTTGCTCGTTTTCCCCTTTCCGTCCATTTCGTACTATTTTTGTAAAAAAAAAATCGAAAAAATGCCGAAAAAAAGGCCGAAAAGAAAAAATCAATAGTATCTAAAGATACATAACAACATCAAAATTGAAACCAATTTTCTGTATGAGTTGCTTGTATCTTGATAGGAATGACGAAGTAAGGGAATTATTTATTTATTGAATAAAGGGTTTACGAATAGTAACAATTTAACTTCTTTTCACTGAGGTGAAGCATGCTCAAGTAGTGCTTCTTCGTCCTTTTATACTGATTTCTTGCTCTGATCCTCTTCCTATATCATGATCCTTTTCTTGCTACTTCCTGGACGAGGTCAAGCAACATTTGTTCGTTCAGCTCGGCTTTCCATTGCTTCCAGAAGCCAACTTGATGTTCTTTTGCACGTTATCTCGATCAGAGAACGATTAAAGTTCTCTGTTCGCGACATCGGAATCCCACCATTTTCGAAAAAAAATACGTTTTTTTTTAATTAGCAAGAGCCTTTAGAAATTTCAGTTTCTGTTTAAAAAACCCTATTTTTCACGCTGGCAATTAACGACAAAACGCAATAGTTTAGAGGTTTGAGAAAATTGAAAATGACAGTTTATTTCTTAATTTTACTTGTAATTTCGAAGTTTTCAGAAATCGTATTTTGTAAAAAAAACGGGGGAAGTACACTGATCATGTTTTCTTTTTTTTTAATTTATTGGTTTCTGGTAGGAGTAGCGGGTAGAAGATGTATGGATTTAAGCAGAATTTAAACAGAAAAAAACGTGTTTGCAGTTTGTCAAAATGATGGTCAAACGTATATTTTTTCTAAATGCATTTCTATAAGATCGTTGAAAAATGTAACGTAAGTATAATTTCAAGGAAAGTATAATTTTAAGGAACTAATTCATTGAAATTTTCAGATGGACCGTTCAAACAACGGATATGAACGAAACGAGCTTCGAGACATTTACAAACAAGCTGGGATTTTTGCAAAAAACTATAATTGAAATATCGAATCGGAAAGAAAATGAAATACGATTTGAGAAGTTGGAAGCATGTATAGGTATTAGGTACAAAAAAAACCAAAAATGTAATATTTTTCACAGGATGTGGATTCACTTTCTTGAATAATCAAAACTTACGTACTATTTACTATGTCGATGAAACATTTGGGCAGTCTAACAAATTACAAAAACCAATAATCAAAGTACGAGGCAACAAAAATCTCGAGCAATCTTCACTGGATCTTCTAGCGAAAATTGCCACTAATAATTCGGATATACAAGTTTTTGGTGGTATGGATCAATGCGAGATTCTTTGAAACCGTTATTCATTTTCAGAATGTTCGTTCCCTGAACCTATCAAAAGTTCTGAAGAATATGCTAATTGTAGCGATGTATTCGGAAATATGATATTTGATAGTTCTTTTAAAGAAGCTAGTCCGAAAGAAATGCATTTCAAGTTGGATGGATGTTTGAATGTAAGCATTATTTTGAATTATTTTAAATATTTTGGTTGTTTTAAGTTCACCTCAACACCAATCAAACATCTCCGGCCGTTTATATCCATGAAATCCAATTGTTCTACAGGACATTGTAATTTTTTAATGAAAATTTGGAAGGGGTTTACACTCCAATTGAGACACCCACACAAAAATACAAACTCTCACGCTGATTTTTTAGAACCACATTAATTAAATCGAATATTTTCCTAATTCTGATTCATCATGATTGTCAGAAAAAACCTTGTAAAAAACCAAGGAAAGAGGAAAAATTTTCACAGGTTCAATTTTCACAAACAATTTTAATCAATCTATGTCTGAGCATATAATATATTATTTCGTGGATGCAACTTCGAAAACTGCTACATTTTCAGCATTCGTCAACAATACTTTTTCATGTACGGATGATAAGAAACTTTTCGAAGATGCCGGGCATAAAATTGGTATTTGGAACAATTTTGATTGTGTTGGTATGATTATTTCCCTGGTTTAGTAATCCTCAATATTACGATGGTTAAAGAGTTCTAATATCATCCCATTTGCTTCGATTAGCTCCACAAAATCCTCCTTTATATAATGTAGTGGGATTTATTTGAATTAGTTTAATTATAATTTAAAATAGTTTCACTGAGTAACCCATTTACATCGAACAATGTAAGAAGAAATACTGCAGTTAGCAGTACATTTTCAAAATTTGGAAATTAAATTGTACTTTTGCAGACTCGATGTCTTCACCTCGTTTAATCGCCACCATTATACTGACTTATTTTACTCTTCTTGCTTTTATAATATAAACATTTTTTTATTGAACATCGTTTTGACGCACGATGCGAACAAACTAACGTTTTTCTTCGAAAGTCCGCAAACACGCGGCGTTCTCAACAACGAAAAATTTGTCAAAGTAGGTTTTCAAAAAAAGAAATTTTTGTAACCAGGACTGTTTTCATTTTTGATAAAGAAAAATAAATTTTTATAATAAATTTGAAAGATAATTCATTTTTTCACGTGTAATTCTTACGTCTAATTTCGAAGTTAGAGAAACGAGTATTCTGCGAAAAAAACAACAAGAAAACTGACCATGTTATCTTTGGTCTTAATTTATTGGCTTCTGGCAGGGATATCGGGTTCAGAATGTATGGATTTAAGAGCTTATTCAGAAATGAACATACTTGCAGTTTGTCAAAATTATGCAAAAACTTTTAATATGTCTGGCTGTGTTTCTTTACTAGCAGTTGAAAATACAACGTGAGTATAATTTCAAGGAACTAAATCATTGAAATATTCAGATGGATCGTTCAAACAACAGATATGAACAAAACTAGTTTCGAGACATTTACAAAAAACCTAGGAGAATTGGATAACACTATAATTGAAATATCGAATCGGAAAGAAATTGAAATACGATTTGAGAAGTTGGAAAAATGTTCAGGTATTAGGGGCAAAACAACCAAAAATGTAAGATGTTTAACAGGATGTGGATTCACTTTCTTGAATAATCAAAACTTGCGTAATATTTACTTTTCCAATGAACGATTTGGTCAGTCTAACGGTTCCACTGGAAATCCAATAATCAAAGTACGAGGAAATAAAAATCTCGGCCAATCTGCACTTGATCTTCTTGCGGAAATTGCCGCTCCGAATTCTGATATACAAGTTTTTGGTGGTATGGATCAATGCAAGATTCTTTGAAACTCTTATTCATTTTCAGAATGCTCCTTCCCTGAACCTATCAAGAGTTCTGAAGAATATGCGGATTGCACCGATGTGTACGGAGATATGATATTTGACAGCTCGTTCAAAGAAGTCTTCCCGAAAGAAATGGAGTTCAAGTTGGATGGCTGCTTGAATGTAACAATTATTTCTAATTTTTTAAACAATTTTCTTGTTTTAAGTTCACCTCAACACCAATCAAACATCTTCTGCCGTTTATGTTCATGGAGTCCAATTGTGCTAAAGGACATAGTAATAAAATTCAAAAGTTTCATTCGTGCAAAAGAAATTTTCAGCATTCATCGACAATCGTTATCTATGCACGAATGAGAAGAAGCTGTTTGAAGATGCTGGGCATATAATTGCTAATTGGAACACCAATTCGGGTGTTAATTGCGCCGGTATGTCATTCTTGAAACTTTAAGGTTTTATATTTCTGTGCTCAAAGCTGAAATCAAAGTTAATATCCCGGGATATCCCTCATTTCTATTCCAAACGCGCTTCATAGAAAATGCAAACGATTACTCACGTGAGTAACGTGGAGAGTTTGCATTTTGTTTTTTAGAAGGTTTACTGAAAAAGTGCCAGTTTAAGGGTGCGTTTAGAATAGAAATGAGAAGGGAACTGTATTATTTTCAACTTCACCAACATTTTCGAAATTTCACAATACATTTTTTAAAAAAGCGTTATACATTGTCTTTAAAACCGTAATATTAATTCAGAAGGCGAATGCTTCGGCGATTATGTGTCATATGGAACGACGGAACGGTTAATTGGGTGTGATGTAGTAAAAAATGGGCTCCACATCAATTTTCAGAGCGGTAAATTAAAACTGTGAAAATTATAATTTATAATCTTTTATTTGTCCAGGTAACTTATCGGGGGTTATGTACGATATATCCTCGATAAGGCATATTCATGGCATCCTGGCCATTACTTCAAACCCATCAATAAAAAAGGTTTCGATGCCGATGTTAAGAAAAATCAACGCATCTTTGTGTATGTTTAACATTTCATTATGAAAATAAGATTATGTATTTCCAGGCCCGGCTCTTGTTATATATAACATGCCCAATCTGGAAATGATAATCTTTCACCCAAGCGTAGTCATCGAATGCCAGGGGAATGGGCCGAAAGTCCAAATTGAATCGAGCCCAATGCTCCGTTTGCACAATGTAAGACCCATTCTTCAATAATTTATAACATGTTTCAATTATTCAGACGATGTACAAAAGATTCAAATTGGCAAATGGGAAGGACTTGGATGTCAGATTGGTTGAGCACACTTTCGGAATAGGATGTAATCTTAAACCATGGAAGTTTAAAAAAAACATTTTAATTTCAGATCTGCACCTCTATATTATAGTCGTCGTTTTATTCTTCGTCATAATGGAAATCAGAGTATATTGCGGGAGAAAGATGAGGGTTGAGCGCCGCCATCAGCATCACGAGTGAATTATATTGTCCTGGATTTTTTTTAGTATTAAATTGCATATTATCAATAAAATTATTTGATTTTTTTTCGAATTTTTTTTTGCAGATTTTTGCCAATTTAATAAACACCATAATTGTATTATTTTTGTCAAAAAATCGAAAAAAGACGATCGAAAAGAAAAAATCAATAGTATCTAAAGACATCAAAATTGAGATCGGATTCCCACAATTTTTGAAAAAAATACGCATTTTTTTTTAATTAGCAAGAACTTAGAAATTTCAGTTTCTGTTTAAAAACCCTATTTTTCACGCTTGCCAGCTTGAATTTAAAAACAAAAAAAAAGATAATTTTCAGAAAATAAAGTGCATAATTTTAAATATATTACTACCAGATTCCCTACTTTACAAAAAAGTTTTAAAATCATGTACAAATTCACAAAAATCGCTCAAAATTCTTCCAGCTTCTCATCGAACGATTCCTCAACGAAATTTGGCTCGAATCCAATAGTTTTTGAAATTTGAGAAAATTGAAAATGATAGTTTATTTCTTAATTTTACAAGTAATTTCGAAGTTTTCAGAAATCGTATTTTGTAAAAAAAAAGCGGGGAAGAAAACATGTTATATTTATTCATAATTTATTGGTTTCTGACAGGAATAGCGGGTAGAAGACGTATGGATTTAAACAGAATTTATTCAGAAAAATAGTGTTTGCAGTTTGTCAAAATGATGACATAAATATTAATGATATTAATATTTATGACTGCATTTCTTTAGTAGCAGCTAAAGGTACAACGTGAGTATAATTTCAGAAAACCTATTTACTATGTCGATGAAACATTTGGGCAGTCTAACAAATTACAAAAACCAATAATCAAAGTACGAGGAAACAAAAATCTCGAGAAATCTTCACTGGATCTTCTAGCAAAAATTGCCGCTCCAAATTCGGATATACAAGTTTTTGGCGGTATTTGGATACTCAGGAATTTTTTTGCGGATCCGCGAAAAATTCACTGAGAACTGCCAGATTCTTTGAAACCCTTCATCATTTTCAGAATGCTCCTTCCCCGAACCTATCAAAAATTCTAGCGAATATGCGGATTGCACCGATGTGTTCGGAGATATGATATTTGATAGTTCGTTTAAAGAAGCTAGTCCGAAAGAAATGCATTTCAAGTTGGATGGATGTTTGAATGTAAGTATTGTATTTTGGATTATTTTAACAATTTTGGTTGTTTTAAGTTCACCTCAACACCAATCAAACATCTCCGGCCGTTTATATCCATGAAATCAAGCTGTTCTAAAGGACACAGTGATTTAAAAAAAAATGAAAAGTTGCACTAGGACAAGAAAAATTTTCAGCATTCGTCAATAATAGTTTTTCATGTACGGATGATAAGAAACTTTTCGAAGATGCCGGGAATTTAATTGGTATTTGGAACAATTTTGATTGTGTTGGTAAGATTCTTTTCCTGGATTACTGATCCTCAATTTCACGAGGGAGAAAATGTTGCACCAATGTTATACTTTTTACCAATGGCGCATAATTCAAAATTATCTTAATTCATTTAGTGACATTTATTTGAATTCACAGGAAAATCGCAACTGTGCGGCGCTGTTGCGTAACACCTGCGTGTGTGTCATTTATTTTCAAAATAAAAAGTAGAAATAGAAATGGAAGTAGATTTTCAAAATTCCGGATATTTCATCAAACAAATTGAACTTTTGCCGACTCGATGTCTTCACTTCGTTTCACCGTCACCATCATACTAACTTCCTTTGTTTTTTCTTTTTAAAATATAAATAATTTTTTATTGAACTCCTATTTTATAAATAATTATTTGCTGAACATCTCTTGATAAATTGTCAATAATTATGGAGAATGAATTCTCGTTTATGCTGTACATACGGAAACAAAACAAAACATTCTTCAATAATATAACATGTTTCAATTATTCAGACGATGTACAAAAGGTTCAAATTGGCCAATGGGAAGGACTTGGATGTCATGATGTCGAAGGACTTGGATGTCATATTGGTTGAGTACACATTGGGAATTGGATGTAATTATTTTAAACAAATGAAGTTGTTAAACAAAAACAATTTAATTTCAGAATTACCGATGTATATCATGATAGTGGTGCTGCTATTTGTCATCTTAGACATCCGTGCGTCCTGTGTGCGAAAATTGCAGTTTGTCGTCGTCAGCGTGAGGAATGCTTCAATTTTTATCGACAATTTTTAATAAATTGAAGATTATTTAAAATCAATAAAAATTAACTTGTGATGTTTTCTTAATTTATTATTAACCCAAAGCTCATACCAAGGTATGAGTTTTGGGTAAGCTGGTGAAAATTGATTTTCAGACATTATCTTAATTTTTATATAGTTTCGGGAATTCCTGAAAATGCACTCCTTGTTTTTACATCTGTAAAAACATCTAAAAACATCTTGCATTCAGCGTTACGCCAAATTGCACACATGCGCAAATTCAAAAAAACTTTGATAAGGAAAAATAAATCAATTTTTGAGAATTTTAAAAAGATATTTTATTTGTTCATGTGTTTTACGTAAAAAAATTTGAAATTCCTAATTGAACAGAAACTCGCCTGATGTGTGTTGTAATTGAAAAAATGTGCCAAAATTTCTTAAAATTACGGTTTCAATGTGTTTTGAAAAACAAGTTGTTTTGAATTTTTTTAAGGCCAATTTTTTGAAGGAAAATACATCAATTTTTGAAATTTGGGAATATTAAAAAGTTAGTTTATTTATTTATGTTACGTTTCATTTAGAATTTTTAGGAAGAAGTATTTTGTTTTTAAAAAAATAAGGAAGGAGACTGACCATGTTACATGTTGTTATAATTTATTGGCTTCTGGCAGGAATAGCGTGTGTCCATTGTATGGATTTAATCAGAATTTCATCAAAAAAACATTTTTGCAGTTTGTAAAGAATCTATAAACATTTCTGATTTTTCTGAATGCACTTATTTTGAAGCAGTTCAAAGTCCAACGTTGGTATAATTTCATGGAACTAACAAATGTCGTGATTATGCTGAAAAGAGGTTGTTTTGTTCCTTTGATAGAGCTCACTCAATTTAGGAAGCATCAATTCACAAAAAACTGTCGTGCATGAAACAATAATATGATTTTTTGGGATCGAATTTTGAAATGCCGTAAATTAGCTCACACTGGGTACTTTCTAAACAGTGTGAGCTCTATCGAAAGAGCTAAAATGCTCCTGTTCGGTATAAACACTTCTCTTGTTAACAACAAATTTCAGATGGCACTTTCAAACAACTGATATTAACGAAACAATGTTCGGGGCATTTACAAAGAACCTGGGCCTAGTGGAAAAAACTATACTTGAAATATCGAATCGGAAAGAAAGTGAAATGCGATTTGAGGAGTTGAAAGTTTGTACAGGTATCGAGCACGAAGCAACCAAAAATGCAAGATTTTTATTTTACAGATTGTGGTTTCACTTTCTATAAAAATGTAAACTTGCGTACTATTTATTTTCCCCTTGAAAGATTTAACACGATTAAAAGAATGAAAAAACCAATAATGAAAGTACGAGGAAACAAAAATCTCGAGCAATCTTCACTGGATCTTCTAGCGAAAATTGCCTCTAATAATTCAGATATACAAGTTTTTGGTGGTATGGATAACTGACAGATCCTTTGCCTCTTCGTTGACTGGCCTCTTCGTGGCGATGGGGATACACCGTGAACTCCTCAACAAATCGGAAAATTGCTACCCGATGGAGGGATCGGGCCAACAGTCAGTCGTCCCACTTGGAACGAGGGCTGCGGCTAAGCTCCTTTTTCTAAGTGGCTCCATTGCGGAGTAAACAGGACACGTTCGCGCTTCGGCAATCCGGCGGGGTCTGGTCCACCCCGTTTAGGTAGGACAAAAAATCATTACCAAAAATTCTAAAAGAAATACTACGCACCGCTCAACATGTCAGGACAAAAGTCGCGGGAAGCACCGGTTCTCGCCGAAAGCGACTCCTGACGGGGATGATGGGAGAACCAAGGATAGAATAGGAAAGAGAAAGGACATGCTAAAAATCGGAACATGGAACTGTCGAAGCATAAAAGAAACTGCAAAACTAGAAGCTGGGACAAATTTCTGCAGACGTTCAAACTGTCATATAATCGGAATTCAGGAAACTTTGCACCCAAGCTCTTTGAGCTCAATCGATCACTCAAATGACCAGTGGATGTTCAACACCAGGAAAAGAAGTTCGGAAAGGGGATTAGGATTTTACATCAAAAAAGACAAGTGCTTAAGAATAATTGAAGTCGTATGGGAAACGCCAAATATGGCATACATCAGATTCGAATTCAATCGCAACGAAATCTTATTCATCAACTTCTATGCGCCGGTATGCAAAGCAAACTCCGAACCCGAAGCGTGGAAATTCTACAAGAACCTAAGTAATTACTACCAAAAAATCAAAACATGGTTCAAAGGGATTATCATCCTAGGGGGAGACACGAATGCCGCACTCGACGTTGCACAGGATGGACAACTGCTGCCCTGGGTATCAAAACATGGGAGTCGTCAATTGAATCAGCACGGGGACTTCTTGTACAACTTCCTAGCCGGATCGAGACAATATCATCTAAACTCCAGGTTTCCAAAGAAACCAAACAAGAGATGGACACACTACGGACCGAAAGGATCTTCCGAAATTGATGCGCTTATCTCAAACAGAATTGACATTGTCGAAGACGTCGAGGTCTTCACAGACAAGTTCAACCTGAGCGATCATAGAATGGTTCGATCGAGGTGGAAAATAAAAAACCGAGCGGAGAAGAATCACAAGTTCGGGAGACGATTCAAGAAGCAAACCTTGAGAGAAAGAGAATGGAGTGGATTTGAAGAAAGACTGAGAAACGTGGAGAAGCAAGCAAAAGTGAACACTTACGATGAATTGATTACGTCGATCAAAAAAGCGATAACAGAATTACCAACAAGGAAGACAGATAAATACAGTCCGGACACAATGGATCTACTGAGGAAAAGAAAGGAACTGCTCGCCAAGAACCAAAAGAACATCCTAGAAATCAAGGAAATCTCAAGACAAGCAAGAAAAGCCATTGGAAAAGACATAGAAGAACGGAGAAACAGATTAGTTCAGGAATGTATCAACAAGAGATCCTCCAAAAAACTGAAAAAAGCTGTCATAAAATCGATACCACTCGAAATTCTCGAAAGAGCCGACGGCACCATCACAGCCAACAGAGATGAAATTAGAGAAATTGTCAAAAACCACTACATGAATCTATACAAAAGTAATGGAACCGTCGCAAATGCTACGAACTACTCAAGGCCGAAAAACGAAGACATCTTACCAATATTGGATTCTGAGGTGAAAAATGAAGTCCGAAAACTAAAAACAAACGGAGCACCGGGAGCCGACAACATAGATGGGAAGACTCTGAAAGAAGGTGGTGAAACGATGATAACCACACTGACAAAACTATACAATGACGCACTTCAAACGAATACTGTGCCTGAAGATTGGCGGAGAGCCTCGATGAAACTTCTACCGAAAGTGACAAATCCAAAAAAGATTAAAGACTACCGTCCGATAAGCCTACTTCCCATAATAGGAAAGATTTTCTCTAGCATCATCACCAGAAGATGCGAAAGGACACTTGAATACTATCTTGAAGAAACTCAAGCTGGTTTTCGGAAAGGAAGAAGCTGCGCCGACAACATCCAATTGATAAGTCAACTATTCGAAAAGTGCAACGAATTCAACATTCCACTGATCTGCGTTTTTATCGACTATTCCACAGCATTTGACAAAGTCCAACAATCGTCAGTTATTGGAAGTCTCAAAGATGCAGGAATTCCGAACTACATAACAAACACGTTCGAGACGATGATGTCAAAAAGCTCAACAATGATAGAAGTCCACGGTGAAAAATTGGAAGTTGAAATTTGTTGCGGAGTGAGACAAGGAGACTGTGCGTCACCAACGCTTTTTTGCACAACACTTCAAAAAATTCTTCGAGAATGTGACACCGAATATGAAGGAGAAGGGATCGAGATAGACGGCACAAAAATCCGAAGGTGTGAATTCGCCGACGACGTCGTTCTCATTGGAAGTTCCGATCAAGACTTGGAAAAGAGGCTAGAAATTCTTGAAAATATCAGCACCAGACATGGACTCCAAATCAATGTATCGAAAACCGTTCTCTTGAAAAATTCTGCAGCTGGAACAGATTCGATAAAATGTAAGAATGGTATTTTAGACGTCTCGGAAGGTTGCAGATACCTCGGGAGATGGATCGACTCGCGAGGAAATATCGAAGAAGAAATAGCGAGGAGAATAAAATGTGCTTGGGCGGCGTTCAACTCGATCAAACCAATGTTCGAAAAGATGGAAGTGCGAAATAGAATAATACTTTTCAAACAGAACATACTCCCCGCTCTAACATATGCTTCCGAAACATGGACCACGAACACCGAGAACATCAGAAGGATTGAAAGAACTATAGAAGGAATCAAATTTGCCGCAGGAATACAAAGCTGGAACTTCAATATACAAAAATTCATAATAGGGAAGAAGATTGCATGGGCTGGCCACTTAGCACGTCGAAACAACGAGAACCTAGCGAAAATTTGTACGGAATGGGATCCACGAATAGGGTCAAGGAAAAGGGGTCGACCAAAGAAAAGATGGATCGAAGAGGTGACGGAGAAGCTGAAAGTGTTTACGGATTCCAGAGCAATGACAGGAGAGATTGTAAGCAACCGAAGAAGAAGAGGCTACACCGTCGCAAAACAAACCTGGTCTACCATCGCAAGGGAAAGCCGCATAGTATGGAAAGAATTTGTCCGCAGCTGCAACAGCTAGAAACAACGGACTCCAAAGTACCAAAGTAAGTAAGTAAATAATTTTTTATTGAACTCCTATTTTATAAATAATTATTTGCTGAACATCTCTTGATAAATTGTCAATAATTATGGAGAATGAATTCTCGTTTATGCTGTACATACGGAAACAAAACAAAACATTCTTCAATAATATAACATGTTTCAATTATTCAGACGATGTACAAAAGGTTCAAATTGGCCAATGGGAAGGACTTGGATGTCATGATGTCGAAGGACTTGGATGTCATATTGGTTGAGTACACATTGGGAATTGGATGTAATTATTTTAAACAAATGAAGTTGTTAAACAAAAACAATTTAATTTCAGAATTACCGATGTATATCATGATAGTGGTGCTGCTATTTGTCATCTTAGACATCCGTGCGTCCTGTGTGCGAAAATTGCAGTTTGTCGTCGTCAGCGTGAGGAATGCTTCAATTTTTATCGACAATTTTTAATAAATTGAAGATTATTTAAAATCAATAAAAATTAACTTGTGATGTTTTCTTAATTTATTATTAACCCAAAGCTCATACCAAGGTATGAGTTTTGGGTAAGCTGGTGAAAATTGATTTTCAGACATTATCTTAATTTTTATATAGTTTCGGGAATTCCTGAAAATGCACTCCTTGTTTTTACATCTGTAAAAACATCTAAAAACATCTTGCATTCAGCGTTACGCCAAATTGCACACATGCGCAAATTCAAAAAAACTTTGATAAGGAAAAATAAATCAATTTTTGAGAATTTTAAAAAGATATTTTATTTGTTCATGTGTTTTACGTAAAAAAATTTGAAATTCCTAATTGAACAGAAACTCGCCTGATGTGTGTTGTAATTGAAAAAATGTGCCAAAATTTCTTAAAATTACGGTTTCAATGTGTTTTGAAAAACAAGTTGTTTTGAATTTTTTTAAGGCCAATTTTTTGAAGGAAAATACATCAATTTTTGAAATTTGGGAATATTAAAAAGTTAGTTTATTTATTTATGTTACGTTTCATTTAGAATTTTTAGGAAGAAGTATTTTGTTTTTAAAAAAATAAGGAAGGAGACTGACCATGTTACATGTTGTTATAATTTATTGGCTTCTGGCAGGAATAGCGTGTGTCCATTGTATGGATTTAATCAGAATTTCATCAAAAAAACATTTTTGCAGTTTGTAAAGAATCTATAAACATTTCTGATTTTTCTGAATGCACTTATTTTGAAGCAGTTCAAAGTCCAACGTTGGTATAATTTCATGGAACTAACAAATGTCGTGATTATGCTGAAAAGAGGTTGTTTTGTTCCTTTGATAGAGCTCACTCAATTTAGGAAGCATCAATTCACAAAAAACTGTCGTGCATGAAACAATAATATGATTTTTTGGGATCGAATTTTGAAATGCCGTAAATTAGCTCACACTGGGTACTTTCTAAACAGTGTGAGCTCTATCGAAAGAGCTAAAATGCTCCTGTTCGGTATAAACACTTCTCTTGTTAACAACAAATTTCAGATGGCACTTTCAAACAACTGATATTAACGAAACAATGTTCGGGGCATTTACAAAGAACCTGGGCCTAGTGGAAAAAACTATACTTGAAATATCGAATCGGAAAGAAAGTGAAATGCGATTTGAGGAGTTGAAAGTTTGTACAGGTATCGAGCACGAAGCAACCAAAAATGCAAGATTTTTATTTTACAGATTGTGGTTTCACTTTCTATAAAAATGTAAACTTGCGTACTATTTATTTTCCCCTTGAAAGATTTAACACGATTAAAAGAATGAAAAAACCAATAATGAAAGTACGAGGAAACAAAAATCTCGAGCAATCTTCACTGGATCTTCTAGCGAAAATTGCCTCTAATAATTCAGATATACAAGTTTTTGGTGGTATGGATAACTGACAGATCCTTTGAAGCTCTTATTCATTTTCAGAATGCTCCTTCCTCGAACCAATCAAAAATTCAAGCGAATATGCGAATTGTACCGATGTGTTCGGAGATATGATATTTGATAGTTCTTTTAAAGACGCTAGTCCAAAAGAAATTCATTTCAAGTTGGATGGCTGCTTGAATGTAACAATTATTTTAAATTATTTAAACAATTGTATTGATTTAAGTTCACCTCAACACCAATAAAACATCTCCGGCCGTTTATATCCATGAAATCCAATTGTGCTAAAGGACATTGTAATTTTAAAAAAATGAAAAGTTACACTAGGACAAGTACAATTTACAGCATTCGTCAACAATAGTTTTTCATGTTCGGATGATAAGAAACTTTTCGAAGATGCCGGGCATATAATTGGTATTTGGAACAATTTTGATTGTGTTGGTATGATGCATTTAATTTCAAAATAAAAATTACAAATTGTACTTTTGCAGATTCGGTGTCTTCAGTTCGTTTCACCGCCATCATCATACTGACTTCTTTTATTCGTCTTGTTTTTATAATATAAATAATTTTTATTGAACATCTTTTTTACATGATAACTGGGCAACTTATAGAAATACTCTGAAAAATATTTATCTGAAAACTTGACTTCTGACTTCTGACAGACTTCAGAAGAATATTTATGGTTACGATGAATTGAATTAGTAGGCGCCTGGTGAAATTTGCAATCAGGACTGTTTTCATTTTTTGATAAGTTTTTTGATAAGAAATCAATTTTTGAAATTTTAGGAATTTTAAAAAGATATTTTATTTATTCACGTGTAATTGTTACGTCTAATTCCGAAGTTAGAGGAATGAGTATTTTGGGAAAAAAATCAACGAGAAAGCTGACCATGCTAACTTTGGTCTTAATTTATTGGCTTCTGGCAGGAATATCGGGTTTAGAATGTATGGATTTAATCATAATTTAATGAGAACAGAACATTTTTGCAGATTGTCAAAATGAAGACAAAAAATCTAGTATTTCTGACTGTTCTTCTTTAAAATCAGTTAAAAATACAACGTAAGTATAATTTCAAGGAACTTGTAAATCATTAAACATTTCAGATGGAACGTTCAAACAACGGATATGAACAAAATAAGTTTCGAGAAATTTATAAAAAACGTGGGACAATTGGATAACACTATAATTGAAATATCGAATCGGAAAGAAAGTGAAATACGATTTGAGAGTTTCGAAATATGTTCAGGTATTACATACAAAAGAACCACAAATGTAATATTTTTAACAGGTTGTGGATTAACTTTCCTGAATAATCAAAACTTACGTAATATTCACGTTCTTGGTGGAAAATTTGATCAATCTAAAGGACCCTTGGAAAAACCAATAATCAAAGTACGAGGAAACAAAAATCTCGGCCAATCTGCACTTGATCTTCTTGCGGAAATTGCCGCTCCGAATTCTGATATACAAGTTTTTGGTGGTATGATTCAATGCGAGATTCTTTGAAACGCTTATTAATTTTCAGAATGCTCCTTTCCTAACCCTATCAAAAGTTCTGAAGAATATGCTGATTGCACCGATGTGTACGGAGATATGATATTTGATAGTTCGTTCAAAGAAGTCTTCCCGAAAGAAATGGAGTTCAAATTGGACGGATGCTTGAATGTAACAATTATTTTGAATTATTTAAACAATCGATTTTATTGTTTTAAGTTCACCTCAACACCAATCAAACATCTTCTGCCGTTTATGTTCATGGAATCCAATTGTGCTAAAGGACATAGTAACAAAATTGAAAAGTTTCATTCGTGCAAAAGACATTTTCAGCATTCATCGACAATCGTTATCTATGCACGAATGAGAAGAAGCTGTTTGAAGAAGCCGGGCATATTATTGCTAATTGGAACACTAATTCGGGTGTTAATTGCGCCGGTATGTCATTCTTGAAACTTTAAGGTTTTATATTTCTGTGCTCAAAGCTGAAATCCCAAGTTAATATCCCTCATTTCTATTCCAAACGCGTTTCATACTCACGTGAATAACGTGGAGAGTTTGCATTTTGTTTTTTAGAAGGTTTACTGGAAAAGTGATGAGAAGGGAACAGTATTATTTTGAACTTCACCAACATTTTCGAAATTTCACAATACATTTTTAAAAAAAGCGTGTTACATTGTCTTTAAAACCGTAATATTAATTCAGAAGGCGAATGCTTCGGCGATTATGTGTCATATGGAACGACGGAACGGTTAATTGGGTGTGATGTAGTAAAAAATGGGCTCCACATCAATTTTCAGAGCGGTAAATTAAAACTGTGAAAATTATAATTTATAATCATTTTATTTGTCCAGGTAACTTATCGGAGGTTATGTACGATATATCCTCGATAAGGCATATTCATGGCATCCTGGCCATTACTTCAAACCCATCAATAAAAAAGGTTTCGATGCCGATGTTAAGAAAAATCAATGCATCTTTGTGTATGTTTAACATTTAATTATGAAAATAAGATTATGTATTTCCAGGCCCGGCTCTTGTTATATATAACATGCCCAATCTGGAAATGATAATCTTTCACCCAAGCGTAGTCATCGAATGCCCGGGGAATGGACCGAAAGTCCAAATTGAATCGAGCCCAATGCTCCGTTTGCACAATGTAAGACCCATTCTTCAATAATTTATAACATGTTTCAATTATTCAGACGATGTACAAAAGGTTTAAATTGGCCAATGGGAAGGACTTGGATGTCAGATTGGTTGAGCATACATTCGGAATTGGATGTAATCTTATTATTGTCGTTGTTCTATTCTTCGTCATAATGGAAATCAGAGTATATTGCGGGAGAAGGATGAGGGTTGAGCGTCGTCATCAGCATCACGAGTGAATTATTTGGTTCTGGATTTTTATAGTATTAAATTGAATATTATCAATAAAATTATTTGATGTTTTTTTTTTCGAAAATTTTTTTTTGCAGATTTTTGCCAATTTTATAAACACGATAATTGATCTTGTTTGTAATACCAGAAGCATTTTGGAGCAAATCCAAAATAATTTTCAGAATTTTTGAAAAATTTACAAAAAAAGTCATCAAAAAGCCGTTTTTCGATTTTTTGACAAAAATGGCGCAAAATGGAAGAAAAACTAAAAAACGACCATTTAAGTTCAAATTTGAGACAAAAATCTCAATGTTGAGGTATTTACAGCTCATTTGAATGTGCATTTTTGGCCAAAAAGTGGCATTTTTTGCTATTTTTTGGAACTATGGACCTCTCAGTTTTTTTTAATGTTTTTAATATCTTTCGATAGGAAAAATTATTTTCTAACATTGAAATTGGAAGTTTTCTTATTGATTTTTAAAATGTAAGCTTTATTTTTCATTGTGCACAATAATTGTTTGGTGGGGACCGGCTGTAAAGCCGGAAGCTAAAAAGGCGAAAATTGCAGCAATCACTGCTAGGAAGGTAGACATTGACGAGATGTTCGAAGGATGTTGATTGAAGATAAGCTGGAAGAAATTGAGTATTTTGGCGCGAAATTTTTGTGATTTGAAAGTTTTTAAGGTGCTTTTTTTCCAGTTGTTTTTTTAAAGTGAATTCTATAGAAACATCTCAGCAAATTTTTCAAAAAATTTCCTGAGATATAATTCCTATTTACCACTAATTTTGCCTATTATTGTGTCACAAAATCGGTTTCATAAACGTGAACTTCCCGATTTTGCGAAATAGTGTATGGTGAGGGATAATAAGACAACGCAACGCAACCCTTCCCATTGCCCTCACGCGTGGCGTGTCGGTTTTTAGACACAGGTTTTTTCACGTTTATATAACAGAATTTGTAAACAACTAATACAATTCCCAATAATTGGAATTTTGAAACTGTATTTTTTCAGATATATGTACATACAATGAATGAAAACAAGGACCATTTTACATTTTCGGTTGTAAAAAAATGGTTAAGAAAGAAACGCATGTTTTTGCGGACCTCAGCGAAACGTTGTATTTTTTCTAAATTTCAAAGGAGTTCTAAATTCCTAGAATCTCTTCGGAGCTTCGGGAGGATAGCTGAAAATTACAAAATGTGAAATGTTTCTGAAATTTCGAAGTTTTGGCAAATAGTTTTCCGGATTTTAAAAGTTCCGAAATCTGAAAAAAATTTTAATCGTATTTTTTCGGGTTTTTGTCAAAATTTCAATTTTATTTCTGAATATTTTATTGAAAAGAAAATTAAAATTGAAAAGAAAGGAAAAAGCAAGATAAAAAATAATTTTTCAAAAAATAAAATCAGGCGGCCGGGAAAAAAACAAATGGCCTAGAAAACCAAAATGCGTTTCTTCGGCCAATAGGGTGAAAACCGGTTTTATGGTTATTTTTTCGCCATTTTCGAGTTTTTCTTCGAATTTCTTTTTCATTTATCTATAAACAATCATATTTTCATCATTTTTCAACCATTTATTTCGTCCCCTCAGGCCCCCTCTAAGAAACGTCTTTTGGAATGATTATTTTTGCTTTACAATGAAATGAAAAAAAAACAACCAAAAATAAATCAGATTTTTTTAAAAAACACGTCAAAATTTTTTACAATTTTACAAAACGTATTATTCCCTGAGAAATAATGGCAACATCTCGACGTATTATTCCAACACCTGTAAGATTATTAGATTAAAAAACAAGTTGAACATTTATGAATTTTCAGGAGTTTAATTTCAGTGCAAAATTGAGCAAAATTCCGCAGAAATCAATTCAACATTTGAGTAAAGAACAATTGGCTCAACGAAGGATTGAAGTCATGAAATATTACAGGTTTTTCACTAACTTAAGGTTTACAACTCTACAGATTTTACATAGTTTTTAGTGATCTTTCGAGAAATAATCTTCGTAAAATAAACACACCTGAAAATGTTAAAAAGAATGACTTAAATAGGAAGAATGTTCAAAAAGTAAATTTTCAACAAAAAGGTAAAAACTTTATTATTTATACAAAATTTCGATTGAAATAATAAGAAAACAAAATTTTGATTTTCAGCACCTCCTTCACCGAAAATTCAAATCACAAGAAGAGAGCGGAAAATAAATGAAAAAGGAGATTACAATCGACAATTTCAAAGAAACAAGAATTTCAAATATCCAAAAATGTCATCTGTTATTGAAAAGCCGGGGGAAGAAATTTGGGAGCAAATCAAAGGTCTTACAAGGTTTCAACTCATTTTTCTTTTTATTGAAAATCCCTTGATTATTTATAGTGAATTGTCGAAAATTGAAGGGTTCAAAATATCAAAAACGGATGGACAAAATACTTTACAAATTTTGAATGAGTTATTGGAATAAATGGTTGTTTTAAAGGAGCTGAAAATTGTCTGATTGTTTGATTTGTCTTATTATTACAGATGGGTGTTTCACAAACATTGAACTCAAATAAAAAATAATTTCAAGTTGTTCCAACTTGTCTTCAGTTCCTCTGCTGGTGATCCATCTGGTGGATGTCATTCGTCTCGCACAGTTTCTCAAATTTTCTGCCAAATTTATCATCGGAAAGTTAATTACAATATTATATTGCTCGATTCTTTTGATCTCATGTTTTTGCCATCTCTGAAATTGAGATTATCTATTTTTTAAAGGGGGGCTTTAAGGAGATGTTAAATATGCCTTAAGTGAAAATAGGCTTCATTCTCATTCCAAATCAGTTCTTACAATTTTCTAATACCCCCTAGAAGCCGAGAAAACACGTTTCAAAACAATGGCCTAGAAAAAGGGGATACCTCTCAGAACTTTTTCCTATAAGCTTTTTTCGTGTTTCGTTAATAAACAGTTAGAGTGCTTATATTAGTCCTTTTTTATGTTTTATCATTTTAATTTATGTTTTTTTCTTTTTTTTTTGGATTTTTCATGCCTGCGGACTAGTTTTCGCAGGTGGCCCCTTTTTCCAGGCCATTATTTTGAGGCGCGTTTTCTCGGCTTCTACGTGGTTTTAGAAAAATTTTAAAACATATTTGAAATGAGAAAGAAGTCTATTTTCATCCCAGGCGCATTCATAAGCTCAGTAAAGCCCTCCTTTAAACAATAATAAGTACTAACCTGAATCAATTTCAAAAAATCTATGACTTCTAGCCGATTTGTCCCGATTTCTAGCCACGTTCCTTTAAAATTTTCCAAGTTTTGTCCACAGAATGAATTATAATTATAACGAGATGTTTGTTCGCCAATTGTTAAGCCATCAATCTGGAAAATGGACTGGAATAATTTTTTAAAAATCCCTGAAACTAACCATTGAAAAATTAATTTTTTCAAAAAAGTTGATTGGCATGAAAAACCTCCAGTCGACAATTAGATTAGAACATTTTGTTTTCTTCATGAAAATTTCAAGTTTTTCCAAATCGCATTCTGTTCTTGAACTCCCCAATTTTAGGCAATTAACAGTCATTTGGAAATTCACAATTGATTTAAGCAAAGAAATTGGTTCCATTGTATTGCTCATCTGAAATGTTGATATTTCTAGGAGCGTTCTCTACCGCTCTCGGGAGCTCCGCCCAACCGCTTCAAGCCAAAGAAGTTGAATATTTGCAGACTGAAGGAAATAATTTGCCTCTTCTGGATCAATTGTCCACACTTCGCAAGAACTTTCCAATGTGAAACTAATTTTGTCCTATAAATATAAACATCAATCGTTAGGTTTTTTTTCATTTCCTTTTCGACATACAGGTGTCACAAGCATCTGCCGAATTGGTACAGGTTGAATATATCTTCTGTATTGTTGAATGAATGTTTTGACACTTTTCGAAAGTCTTTTCATATTTTGAACTGTTCGAAATTCCGTCTGAAATGTGTACATTTTGAGTGTAAGGTGTCATATGTTTCTCATGGGGGTATTCCCCCAAAAATGTTTTCAAGATGAAGGCATCATGTGTTGTTGAAAGGGATACCCCCAATTTTATTTTTCGTAATTGAACTTAACTTGGTTGTTTGATTTTTGGTGGAGAACAAGGTTTTGTCTTTTGACACGGATGAGTTCAAATGTTCTCTAAACCAAATGAAAATGAAACCAAGTGTTATTTTGCAAACTGAGATGGGGGTTTTTTTATGAATTCGGAAAATAAATTCTTTTACTCCATTACTATGGAATGGAGACAAATAAAGATGAGTTTAGAACGATTGTGGAGTTTTGGGCTTCACAGAAATGGGTGAACGACCACCCGAAGGCCTGCATTTACAACTAATTTGGATTTGTTACATCGGTTTCAGATCAGAACTACTTAAAGGAGGACTTTACGAAGCTAATGAATGCATTTGGAATGAAAATAGACGGCTTCATTCTCATTCCAATTATGTTTTTAAAATTTTCTAAAACCTCCTAGAAGCCGAGAAAACGCGCATCAAACCAATGGCCTAGAAAAATAAGTGCGGCCAGGTGGCCCCTTTTTCTAGGCCATTGTTTTGAAGCCCATTTTCTCGGCTTCTAGGTGGTTTTAGAAAATTTTAAAAACAGGTTTGGAATGAGAATGAAGTCTATTTTCATTTAAGGTACATTTATTATCTCCGTAAAGTCCTCCTTTAATTTATTTGACTAGTTTGAGAAAGTAATAAAAATCGGTGAATTTTTTTGAGAATGCTGAAACAGTTTACAACTACAGTCTTCAGGGATTGAGCTGAGTTATGGATCTGGATCTCTGAAGTTCGAAGCTTCGAAGTGACACTTTGGAAGTAAATAACTTTGTCAATTTAATTCACAAATCCTTGTAAATTACTAGAAAAATTGAAAATAAACCAAATATCAAGGAAAAAAATGAGGAAAACCCATCAAATAAATAAATGCGTATAAAAATTACCCTTTTCAAAATCTCCAGCTGCATCTCAGATGGTAGAAGCTCAAAGTCGAACATGTTTAGTGACAGAATGCCAAACTCTGAATATGACCAATACAGAATTTCAAAATGGCAAAATTCAGGTAAGCAACAAAAAAGTATAAAGAAAAAAAACAAATTGTAGGCGGGTCCGGCCAGTGTAATTCATTTTTTCAAAGTGATCATGAGAAAGAAGGGTGAATTGTTCGTACTCTCAGTTCTGTTGATGTTTTGGATTTGCAAAGGGGGTATTCCCCCAAAAATTCACCGTCTCACAACGTCAGATGTTTAAAATGGGAACACATGTTGTTCAAGTATTCCAATAAAAAATATTTCGGATGAAAACAACGATCTTCGTTGTATTATTTAAGATGAACATCTTACTACTACTAAAATCATCACAATAGATTTGAAGATAAACATTTTTCAGTTCGAGAAGTTTGTAAAGAGAAATCTCAACACTCGATTTTGAAATGATACGTTGATATATTAAAAGCATGACAAGATGGGCAGTACTAAAGCGGAACGAAGCTAGTAAAGTAGGCCATTTAGAAGAATTGAAAAACTGATACTATTATGATGAGAACACAACGCTATTTGACATGGAAAAAATCATTTATGTTGCTCGGTGGGAGCTCTTCCGCATTGCATTGCGTCAGAGGAAAAACGTGCCATTCCAATCCACCCAAGCCTTAATTGTGAGTGTACCCATCAGTCATTTCCTAAGCAATTATCGTCATTCCCACCTGCCATCGTAATCCGCGTTTTCCGATTATTAGACAGATAATTAATCCATTTTCATTGCATCGACAACTAAAGATATGAAAAAAAAAATCCTAAAAATACATAACAATCTATAATTATTCTGGAATTGGCTTCAACACAATTTCCTCGTTCTGCTGGTTACATTTTTTCGGCAAATCCCTACAAATGATCGAAATTCTTCGTTCTCTTGGAACCGTCTCTCCGTTCCAAATACTTTCCTTCTCTCCCAAAACTTCATGAAGGAAATCATATCTTCCAAGTTCTCCAAGTCTATATAAACTCCTTCGATTCATCAATAAATCAACAATCAATTCATCTTTTCGATCTTTATGTCGGAGTCTCATTATTGCATCGGAAAGAAGAGAGACACCGGTAATAACATCACCGCAGTACTGAAAATCATTTTTGTGAAAATAGTCTATATGAAACTTCATATTTACCCTAATACTATCGATATGCGGCTTGATCACTCCATCCTTGTGTAAATCGAGAATATGGACATAGGTTAAATGTTCAGTATTCGGTCCAAAAGATTCTGATCGAATTCGCCTAATAACATCCAAATTTTCATCTTTCCATTTTCGTTGCTCCCTTTCCCGATACAAATGAATTGCCTGAAAAAAAAAAAGAATTTGTAGATCTTTTGAGAAAGATGTTCAAAATATTTTTAATTTTACTTACGTTTTAAAAAATTACATTTCGAACGAAAAAACGAATTTATTATTTTTTATATCATGTTTTTCTCTTAAATCAGTAGAAAACTGACTTGAAATGAAACGGTTTAAAAATCCTATCCGCATATTTACTAGGCTGAAGCTAAGAAGTCAGAAATAATTGACTTTCTCATAGTATCAACATTGTATCTCAAAAAAAAAAGAATAAGGAGCTCCCGCTAACAAATATTGGCAAAATGGAATAACTATACTGACAATCATTTCATAATCCGACTTAAAAATAGCGTTTTTTACTAAAACTTATAAAGATTTCGATAAATTTCTCATTTTAACTTAAGTATGAAAATTCATTGTAAATATTGTGAATTCGTCCCTAAAATAAATAAAATTTCTGTTAATTTTTTAACTTTCGTAGTTGAATGCGATTTTAGTTTATAACTCGTGATGAAAATATAATTTTTACAGGTTGATGCAGATCCCATACGATCAGAGTCGCCGTTTTTTCGGTTTTCGGATTTTCGGGTGTTTTACGCCGAAAAAGTTTTATTTATTTCGGGTCGAACATTTTTTTTCTTTTTTTTCGTTTTCTATACTCAATTTTTTTCGGTGTTTCCGTTTTGCTTTTAGATTTTTAGAAATAGATTGTTAAATTTGAACATATTATTTTTTAAACCTCAATTTCCAACAATTTTATTAATTTTTTAACTGAATGAAAACGGAAAACCTTAACATTGTTTTTTTCTGATGAAATATGATTAATTAATCACTTGGAACGCTGAAAACAATTTTTTTCGGTATTTTTCCAATAAAACGAAGAAAAAAAAATTTCTTTTGGCATTTTTTCCTGGCTGACGAGCAAATTTATTTTTTTCGACGGTACCTCCGCTTACAATCGTTAATTATAAACACTTACATCATCCCAATGGCTCTTTTCATATCTCAATCGTTTCATATGTGGTTCCACTTCTTTTAATAAAGTTTCTTCTTCTTTTTCAGTTATAAAATCCCTGAAAATTCTTAATTTTTTACAAATATCTTTCTTAATTTAACCTTTTAACATAACAACATTGTTTCATAGACTCAACCATTTCAACAGGCCATTTTTCTAAATTATGAAAATGTAGCAACGAAAAAAGCCGTTTTGTGATTCTCATTCTGTAAACAACTTTTGTTTTTCATTAAAATGATTTTTATTGTAAACTTGGACGAAACCTTTCTTGCAATAAACTATTGTTTTACAGAATTCCATATTTATTCCCTTTGCCAAAGGATTATGCACAAGGAAGAGTTTTGAATTAAAAAAACAATTTAAAAATGGCACTGAATAATGGTAGTGAAATCAGGGACCTAAACAAAATAATATTTACAAAATTGGTTATATTGCATGAAACACACAGTGGAGAGGGGAGGGGAGTAATTAGAGGTATTACCAGTCAATTAACATCCAGTATTCAACAAAAGAGTAATAAAAATTGTACAAGAAAACATGAAAATGAGAAAAGTGGGGTGAAATTGTGGTTAGTCCTTCTTTTTATTTTCTGGCTTGCGCTCGATAGCTTCAGCTAACTTTTTCATATCAACCAATGATCTTTTCAACTCTTCACGGAATTCGATAGAGCTCTGAAAAAAATTATTATTATTTAAAAGTTTTTTATAAAATCAGGTAATTACCGTATTTTCAGCAGATCGTTTGCTCGAAATATGGAATGAAATAGTGTCCTCTCCAGCAACAATATACGAAACTCCATAACCCCGATCAGCAACAGGTCCAAAACCTCCTCCAGCAGTGATAAGTCTCAATCGAACCTCATCCGACAATCCCTTCGCATCCGCTTCACACTGATTCATTGGTGTTTGAGATGTTGACAACAAATAAGTTGGTGGGAAAATTTTGTCAAAGAATGGTGATTCTTCTTCAAGATATCTCTTGATAACGTACCTAAATACATTATTTTTTAATATAAATTTTAAAATCAAAATTTCTTACAATGCAAATAAATGCCTATCAACTCCTTGTCCACACATAGCATCTCTGTACAATTCCTGATGTTTTTCACAAGCTTTTCTCAAAAGCGACAATCTGTCTTGAGCCGATTGCTTTTGATCCAACATTGCAAGAACAAAATCCGATGATTGGGTAGTACATGAGCGAACAGTTTCAGTACGTCCTTCGCGGAACAAACGAGTCATTGATGCTTCATAAGTCAACGAGAATTTTTGTTGATTCTGAAATTGAAATTTGAATTTACGAGAATTTTTTTGTTAAATTCAATAAGTACCTTGAAATAAGTGTACTGAAGTGTCATTTGAAGGAATGCGTCCGGAGAAACTCGAAGTTTTTTAGCAAATCCTTTTCCATAATCAGTCCATACAAGAAGAGACATTTCAACATCATTAATCAATGCATTTGCAATTTGCATCGATTTTCGAATTTGTTCCTATAATACTTCACATTTTAATAAATTGGTAAATTTTCAAATTACCAATGCCGGTTCCGGAATATCCCACTTCAATCTTTCAGGTTGAATGACAGCCTTTGGTACACCTTTACATCTTCCATTCTCGTCATAACCGATGAAAATAATATCCTGCAACAAAGACCATTCAGTGAAATGAGCCATAACTGCAGCATCACCCCTGAAAAAATAGCATAATTAGATAGTTAATTAACATTTGCACTTTACCATGAGTGCTCAGTGTTTACTCCAACATGTCCGTTCTTCGAAATAATCAAATTGAACGACTTGTCAAACCAACGATCATACGCTTTTCCGTGCAATAGATTATGAGCCCAATGATCGAGTTTCGACGGGTCTTGCTGAAATTCAAAATTTCAAAAAATGTATATATTTTTAAACAAAACAAACCGGGTCATAATGAGTTTCCTCGTCATCCAAAATAACAACAAAGGCAGCTCTTTCAATATCATTCAAACTAGTCTTATTAATTCCACTTCTGAAATAAGCTCGTCTCGTTTTTGCCCAATCTGTTCTTTCTCCAGCAGTCAATCCAGCCAAATATTTCTCTCCTTCAGATGGTTCATAAGTATGATTGCAAATCACATCATATTGTTCTTGAAGTTCACAAGCGTCCAAAAGTCTCTTTCCGTTGTGAACGATGACTTTGAACCAAACTCCTCGACAGAATACGGCAACGTGTTTCGCATCATCCCAATGAAGAAGCCGATCAACTTCTTCGCCCGGAACACGACAGGTATTGAAGAGACGCTCGTATTGCATTGTGCAGAATGGGACCTTAGTTCTTGGCGAAATTGAGAACTGCAAATAACTGTCTACGGAAAATCGTGTGAATTACAGGACTTACTGGTGAAACTTCTTGTCTATCAACCATTCTTCTAAATTGTAGTGAGGTGTATGTAAGGTTCGCAGCACGTGAAGCTTGAATCTTTGTTGGATGCTCGTTGAGGGTGTCCTAAACAGAAAATGTATATTTAAAGATCAATATTTTTGTGCAGTCACTTACAAATCCATAATAGTTACTGTTGATCATAATTGGACTTCTTTGTCTCATATAAACAAACTCCTCCCACCAATCAGTAACATAATTGGTACTGAACCAAGATTTCAAAGTCAAATACCGTTGAAGACGACGACCAACTCCTTTTCTAAATCTTTCACTCAAAAACTCAAGTTCGGTGTATTCCTCATCATTGAGAATTGGGCGCATAGAGAGAAGATGCTTTTTAACCGTGTTATCCAAATTTGGCAATGGTAAACGTGGCAAGGCTCCTTGGAATGAGTGAAGCATTGGTCCGGCTTTTGAGATAATGTGAAGAATGCCCAACCAAAGTTTTGTCAATTTCGAAACTGGTTTTCCAGGCGACTCGTACATCCATCCTTTGTATTCCAAAAGAGTTTTTACAGTTAGTCGAAGTAATTGAACGAAAATCAGCCATAGGAGAGCTCCAGCAAAGAAAATCGAAATACTTTGACCTAAAAGTCCATCACTGAAAATATATGATTATAGATAATTAATGAATTATAAGGAAAACTCACCCAAAAACATAATGCACAATGTAGTTTTGAATTAACGGAATCAACCCAAAAGATAAATCATGTTTGATAACCGAGAAAACAGCAACCGCTCCAATAACCAATCCAAGAGTCCATGAGTTAGCAGGGAACATTCCATTCATGAAATCATTTTTGAAACGTCCAGCTCTTCTCTTATACGATCTACTGATACTTTGCCAAATATCGCGAAGAAGTTCTTGATCATAGCTCACAGATACACCATCATGAGTGACCGCAAATGAGAGAGCGGCCGCACTACGAGCCTCCGCCATTCTGAACTCTTTCAGTTACTTCTTGATAAATTACTGGTTGTGTTTAATAGGGTTAGCCGTGCTTCAAAACCTGAAAATATGTTTCTTTTTGTTTTTTGAAAAATTTGACATAAAATTCGTACTAAAGATTGATAAGAGAAAGAACGAACAGATAATGGATTGGAGTAAGGAAGAGAAGGCGGACGGCTGTTTCTTTTTTTTTCTAGCAGCAAGTCACATGGCCAGTTTGTTTTCCACTGCCGAGAAAAACAACAACAAAATTTTACATCAGCTATTTATCATTGAATTGGTTGAAAACAAAGCAATGATGATACGTTTTGAAATTCGACGAATGAAACATGTACGAAGGTTAGATAAACAAAAAAAAGTGAAAAATTCATTAAGGACAGAGTTTCACTTCATTTCAAAGTTTTTGTATACAACGAAAAGTACTACTCAACATAAAAGTTGCGACAAAATATGAGTGCGCAGTAGTATATTTTTTATTGAACTTTCTGTCAAGTTTGAGCGACTCTATGTACTTAAATTATGATTGAAAATCTTTGTCTATCTCTTTTTTTAGGTTTTTGTTTATTTACGTCGTGGAAAAGCAACGTGAGGAAACGAAAAAAAAACTTGGTGTTTGGAATCGTTGCTTCGTAAAAAAGTGCAAGATTCTGCTCGAAACTCCACTCCAAAAAATATTGTTCGTTTCTAGACCGCTGTTATAAATATTTATAAATAGGAATAGAAATTAATCAGGACGCCGCCTGATAGTTATTCAAGAAAAACAATGATAAACTGTTTTGGGCGACCATCCAAACACAACAGATGTTATCCCAATTTTTCTTATCATCCAAATGAACATTCGTAACATTTTCCCTAAACCAGCAAGACCAATAAAACCAAATTAAAAAACGAATGAATGAAATCCTTCTAAACAACTGGGTTGGGCGGTTTGTTGCCATAGTACATAGCGTTGGGTACATAGTACATTAGAACCCACCCATTTTCTTTTCTTTCTTTCTTTTCGTCGCTAATGTGAGAAATAATCTAGCAATGATTATCAACCAATTAAAAAAGGAACATTTACTGAAATTTAAATTGAAAACAACATAATTAATCATCAACTCTGATATTTAACGCCTTGTTAAAATAAATATTACGTGATTGATCTTAGCTGTTAAACATAAGGACATTTGATTCTTATTTAGGATTTTGAAAATAAAAGTTATCGGAAATACAAGGAACTCGTAGACAACGCCAAAAGGAAAATAATAAAAATTTCGAACTTTTATTTAGAAAAGGAAAAATAGTTTATCAATAGAAAGTCTATCAAAGCACCATGTGCAAATGAACTTATGTCGAGCGAATGATACAAATGTCTCACATCTCAAAATAAAACGCGGGAAAAGGTTCAGAATTATCTTATGGACGCTGACGGCGTGGCATACTGATTATTACAGTGCAAACGCGGCGTGGACATGATGTCATAAAATAGCAGATGTTCGAGAGACACAGAGATAAAGAAAAGGGGGAGAACTTGGTATCATCATAAACGTTGTCTGATCGGCCAAAGGTGAATCGTGAGTATAATGAACAGAAGATTTTATCTTCAATAATAACACATCTTCCGTATAATATGAAACCTTTGGCTCTTAAACCGAACTTGTTCGACATGAAACGTAGCTTCGAAATATAGAATTCCTTAAAATTAATGACCACATTTCACAAATTAATGAAGATTCAACAAATTGGGATATCAGTATTGATAAGATAAATTAAGTATCCTACGTGACTTCTGGAATAATATATACACCGCCTCAATCCTACCTACAAAACTATTACCAGGCTCAAAGGTCCTTCACGACTCAGCATTCCGTCATCTAGTTCAAAAACTAAAAACAACACGAAGATGTCTCTATTCCTCTCACAAAAACCCGTTGTAGCATTGTAGTGATCATTTTTCTCCACACGTGTCGAACACTTTGAAATAGGGAGGACAAAGTACGTAGTGCAAAGTATTTGCTACATGTGACTGATAAATTTATGAGGATGGGAGAATCTCTTTTTTCATCAGATAGAAAACCCTATTTGGAATATATTTTCACTTTGGAAAAAAACTGTTGTAGGTCGTCGTGGGCTTGACTCGTAATTAAAGACAGAGTACCACTTTATTTTAAGGTTTCTGTTTTTGAGTGAATTTAGCATTCGATACGGGATGACCCGCAATATAATTTTCTCAAACATTTAAAAGGAGCTAAATAATTGAAAAGACGCCAATTAATATTAGTTTTTAAACATCATTAAATTTATTTTATCTAAACGAATTATTGCGGGAATTTCTCTTTGAAAGGATTCCGAGAAAAGTGCTCATTTCTTCAGCTATTCGACAACAAAATGAAATTTAGAAACAATTGCGAAGCCCAAAAAGTATTAGTTTGACAATGAACATAGGAAAAATAAATATTTTAAATACCGAAAAACATGTTTTATTAATACAAACACGGTATGAAAGAAATTACAAGAACTATTACGGGGTACAGTGAATAAATGCAAATGAAAAGACAGGGAAAATACACATTTTTCAAATTTCAGTTTTTCGGGGACCGGCCCACAAAGGTTACGAAAATAACTATTTGGAAATAATTCCGAGCCACACGAATAACTGAAGAATTAGTCGAAAAAACTAGCAATGTACATTTTCTTCATTCGTCATTTTGACCCATTCTTCGTCGGAACTGCTCGATCCGGTCGACAAGTTCAATTGATCCATTTCATTGGCCACATCATCGTCATCGCGCAACGAAAACGGAATGAAATCAATTTTTCGTTTCAATACCGATTCTTCCATGTACGTTATGAGCGAAATATGCGGAGGAATGAAAAATGGACGATGGTTTTTGATTTCGGTTATTCTTTCCTGAGTGTCAGTATCCGTCACACCTGAAAATCGTTTCTTTTTTCAATTTCGAATGAAACTTTCGGTTACTTTGAGAATTGAGCCACAGGTATTGAGAAACTATGTGAGCAAGGAGTCTATCACTCGATGCCGGAAAATGTCCAACAAAAACAGTTTCACGGCCGCCGTCCGTTGGGGAACCAAACTCGGAACTGCTGAAAAGTTCACGAAGTTCCGTTTCCAAATGATCAACGAATGCCTAAAGATGTAATAATTATTTTATTCCATGAAATTAGAATTTAATACCCAATTCACTTTCCGACCCATCAATACAGCTTTGCTTTTGGCATCAATACGATTGTAGCACGATTTTCCGGAATAAGCCGGATGATCTGAATTTAATTTCAAGAAAATTTTAAACTGGTGAGATCAAGACTATTTTGTCATTAACAAATTGTCTGGAATTGCTATAATAGCCTTGAAGGCCATTTTTTCAAAATATATGAAAGATATATTTTAATTTTGAGATGAAAGTATTGTTTCTATTAGTTGTTTACAAATTCTGTTATATAAACGTGAAAAAACCTGTGTCAAAAAATCGACACGCCACGCGTGAGGGCAATGGGAAGGGTTGCGCTGCGTTGTCTTATTATCCCTCACCATACACTATTTCGCAAAATAGGAATTTTCACGTTTATGAAGCCGAATTTGTGAGACAATAATCCTATTATATATTTGAAAACGCCGAGAAAGTGTCTGTTAACACAAATCTGTTCGCAATTTTTTGTGTTTCCGAAGCTTTTTTCATAGTAAAATTCAAAAGTTACTGAGTGGAATTGAACTCGGATCGGTATACGTAAAGAAATGATTACTTAACCGGTAGACCATAGGGGTCACCGAAAGGGGATGAAATTTTTGAAACCTAATGATTGTGGATTTTCATTTCTTCATTTTTTTTTAATTTAGTCAAAATTCCATGACTTTTATGAAAAAATAGGTCAAAGAAACTAGGTCAAATTTGTTATTTGTTGTCATTTCTGAGTTGATATTCATTCTTTTAAAATTTACTCGAAGAAGATGATCATTGGGACTCCCAATTTTGGAGGGATATTAATTGGAAAAAGTGAGGTGAGCTAGAGTAAGAAGATTACATCAACCTCTTTTCAGAGTCATTTCTGTATTTAAGACGCTAATGATAATCATTTTAGAAGACTAAATAATTCGATATGTAATGAAATGAGATAAGTATGGTTGGTTTTTTTGAGAATATTCCAGTGAAATTGCTAAACTTTAAATTAGGAGCTTTTCGCCGCGCAGCGGCGTTGGAAAAACGATCAAAAGTATTGGAATGCGTGCCGAAGGCGCGGAAGAAGCGAGCCGCAGGCGAGCTTCTTCTGTGCCTTCGGCTCGCATTCGAATACTTTTCGATCAAGAAATTTCGGTCCCGACAACTAAATTCAAAAGGTGTGAAATCTCCAAATAATTGAAAGTGACGCCGAAGGCGTGTAAGGGGCGAAGCCGGAGGCGAGGCGTAGAAAAAGATATTAGGTAATTATGATGAGCTTAGGTTAAAGAGAGCGAAATCCAAACAAATGGCTTTTAGATTACCCAATTTTAAATAAATTTATGGTCGTACCTGTAGAAGCAATACAATGTTTTTCCAACACATATTATATTGGTAAATGACATTAAAATATTAAAGAAAGACTTTACGGAGATAATGAATGTACCTTAAATAATAGACGTAATTTTCTATAACCACGTAAAAGCCGGGAAAACGAGCTTCGAAAAAATGGCCGAGAAAATGTTTCAACCGACGAAAACTAACTTTTGTAATTAGAATGACGTCTATTTCAATTTAAGGTACATGTATTAGCTCCGTAAAGTAATCCTTTATGTGCGCCGAAAGCGAACTACAAACCAGGAAAACCACCGCGAAGCGGTGACAGTTTTCCTGGTATAAATATAATGAAAATATAAGCACGGTTTTGGAGTTTACTTATAATGTTGACTTTTAGACTAGACCCATTTTTTATTGATTGGTCAAAGAGCGAGGTCACAGCAGAAGCGCCACTTTTTTAAATAAAAAAAAACTAACGTTTTCTGCCATCTACCTCCACTGGCTTGTTTTTGATTGGTGTCACAGACTTTCCACCCAACATACACCAACCACTTGGTTTCGCATCTTCTTCTTTTAGTTCCATCTTTCCGCCATTTTCAAGAATTCTACGTTGTTCAACTTCCTCTTTTTCAATGAACTCGTTCCAGACCTTGAAAAACAATTTATGTTTCACAATTCTTCTATTTTAATCATTTATACTTGCTCTGAAAAAAGCTTCAAGCAAATTACCTTCATATTATGTTTATTTTCAAAAAGTTTATCGAACGCCGTATACGGTTGAGTACAAATGTCAGAGAAATCTTCGCAAATATCCTCCAATTCGGTGAATGTAAGCAGAGTTCTCGCATGCTCAATACGTCTCCACTTTCTAGCTCCCATGTTTCTTTTAATATTAACTCCATCAGTATCCAAATCTCCGTGGAGCATTCTGGGCCTTTAGAGCACTTTTTAAATATGCTTTTATAAAGTTTCTTACTTTCTTTCATGTTTTCTTTGTTTCATTGATCTTGGATTATGCAATTGCTCAATCGATACGCGACGCGCATGATAATCGACTTCATCGCCGCTTTCAGACAAGTCGTAGCTTGAAAATGTTAATTTTAGAATTTATTAAATTTTATAAGCTTACTCCGCATAATCGTGATCTTCAATTCGAATTGGTGTCAATTCGGAAGGTTCTTTTCTTGTAACACCCATGGCTTCAGAAGCAAAAAGTAAGAAATTTGTGAGAGGTAGAACGCTGCAAAACGTATTATTTTATTGACAATCGATTAACACCTGCCGCGAATCAAGCTACGCAACAGCCTAAACAAAAAATCAATAAGTGAAAAAGATAGACACTCCAGTATTTTGCAAGGAAAGAAGCAAGTAGATAATGGAAACGATGGATATTTAATGAACATTATACTGAACTTTAAAAAACCGAAAATAACTATTGTTTTCTTTTTTTTAATGTTTTAGTTAAAAAAACATTAAAATTTTTAATTTTCTAAGTTACCAACGAATCAACGAAATGTGCTAAACATTGGTGCAATCATAAAATTGCATTAGCGTATTTTTTGTTTTCAATTGCGTAATATTACACACCGAATCGCAATTGTAAAGACCATCGGAACCAACGAATGAGCGTGTAAAAAGCGCGAACTCTCAATAGGTTTCAATAGAGCATACTTGCAGAGAATACAATTCCAGACATCGATAATCGGAACTCAGGAAAATTAAGGCTTATTTACATCTAAATATATTTGAAAAATTACGAGAAAAACATATTTGGCCACTTAATCTTGACAATTTCATTTTTGAGACAATCAGGTAGTAATTTTGCAAAATAACTCTTCAACGAAACCATTGTTCAATTAGCTCTTTAAACATATGATGTCTCTGACATTTACTGCCATAAAATAAATTGTTATCTTATCAATAACCGCACAACTGAGCTTGAACTATTCATTTTGCAATCTTTTCACCTTACATTTTCGGTAGTAGATTTCTTTCTCCATTTTTAGAACAATCATGGACAAACTTCACAAAGGCTGGTTCACTGAATTCTCCCCCGATGATCTCGAAAAAATCAACGGAACGGGTAATCAAGACTCAAAAACATTGAAATCAGATGGCCAAGAAATGGGCGGCGCGTGGCCAGGACAGGCGTTTTCTCTACAAGTGAAAAATGTATTGTTTCATGAAAAAAGCAAATATCAAAATGTTTTGGTCTTTGAAAGGTGAGAAAATATGTCAGACTTTTAAAAAACTGAAAAAAAATAAAATCGGGATTTTTTCAAATCTGCAATTTTATGTAACCGTTATTGCGTACAAACTACCTACAGTAACTTCGCAATTGGTGGAAATTTGAATTTTTACATTTACACGAAAAAAACTGCGATACTGTTTCAGCACCACATATGGCAATGTCCTAGTTCTCGATGGAATCATTCAAGCAACCGAAAGAGACGAGTTCTCTTATCAGGAAATGCTAGCCCATCTTCCACTTTTCGCGCATCCAAATCCTAGAAGGGTAAAACTTATGAAAATCATTTAAAAACTCACTTTTTTGAAAATAGGTCTTGATTATCGGCGGCGGTGATGGTGGAATTCTTCGCGAAGTTTTGAAGCACGACCAGGTCGAAAAAGTGACAATGTGTGAAATTGATGAAATGGTCATTGACGTTTCGAAAAGGTGAATTATAATTTGAAATGAAAAAAACCAACAAAAATTTTATTTTTAGATTCCTTCCCGGAATGTCTTGCGCATTTTCCGATCCAAAACTCGATCTCTATTGTGGAGACGGTTTCGAATTCTTGAAAAATCACAAAGTTCGTTGAATTTTCCACTTAATCCAAAACACTTCTAAAATTTGTTGCAGGACGAGTTCGACGTCATTATCACCGATAGTTCCGATCCAGTCGGTCCAGCTGAATCACTCTTCGGTCAATCATATTACGAATTGCTCAGAGATGCTCTAAAAGAAGATGGAATTCTTTCATCTCAAGGTATTGTTAAGATTTCTAAAAGATCAACGTATCCTATAAAATCCTAGGTGAATGCCCATGGATTGATCTTGAATTAATCAAAAAATTGATTAATATGTGCAAAACAATATACCCGGTAGTAAAATATGCGGTTGGGAGTGTTCCAACATATACTTCTGGTTTTATGGGTTATACAATTTGTGCAAAATCTAAGGTATAATGCAAGAACTAATAAATTCATTCGTTTTCCTAAATAACTGCATGTCACTACTTACTTAAAATCCTAAGTTTTTTAATTAATGTTGTGTTGGTTCGTCATTAGTTCTTATTCATTTCCAGGAGAATCAGTTTGGCTTCATCTCGAATTGATCAAACATTTGGTCAATTTCAATCGAAAAATCTTTCCAAATGTCAATTATGCTCAATCGATCGTTTCTACTTATCCATCAGGAAGCATGGGTTATTTGATTTGTGCCAAAAATGCTGTGAGCTTCTTGCATGAATAATAATTAGACTAATTGACAATTAAACAGGGAAATAAAATTTAAAATTTTCAGAATCAAGATGTAACCACCCCATCTCGACAACTTTCCAACGACGACATCAAGAGATTGAACCTTCGATTCTACAACTCCGAAATGCACAAATCAGCATTCGTCCTTCCACAATTTGTCAAATCAGCACTAGAACAATAATTATATCTACAATAAATAGAATTAATAAAGTTTTCAAATGTTCAGATCGGAATTCATTTTACAAAGCGAACGAATGCGACAAAAACAATTTAAATAATTTAACTTTGTGCGATACTTGCTCACTAATAAACGATAAAATACAAGGAAAAGATCATTGGGAGGGAGTGAAAAATATTTTTTAGATAAATAAGGTTTAAACGAGAACAAAACAAATTAAATATAACAACGAAAAATGTTTTCTGATAAAAAAATAAACAATGGGAAGGAGGACCAGTACTTTTAATCTTCATTTTTTTCATGTTTACGTTTTCTACTCCTCGAATTATCTGAAAATTGAGATTTTTTTTTAATTTCCAATATTTTTCCAAAAATTACCTTCAACTTTGAACGAAATATCAAATTCCTGATCAGCACCCAAATACGAATCAGAAATGAAATATAATTTATATGTATATTTTCCAGGTTTCGGTGCGGCAAAGTCCAATTTCATTTGTGCTTTTTCATTAATAATCAATCTCTTAATCGAGAATAATGAATTTGTCGCTTGCTCTCCAATAACAAGCCACCATCCTTCTTCTTTACGTTTCTGTGGGAATAATGGTGCAACAACAGGCGGTGCCAAACCATCAATATCATTGTCACGTTCCATTGAAACTCCAACAACAACGCTGTCTGATCTGTAATTTAGACATTTCGAAAGTGAAAAGGATTCATGTTAAACTAACTGAGAAACAGTATCACTTTCCAACTCATGCTCGACTTCGATCGAAGGGTAATGATTACAAAATTTAGCAACGTCAGCTAATTGAGCTCCTTCCATGCCAAGAATTTCCATTCTGTCATCATTCTCCAATTCAAGCATTTCGAACACTGATTCCACCTTCTAAATAAACAAAAATTTTGATAAATTAACTTCATTATCAATCAATACCTTTTCTTTAGCTCGTTCCAAAAGAGCAGCAGTACAATGCGGCAATTGTTTGAGATATGGTTCGTTACTATACATAGCTTGAGTAAGCATTTGAGACAATTCCATTGCATGAATAGCTGGTGACAACCATCCATTACTTGACAACACATCCACACACGCTTGAACCAATCGAATCGCTTTCAGAACAATTAATTCAGTATCTTTATTCAATTCAGCTGTCAATTTGACACGGGACAAATGTGCATGAAGTAAAAGATTGACCTGAAATTTTTCATAAAATTATTTTGTATTCACGTAGTTCAACCTACTTTTACGTGTGGATCGGTGAATTTTTGGTTTTTCAATTGCCCAGGCAACCTTCCAGCCAATTGTTTCAAAATAACATCTTCCTTATGTCTCATCGGCACATTTGCAAACTCACTCGCGTTTGCGATGATTTCAACAAGTGCTCGCATTTTGGTTTTCGCTTGAAGTGACATTGAGAACAATTCTGAAATTGCAATTTTAGTTATTTAATATAATCATAATGTAATCTTACCAATAGTAGTGTATGAAATGTAATAGTATGAAGCAATCATTCCCAAGTTCAAAGACAAAGTGTCCATATCATCTTTGATAGCGATACACTGAAATATTATTTGAATAAAAACCAAAATATTCTCGAATTTTCACAAACCTTGCTGTTTTCCAAATTTTTCAAGGTATTTTCAACCAATTCTGAAAGAGCATCCGATAAATGTCTGTGTGAAACTCCTTGCAAATTGTAGTAATTCGGATTTTGTGTCATTCGTCGGTACAGCAGTGTCCATGTCAAATACTGAAAAAAAGAATCATTGTTTATCATAACTTTTTTTTAAACGACGATTCACAAGAATTCTTCAATCGCAAAAAAGTTTAGCCCACGGAGGGACTTGAACCCCCATCCCCGGTTCCGGAGTCCGGTACCTTATCCATTAGGCCACGCGGGCTCGAAGAAATAAGGTACGTTTCTTGCATACAACCCCAGAAAACGTGAAAAAACGAGAAAAGTACGTGTTTCTGGAATTTTATTTTCTATATTTTTTTCACGGAAAGCGGTTTTCATAATAAATTAAAAACACTCACATCAATTGCATCTTGCTTATTTTCAATGGTCTTTGTCACGATTTCAGCATTGAAGTGATCATGAAGACAATGATCCAAATGAGATTCAACTGGTAACGGGTCGAACAGGAACTTTTTGAAATAAGATTTCTTTGACGATTGACACATAACAACACATTTTGCTGGAATATTTTATACTTTCAGATAAATTATGGCATATACACTTACCCTCCGAATCAGCATTTGGTCTATTAGCCAACCCAACCATATGCAACATATCACCAATCGGATAATCTTCATAAACGTGATATTTTCCGTTGTAGAATTGTGTATCCATGATGATCACCAAAAACGCGCTCATCTTGATTTGATAACACATTCCTCTTGGTACAATACACACTTGAATTGCTCCACTTGTGAATAATTGCTCAACAATCTCAACATCCTTCGAACTCGTTCCTTCGTGCAAAAATCCAACACCACAAGACACTGTCTCTTTGAGTGTTTCATCTTCAATCAAATCCAAAAGTGTCTGGAATGTCTCATCTTGTTCCGAAATGTGCAAGAATCGTTTCGGCGTTCCATCAGCCAATGCCATTGTCAACAATCCAACAGCTGTCGGTCGAGTCTGTCTTCGAACTGGAACAAATACCAATGCTGGTTTTGGTCTCAATTTTCCGGCATGTCTTGAAATCGACTGGTAGACTGGGCGTTCCATTGCTGCGAATCTTGAAGCGTTGTGAGAAAGATTGAAACCTTTGATTTCGAGCTCAAGAGGAACTGGTCTGGTAATTGGAAGGAAATTGAAGGTAGCAGATGCCGAGCATCCGAGCCACATTCCAAGATCTCTTGCATTTGTCAAAGACGATGAAAGTGCAACAATTCGAATGGAAGATTCCAACTGAGCCGAAATGTAACGCATTCTTGAGCAAACAACTTCAAGAACTGGCTGAAAATAAATTTTTTTAATGAGAATATATAAACAGGTATAAACGTACCCCATTGCTGGCACCAATCATGTGCAAATCATCAGCAATGAACAATTTAACCGCTTGAACGTTCTTTCTTTGTTTCCATCTTCTTGAAACATTATCCCATCGTTCTGGTGTGGCAATGATCAACTTTCCTCTTTGTAACAACTTCAAATCAGTGGATGGTTCACCAGTCAGAAGAACAACTTGCTGTTCAATAGCTGGTTCAATTCGCTGTTTCCAATCGGCCAAAATCTTCACAGCCATATCTTCCATCGGTGTGACATAGACACATTTGGATTCCGGCATGTTTTCAAAATGTCGAAGAATCGCCAACTCTGCGATAACCGTCTTTCCTGACCCATTTGGAGCACAAACAATCATGTTTTCATTACTTTCATAAACCGTTCGGAAAACTTGAGTTTGAATTGGATTGAAAACTTTCAATTCAGCATCTCTGAACACTTTCTCGAACGCTTTATTGTTAACCGCAGAAATTGGAAGTGGTTGAAGATCAAGCAATTCAGTTGGTGGTGGATATTTCTCCGGAAGGATCAAATGACGGAACGACACTGGGAGAACCTAAAAAAAAACAGATTTCCACTGTAATATCTGAAAAACAAAAAAAAAACTAACAGTTTCAGATCCAATCCATCTATCAGAAACGATTCGAACAAAGTAGAGTGGTGGCATTGGATCAAACATAGGAACGATCATTTTGACAACGTGCTCATCGGTTGAAAATTTTTGTTTCAGCAAGAAGAATTCATGATGCAAAATCTTTTCACCATCTGTATCTTCAACAAAAATCCAAAAACCTTCAGCATTTCCATGAACTTTATCATCCCATTGGAAATCTGGAGTGATTGTCAATTCGATTCTCATTGTTGTTCTTGTGATTGGTTGAATCAATGTTGTCATCTCAAGTTTTGGGAATTGTCGAATGAACTTGTAGAGAGGTTTTCCCATTTTTGGCATTTTGATCAAATCTCCCAATTGATGTTGATCCAAATCGTACAAACGATCAAATGAATAATTCTTCTTGTCAATCGATCTCA
This sequence comes from Caenorhabditis virilis, assembly GCA_964036255.1. Lineage (NCBI taxonomy): Eukaryota > Metazoa > Nematoda > Chromadorea > Rhabditida > Rhabditidae > Caenorhabditis > Caenorhabditis virilis. The sequence goes on from OZ038416.1 coordinate 7,879,256, forward strand.
CAACTTCATTCGGAATCTTCTTGAATTGATGCAATGGGTTCAATGATCCCCATTGTCTTTGAGTGACCATTTTACACAAACACAATACTTTTTGCGCCAATCCAGCCCATCCTCTCCACAAAACAATTTCATACAACGCACGGAACAAACGCCCAGCTGATTGAGCAACAAAAACCATATCTGCTTGAAGGGCGAATCCTTCCAATTTCAATTGTGAAATATAGGCTTGTAGAAGAACATTGGTTTTCGCCGATGCTTCATCCAACGATTCTTTGATAGGAATTGGAGCGTGTTCTGCCAATTTTTGCAATTCCAACTTTTCCTCCTCGCGAACGGACAACAATTTGAATTCCGAACTCATCGAGAAAATACGGAACAAATCAATATCCGAACTTGTTTCAATCAGAAGCTTGTTGTATGTTTGCATAGATTCATAGGTACAGTAAAAGTGTGAAGCAATTCTTCCGAGCTCTGTTGCCTGAAAACTGATACTAAATGAACATCAACATTTCAAAAAACGATACCTGGATGATTCCACTTCTCTTATCATACTTCACCAATCCAGCTTTATCCAAAAGTGCGCAAGCTGTATGGATCAAATCAGCTCTTCTTTGCTCCAATAAAGGATCAGCTCTCGCTTGTTCATGAGTGATTCCATAAAGTGTTGGGTTCTTCAACATTCGCACAAACAAATAAGTGTAACCCAACCAGTTTGTCGCCTCGCTGACGCTGCTAACAGTTCCAAGAACAACTTCAGCATTCAACATGTCAGTAAGTCTTGAAATCATTTGACTTTCAACAGGCAGCTAAAATTTATATTTTCAGATTTTTTAAAGGAAAAAAATGCTACTAACCTGTTGGTTCATCAGAGACAAATAATATTGAAGTTCTGAGTGATTTGTGATAAGAATACCCTCTCCTTTCGAATCATATTGCGGTCTTCCAGCACGTCCAAGCATTTGCATAATATCCAATGCGCCCAATTCAGTCCATCTTCCCTTTTCTGGGTTGTAGATTTGTGTTCCCTTGATGATAACAGTATGAGCAGGAAGATTAACACCCCATGCCAATGTTGCAGTAGAGAAAAGAACCTGAAGAAATCGTGATAATTTATAAAAAACAATATCTTTAATATCACCTGAATATGCCTATCAGCAAACAAGTCTTCAACAAGTGTACGATCAACGCGATTCATTCCAGCGTGGTGAATAGCAAAACCATAAGGCAACAAATCTTTCAAATCCAAATTTTTTACTTGTTCCGCTTCTGTTCTCAAAATTTCGGTACTGGCGCTTCCTTCTCTCATAAAGGCGGAAAGGGTATCCTTTTCAAGACACGCATCTCTGATAGCTTTTGCCGTTTTCGCTGTTTCTTTTCGAGAATGAACAAAAACGAGCACTTGACTCTTTCCAGCATGTTCCATGATTTTGTCATAAACAACTTCATTCATTGCTTGGAATCGTTTCAAAGCCTTTTTCTCTGTCACTCCAATGTATTGTTGTTCGAGCGGAACTGGACGATAACTATTGTCAAAATAGTATAAATGTTCAGGTTTGACACGAAGGAAGGTGGCAACATCTTGATAATTTGGCAAAGTAGCTGAAAGCCCAACCAATCTGCATTCATCATGATTTTGTTCCATTTGTCGAATAGTACGAACAACAATTGCTTCCAGAACCGGACCTGAAATTTAATTTATTCAATATTGAAAATTTCTATTATTTCGAACCTCTGTCATCGTGCAACAAATGAATCTCATCAATAATCAACAGCCGAACCAATTGATTATAAGCTCTTTCGCCGCCTTTTCTGGTTACAACATCGTACTTTTCAGGAGTACAAACAATAACTTGAGTTCCCATGAATTGTTCCTTACTCATTTGAGCATCACCAGTCATTTCACCGACAGTGATTCCAAATGGTGCCAATCTCTTTGAAAAACTTCCGACCATTTCTTGTACAAGCGATTTCATTGGAGCAATGTAGATACACTTGAATTCGTCCAATTTGACGCTTCCATCTTCGTTCAAATGCTTTCCAATTTCATGTAAAATTGTCAAAAGCGCTACATTAGTTTTACCAGCTCCCTAGAAAACAAGATTAGAGCGATTTTTCATAGTAAATTCCCAACTTACAGTAGGAGCGCAAAGTAGCAAATGTTCATCTGATTTCAATGCACTTTCGCACAATCTCGACTGAATTCTATTCAAAGATTTGTATCCATCAAACGCTGGTTGTGCCCATTTTGGCAATTCACTAACGCTGATCAATTTTTCACCTTCAGCAAATGGTTTTGGTTTCAAAGCTGGGACATGGATCTCCTCGTAGCTTTTCTTCTGTTTCCTGAATGATCCATCAGGAAGCTCACATCTGAAGAAAAACCATTATTTGTATATAAAAATCAATTTAAAAAGTATTTACCTCTTGTTACTCATCAAATGAGATCCTTGACTGAATGAAAGATCATTTAAATCCAACATTTTACGTCCAGCTTGCCATTGACCGGCATTGATAGCTTCTTCCGCAGCAGCTGCCGCCTTTTTCGTTCTTTCTTGATCTCTTTTAGCCTTTTCCGTCTAAAAATCGGATAAATCTTGAAATAGTAAATATCAAATTAAATACCTGAACAAGATCCTCCGAACCAGTCTCTTGCAATTGTGCCAAAATATGGTGTAATTCTGGACGACCAACCATTTCCTCTTCAAGTTGTCGTTTCTCATCGTCACTCGCTTGCCGCAAAAGTGTACAATACAGAATCATCAATCTGTTTTGACGAAGAATTTTGATAAACTCGAATTGGTCGAAACCGAGGAGAAGAACAAGTTGATTTTCAGCATCACGATCGTCAGAAGCGTTCTAAACAAATATTTTGGGTTTACATTTAAATATGACGTTCATGTGTAGTAGAAAAAATTCCCCCGAAATTTGAAATATCTAGAAGTCACAGTTCTTACAGCAATAACACTAAAAAAAGTTTTTAATAAATAATTATAAATCAAATATTCCTTTTTCTATCTTAAGTATGGCTATTTTCTCAGCTTTAAACAGTAACATTTTTTTTCTAAAATATTGAAATTTGTTTTTTTTATAATGGAGAATTGAGCTATATAACAATCATGAATATTTTTGAATTTCTTAAAATTACCTTCAAAATATTGACAACTTCCGTCTGCTTCTGTTGTGCCATCAAAGGATCTTTATAAAACTTTGCAAGAGATCTTTGAATCCAATGTGCATCAATATCGCGTGGATGCAAAACACCACGAGCTTTTTGCTCCTCTTCCTATAATTTTAAATTGAAGCATCATTTTTTTAAAAAGCAAAACGTTACATCTAAATATCCGTCACCCTTCAATGTACCAGCAAAGTCGGTATCAACCCCTTCTTCCTCATCAGAATCATCACTGTCACCTTTAATTTCTTCGACAACTCCGTCCTCTTCTTCTTCATCCGAATCGAATTGGACGTTTACACCTTCATTTTCGTCGATTTCGTCCTAAAACATATAATAAATATAAAAATATGATTAAATTCTCCTACCCCTTCAATTTTACTGTCCTCATCAATTGAGAAATCTGTAACTTTTTTCGCCAAATTGATAAGCACAGCAGTTCTTTCATCGGTCAAAGGTCCAAGAAGCTGTTCAACCTCCTTTTTCTTGTCTTTCTCGCGAATTTTATCATTTTTGAGTGTGATGAGAACTTCATCAGCTGCACCACAAAGAATATCTCGTGGCTGATCACCAATCGCTTCTTGAATAAATGCCAGAATAACTTCATACGTTTGTTTTGTTTCTTGTGTTCTTGGCTTATATGATCCCATTAGTTCTGTATTATCTCCCAAAACACTTTTACTCATCAATCGCATTGATTTGTCGTCATCCTTTCTCTTCCTAAAAATTTTTTTTATTTTTTAATTAAACTTCCTTTTAAATTTAGTTTACTTTTTCTTTTTCTGTTCCTGCACCGGTGCTTTCGATTTCATTGCTCGATCACCCATTTTAACCGATTGAAAATGTTTATCTGTCAATGGCATTACTTCTCCAGTTGGCTCTTCTCTTCCACGACGATCAGTCAATTTATAATCGACCGACAGAACCAAATTGGAGTTGGCCCGGTACTCATATTGCTGCACTCTTGCCAATTCGTCAGCCATCTTGAAATTTGGTTTATTTAATTTCCTCGATTGATTAAATTAAACCTGTAAAATTATTATTTAACGAATATTTTCTTGAATAATTGAGTTTTAGAGATAAGGTCAAGGTGATATGAACCAAAGCGACGAATAGAAAAGAATTTCAACATTAAGTAGTTTATGACAAATAATTATTAAAGAATTATTACAACTATAAAACTTCCGGGAATGTGTACGAAAACTAGACGAAATAAAGCTCACAATCATCAAATAAATATATTTCACAGGAAATAAATTTTTGTAACATAAATGGCCACTAACTAGAATGCGTTAAATAGGTATTAAAGCATAATGCGTCATTCGATGAGATATATACAAAAATACAATTATTCTTGTTTCGATGTGGAAGGAACACTCGCTTCTTTATCCAAACGAAGCTTGATATCATGTTGGACAACAATATCGGCAGCGGTGTACAAATGAATCAAACTGATTGCAGATTTAACAAAGGCGATGAAGAACGCAAAGAACGCGAAAATCGACATGAGATATACTCCAAAGATGGATGGTCCTGGATCAGTGAAAAATGTTTTTGAGGTATGTAATCTTTTTCAAACCTGGCCAGAACGCACGAAGGTAGAGAAGAATGTAGAATGCTTCGTTTCCACCGCACATGAATCCAAGGAAAAGGCGATCGGTGTAATAAAGATGGAGAATGAAGTTGGAACTTTGTTTGTGAGAGGTAGCTTTGGACAAGTCTGTAGCGTGAAGATGGAGCCAGTGAGACGCAATATCAATGACAGCGGAGAGTTGAAGTAGGAAAAGCCAGTTAGGATAGAATTTGCAAAGTGCCATGACCAAGGCCAAAAGAGCACATCTAAATATATAATACCATTATGGTTTTCTGTGAAATGTGAGTACCTGTCGGTCAATTGATCGAGCATGGCTCCAAATCGACTCGACTGATTGTAAGTTCTGGCTGCCCAACCATCGAACGCATCAAGACCAGCACTCAAAGCGTAACTAAAAATCTCAAAAGATACTTAAGAAGGATTTAACATTATAAAATACCAAAGCATGGCAGTTCCTGGATTCGTCGACATATAATACATTGAAATTATGGCTAGAATTATTCTTCCATAGCCGATAAGATTGGGATAAAATAGCCAGACATTATTATTGTCTGACATATCTAAAAAATGATAATGTTATTAAAAGATCAATAACCTTTCGAGGAAAAAGAGTTCGACTGAAAAACGCAGATGGAGCGAATGCTTTTGAATGAAAATGAGATTTAGTCAAAATTGGAAAAAAACGATAATTCAAAAAAAGCCACTTAGCAACGAAAACTAGTAATTTGCAATTAACAAAATAAAGAAAAACCCGATCAATTAGCTTAAACAGAGTTGGCATGGTAACGTTCAGAATTCAAAAAATAACTGGAAAAACGAATTTACAATTTCAATTTTTAAATGCTGAAACTTGATTTGTAATTGTTATTCGTAGATTTAATTCGATAATTATAATAAGTTTCCTATAAAATAAAGAAAATTAGATTACGTTACTGAGAACGAAAAATGACTAGCCTAAATAAAAAAAAATAATAAAAATATCGGCATTAAAAAAACAGAGTCAACGTTTCGCAGCAATAACAAAATAAATAAAAGATTCAATAGAAAATGAGGAACAAGTAATTTTTTCGACAGTTTCTATTATTTCAAAAAAAAACATCATTTTCGAAAAACGGATCTTTTCAAATTTGGCTGCGTACATAGGTGTTTATGTTACGTTGGATACTCAGCTAACCTGGGAGACGCAGACGATCAGACAAAAAATTAGATGCACCAATTTTGAGCAAGAAACAAGTACATTTTTTGGCTTCGTGGTGTTTCATGTGCATTACGGGAAAATTTTCCTGAAGAATTTATTTATCCGCATGAAGGACTTCTAATTGGAGTCTTTGGGAAGCCTCTTGAAAGAAAATAAAAATATGTCCTGCGTTGTAAATTGAAGGAACCAATTTTTCTGACATTTTTATTGTTAACTGGATAAATAGAGAACTGTAAGAGTTGGCGGTCGGTTGATGGTCCCAAATTGCGTCGCTGATCGCATTTTAAAGGTTTTCAGATGTGATAAATGACTCCTGGATGAATGAAAGTTTGATTCTATATCGAATGATGCCAAAATTAGCCGAGGAGCGCCATAAAACAAGATAAATAGAAGGATTTCGTTGGTGCGAAAAAAGTTAGACCCCACACTTGGTTTATATCTGGATAAAAATTTGAATAATTGCGTTGCGGGCAAATTTCACAACTCAAAGCTTTAAATGTATAAAAGGATGGGAACAAAAGCTTTAAACCAGCTCTTTACCTGAAAGAATGACAATTTTATGTGAACCAGTATTTTTACCATTTTATGGTTTCTATTCCACTTTTTGTGTTTCTAGAGAACAAGCTCTTTAAACTGAAAAAATACATTTCAGTGTAAATTTCGAAAATTCTTGATTTAAAACATTTTCCTTCAAATTTAAGCTTAAAACCTTATTTACTCATTTTTATTTACTCAATTTTTTTTCACGACACAAACTAAAAGAATTTGCAACTAAGCTCATTTTGTTACTTTGGTGTTCTTGTCTGGTTAAAAAAGTAAAACCAATTTGCGGGAGCATCCCCCATATTGTCAAAAAACGAGGATAAAAATAAATCCATAATTTTCAAAAATACCTACTAACCTCATCTCCTAATTGCATTTCTAAATACCATTTTCATTCAAAAATCCCCCCTTGAAGTGGCATTTGACCCACTTCATTTTTTTTCCACCCCACCTCCCGTAATATTTTGTAAAATGCCGAAAACATTCGATGTATACATTCAAATTCTAATTTCCAGCGATTTTTTGTTTTCATTTCATCCCGACGCCGCTTTTTCGTATGAATGTTGTATAAAAAGGCAAAACCGTCTAACAACAATTCCCGAAACATTTATTTTTTTTTGTTGTTATTTTCTCTGCTCTTTTTACACCATTCCTGAAAAAAGACGGATTTATTTTCATTTCATCCTTCAAAGCAGCAACCAAAACGACATCCAAATGCCGATTATAAATAAGAACATAGATGCATTATGACTTATCCCCCCAACGCCCCGCTTTTTACTATATACTTTGCTCTTTTTATAAAAATATAAACACAACACAACATAATTCAAAAAGATAGGGACACGAAATTCATATTCCAATTTTTTTTGCTTCTTGGGAAAATTCTTGAAATTTGATATCACTCTCTTCCTTTGTGCATCATAAGATCCTCTCTTCATTTTTGACTTTTTCAGACGTTTTGTTTTAGACAATGGCTTCGCGATCGAGACAATCGAGATCTATTCCAATACATCGGCGTAAGTTTTTCTTTCTATTTTTATTTGGTTTTATGGCATTCTTCAAAGCAATAAAAACATTTTTCGAATTTTCGAATTTTATTGTTTTCGAATTAATTCGCAAAATAATCTTCATCAGTTTTTCTTATAGTTTTTTTTCGGTTACTAGAAATTATTTTAAAAAATTATTTAATCTACAAATTAGTATGAAAAAATATTGGAACAAATTGTATAACAAGCCTATAAAATTGTACTCCTAAAAATGGTTTGAAAGTACTTAATTTTATTATAAGAATGACGGACGCATCCAAAAATGAAACAGTAAACATCATTAGCTGCAGTTAATTTTTCATTTTAACATGATTTCTGAATTTCGCTTCTTTGGATCATCTGAAAACTTACATGTAATTCATGCATTTCCAGTTTATCCCCTTTAATGTATTCAGAATCACTTATTATTAATGAATTCAACAAAAAAACATTTTTTCGGGTGCCCTTGGGTTCAAAACAGCTCCCTCAAAAGTGCGGAAAACAGGTGGTGCAACTACCTGTTTTTGAGATAGGACCGTTTTTGGCGAAATGAAGATTTCAAACTGATTTTTTTGTTGTTTTTAAATTAATATTTGAGACGGTGATTCTGAGACGGTTAACTTCAAAATTTAAAATGAGTAAACAGAAACTTTAAAGGAGGACTTCATCGAGACAATGAATGATAGACATCATACTCATTTCACTTTGTTGAGGATATATTGAAAATATTTCAGTTGGTGAAATAAATTCAAAGATTTTCTCTACAAAATGAGCTATAATTCGAATAATTTGGTTGAGTTGTTCGAAAGTTAGAGGTTGTCAAAAGTGGTTAGGGTCCTTAAAGACAAGGTGTCACTTTTTTAAATTGTCATTTTCTCTACTTCTACTAGACCAAATATAAAAATTTTTACACCAAAATATAGATAATTTCTTCATTTATAAATTTCGAACATTTTTAAAATTCAATTCATAGAAAATAGACATCATACTCATTCCAAATCTCATTTCAAAATTTTCTAAAAAAAAATACAGGCCTTCAAAACAATGGCCTAGAAAACGTTTCCACCAAAACATCCACCTGCATTATTTATCGTTTTCTCGGGTTCTATGAAGTCTTAGAAAAAATTTAAACAGGTTTGGATTTTAAGACAAGTTTGGAGGACGAATTCTATTTTAATTTAGGCAAATGGCCCATAAAGTAATTTTTATTAAAAATGTTTACGAAATTCGATGTAGTACCTATCTTTCAGGATCACGTTCCGCCCATCAACCATATCATTCAATAACTGAAACTTATATGAAGGAAGTTACCAGCCGTCCGTTGGCCACCCAAGATGATGCTAATTTTCCCGAAACTATTTATGTCACCGACGATGACCAGGGAAGATATACTCCACCACTTGTTAGAACGTTTGTCACCAATGAATATGCTTTATTTTGAAATTGTCTATTTTCAGCCGTGAATACCCAGTTTTCCGAGTTGATAATTCTCCTTCCCGAGTCACTGAAACCTTCAAAGAGACTCTTGATTATGAAGAATATGGAAAATTTCCAAAGAATCTTCCAAACCCAACATTCAATATTATTCCACCATCTTCAAGAACCGTATCCCTCAAATTATTAAATATTATTTTTAAAATTGACAAAGTTACAGAAATCGAGTGATCCTGGAACCAGACCAAAGCTCCCAATGTACGAAGAATATTTGATGAAAAAACCACGAATCGATGAGAATCATAACCCTCCAATTGCCCGAAATATTCTCGAAAATGCTCCAAAATCCCCTCAAAAAGCTCCACGTGGAAATTTCCGACATATCGATTCTTCCGACTCATCCGATAATGGTTCAAAAAATGGAGAAGTTGAAAAATCCAACCGATTTGTTTATTCTCATGACGTATTTGTTGATTCTGAATCTGGACGGCCGTTTACTCCAGGAAGGAATGATATCGACGCGAAAAATTGTGGAAAATTGAAGATAAATGTTGGTTTTTTCTTTCAATTCTTACAAATAAATTTAGTTTTGTTAAAGGTATACTTCAAGCCTCCTCGTCCACCAGTTCTTCCAACATATACACTTGACGAAATTGAGATTGAAAAATCTGAAGAAAAGTAATAACATGCATGACGTGGCAAAATATATACTAGTAGTGATTCACTACCTATATTTTGTTTCGCAAATTGTATAAAAACAAGACACATTTCAGCCGAAACTTGCCACTCTCCCATTCATCAACCGTCAACAGCTCCTCCAAACATTCCATGCATTCCATTCCACGTTCAATTCCTAGCCGATATTCGATTTTGAAGAAAGAATCTGAAATTTTTACAGTTCCTTTGAAGTATGCTTTCATTTTTATTCTTCAGTATTCTTTAACCGTTTTCCAGCTTCGAAAAAGATCGACAATCTAGAACATCTACTAGAACTTCAAGATCTGAAAGATATGAATCAAAGGTCTTAAGATCATCGGAAAGAATCGGCACACCGTCGGAAAGAAACATCCCAATTCGAATCGAAGAATCATCTGTTCATATGGATGAACTTTTCCCGAAAATGCCAAGGAAAAGTCCAAGCATCCATGAGATTCGAAAAGATGTCGCCGATAGGTAGTTTCGAAATATTTTTAAAAATTTAAAAGCTATTGACATTTTATAGAGCTTCTACTAGATCATCAACTAGGCCGGTTGAACCATTGTATCCAAATCAAAATGAACTGACGAAAAATTATCCACTAGACAGGTTTGAACATTTTCTATATTTTTTATTTCACTTTTTAAAATATTTATCAACATTTCGTTTTTGGGCCCAATCTCTGTAATTTTCGATTTTCATTATTATTTTACAGAAACTCGACGAGATCAACATTCAACCGGAATCCAATTGAAAACCTTTACCCAAACAAATCTGAAGTCCCGGAAAATTATCCATTGGATAGGTTTGACTTGGAGAACATCGAAATTATTAATCAAGTTTTTTTTTCTAGACACTCAACAAGATCAACAGTCCATCCTAAACCAATTGAACTTCATTATCCGATGCCATCCGGAGCTCGAAGGACCTCTCCATTTGACAGGTTTAACTAAAAATTTATTAGTTAGCAAATCCATACAAGAAAACTGGCGTTAACAAAGCGGACACGCTCAAAAAATTGTTATCAATCAGTTATACCTTGCAAAGTGTGTAGGCCAATTCGCGAATCCTTAAAGGGATTCTTTACTGGTTTTAGGTTTCTATTCCATTTTCGCCTTCTTCTTGATATTTGAAAACCTATACAAGAAAAACATTTTTGAGAAATTTCCTTTTCTATAGTACTAAAACACACCAATTTCCAAAATAAGGCGGCGTATGGCCTAGCAATTGCAAACACTCTCACATTCGCATGCTCTCTCGCGCGCGGCCGAGCGGTTAGGACCTAAATTCAGTAAAGAGCTAAATTTTGATTCTTCTTTTTGTTTAAAAAAAAACTCTGATAATCTCGACAGAAGAGTTCGGTAATTCTGAACATATCCAACAAGAAAAACGTTTCCAGGTCTTCAACAAGATCGTCAAATCACCCTAAACCAATTGAGCTCCACTATCCGATGCCAAATCATCCTAAACCAATTGATCTTCACTATCCGATGCCAAATGAGGCTTCCAAAAATTATCCATCCGATAGGTTAGATTTTTAAAAAAATCAAATTTTGAATTTTGTAGGAGCACTTACAGCTTTAAATTGTAAAAATCGTGAAAAACCTCGTCTGAAAATCACTTTACGAAAATCCCTGGATTTCGAATAAAGTTTCAATTTTGTCTCAACTCATCAAAAATGTATTTATAAAATTCTGAAAATTCCAAAAAAACTTTGAAACGGTGATTTTTCGTGAAAACTTTCGAAATGCAGTATTTTTTATGCGTCCAAATTTCAGTGAGCAGAATTTTTCAAAAAAATAATAAATGAATTTCCAGCACCTCAAGACATAGTTCATTCAATCGTCCAAAAATACAATACAACTATCCAAAACCTCCAAGTGTTCGAGATAATATTTCGGAAGAGAAACCTACAAATTATGAACGGTTTTTAGAACAAAATATTCAATTTAAAAAACAGATTTTCAGACCATCTTTCCGTCCTAATAATACTGGCGGTGATCGACCAAAATTCGATGATAGAAAAGAGGTTTCCTTGAATTTTTCGAGTTCAATCTAAAAGTTCATTTTTTTCAGACTCCAAAGGAACCACGTCCAAATCCAACCGAGGAAGTGATTCATGTCAAAGAACGCTACGAGAGAGATGAAACCATTCACCGTTTCTATCCAACCACCACCTCCGTCTGAACTTTCATTAATATAATTGCTTCAGCTTCTTCTTTGCAGGGAACTTATGTACCATTATTTTTTAAATTCATATTTAACCATATATTATTTTTTGTAAATGAATAAGCTTTATCGCAAAAAATTTTAAATAAAATTTTGATACAAACATTTACAAGTAAAAAGAAAAGTTTGTGATGAATATACAAAATGTTCAGGAAGAACTTAAGAAAAGAAAAACATGATGTTATAATTATTGTATCACATAATAATCTTACATTTTCTGGAAAACGACGAAGAAGTGGCGTAAATTATGTGTTACATAGTCTGATTATGATAATTTCATTCCCTTCTCAATTGATCCAGTCTTGCTTGCAAATCGTCGTCAATGTCATTTGAAGCTCCTCCTCCGTTAGCACCACCACCGCTTCCACCTGCTGAAACTCCGCCAGCAGCAACTGCTTGTCGACCCGACTGGAAATTGAGAAAATTGGTTTTGGTAATAATTTATAACATTATTGCTTATGCAGATGTAAATTTTCCTAATAGACCAATGCAGAAGCTTTAAAAATTCAATTAATTGGGGAAAAATCAGAAAATAACAAAAAAGATGGAGATAACTTTCAAAATTGTGTGTTTTCAATTCCATTTAAAACAATATAACTCTTTTTAAATGTTGATGCGGATAAATTCAATATAACAAAGCGATAACCTTTAGTATTTATCGATTTCTGCATAATTGTATTATTAAAGAATACCTTTTCACCACCGGCAGTTAATCCTCCAGCAGCAGCTGGCAATCCTGCCATTTCTTCGCCCATCTGTATGCCCAACTCGTCAAGAACCTGTAAAATAGTAAAAATTTGATATTCTTAAATTATTGAAATAATATCTACCTGATTCACGATTTGATCACTCTCCTCTTCGTCACCGGCCTCTCCCAAAGCATCATCAATAGCATCTCCCATAATCTCTTCCTTCATGTCCATGATTTCACTTTGTTTTTCGAACTGAAATTTAAAAAAAACGTTTTTTTTTAAAGACAGATATTTTTTCAAACCTCCATCATAATTTTCTGAATTTGCGGAAGATTCAATTGTCTATTCATTGATTGCATTGCTTTTGTGACTCCTTTCATTGCTGATGCCATCGCATCTTGACTTTTCAATGTTTGAACTTTAAGTGAAACTGCCTAAATTATTGTGTTTTCTTTAAATTTTGTAAAAAAAAAGAATTAACCTGAATATTAGCCTTCATCATAATAAACTTTTTGATATATCTCCGAGTTCTAACTAAGTCCTTTGCCATAACTTTGACCGAATCCTGAAAATAAATAAACAATTAATATCTGGTTTTTAAAAAATTACCATTTGATTCTTCTTAGCCATGTTCTTAATATCAGCGATGATCTTTTTCTCTTGTGCTTCCATTCGAGCTCTTTCTCTGTCAAGCTCTCTAATGGCCTGAAAAATGAAAATTTAATTTTTTAAATTCTAAATATTAATTGTTACCTTGTTCAAAGCGCGCTGGTTTTGCCGCAGAAGTTCTGCTGGAGTCTTGCGACGGCCAAAAAGAAAATCCATCTGAAAAAAGAGTATTTTAATAAAGCTCGTACAGGTAAAACTGAACAATGAGTCATAAATAAGACATTGAAAAATTTCATAACATTTTCATAAAATGAAAGATTATTTTGAGGTTTATGAAATTTTACATAGAATCAAATGCGCAGATTAGAACTGAATTTATATATTTTTTAATTTTAAGTGATAAAATGAATTTAAAAATTATGAAACAGCTGAAACAGTCATTCTAAACGCAAGTGTTCGTTTAAAATGCAATCGTGCCCTACCGAACATTACATACTGGCGTTTTTTCAAATATTTGCTGACTCGGTCAACTAACATTCAACACTTCTAGAATATGTACTTGATGTATTTGAAACATTCAATTTTATACGACTTCAGATTAAAATGAGGAAAGTTGACACATTTATTCAAAAGTCAATTATTTCATAATCTATTCAAAAAATAACGTCAAAAATCACAGGTTGTAAACGGAACATTATGCATTGTGCAAAAATATAAATTATAAAACAAGCATTTAAAAAACATAAATAAATACTGTAAGCGTAGGAAAAAATTATATTCAAATAAAATACACGTAGCCGTTTTAGAAAAAAAGAACTGAAACGAGCATTCGGTCACAAAATGTGTTGTTTTTTGAGCAATAATGCATGAACATCAAATCACTGATACATCTCCATCTAATTCAATTCTAGTAACGTGATTCACATTATGCGTAATTCTTGTCGAACCGGTACTTGATGCCGACATTTTGGACTCGTGCCAACTTGCTGACATTTCTGGAAAAAAAAACGTTGATTTTCGAGCTTTCAGTAATGTTTTTTCTAAATTTAAAAAATTGCAATTTTCTCTGTTTTTCTTTCAAAAAGAAGAAAATTTAAAATATTTCATCTAATATATATTTAAAAAAACAAATCGCACTCTTTCTTTAAGACATTTTCCCTTTTTTCAAATTTTTTAAAATTTCTTTCCTATACAAACCTTTAACAGGCGATACCGCATCATTATCCGAATCACTTCCTCTACTCAACAGCACCATTTGTCCATTTCTCTCATCTCTTAATCGTTGCGTAGATGGTGTTGCGGTTGCCGATTCTCTACCCGAACGAGTTTGATTCGGATTGTGGTGGTATCTAAAATTAGCGGATCTTCAAAAAAAAACAACTTTCCGAACAAAACAAGAATCGCAACAAAGGTTCAACATTCTCAAAAAAATATGGTTAAATGGTAAGCCACATACCGGGGTGAGCTAGACGATGAGACAATTTCTCGCTTACTCAAACCATGCCCATTTGTATAGTGATCAGCTGATGATGAGGGCGATCCAACGATTCGTCGAGTGGGAATCTGCAAAAAGACTCGATCTGAGAAAATTCTACCTTTTTTGTTATCTACCTCAAATGGAACATCTTTTCCATTAGTTATAGAATCCGTTGAAACATTTCCATTCCATTTATGAACAACTGGAGGTGGTCCCTTTGATAATGCCCGAGTTGAAGATTCTTTCCGTTTTGGACGAGGAGATCGACCAATTGCTAAATAAGAATAATAATAAAATGCAATTTCAAATCTAAATTTTCGATTTGTGATTTTTTGACATGCAGTATTGGTAAGAACTAAACAACAGCAGTAAGAACATGCACTTTTTTTAAAAACAGAGTACAATCACGAACCATACACAAAATATTTAATTTTTGAGGGAAAAAAATTAATTCAAGGGACAGTCCCAAAACATAACTATGAAAAAATAAGAAAACAAATATCATGCTTTATCAAACACCACAAACAAAAACCAAAAAATACACATACACATGGGGTTAAAATACTCGTCAAACTCCCAATTGTTTCGAATACATTTCCAAATAATATTGATACTTTTTCTCATACACTTCTTTACTAAAAACTACTCTTTCCAACTCACAATTCGCTCGACTTTTCCTTGATTGAATCTCGTGAATCTCTTCTCGAATGTTCGCCATCGATTTATGAAGAACTGGACCTAATGCTTTCGTCGGAACTTCTGACAAATCTTCCGGTTTTGGTGGTGGTGGAACATGTTGACGATCACTCTGAAAATCGCATTTTTTTTCAAAATCCAAATAATCTTGCCGAATATACCCTCAATTTGGTTAATGTCTCCCTCAATGAGTACATTGTCTCATCGTCCGAATAACCAAAATCATTTGCAATGTCATTTTGTACAAATTCCATGAACGTTTCCATTGTCAACTTTTTTATAGTTTCTGAAAAAAATAAAGTTTATTTTAAGTTAAAATTTGAAAAAGTCTTACTTTCATGCATTTTCATAATATTCAATGACATTGCTATTAAAATCGTATCCCCTTCGACCAAAAACGCATCCCAAAGTCTCATAGCCAGCGAAAAAGGTACTCGATCCAAAAAGCATCCAAACCACCACTTGGTCAAGTAAATATATGGAATATCTTGTTTTTCCTAGAAAAAATATAAATTCCAATATTCTTTCAATAAAAAGACTAACCAAATGCTTATAAATCCTAGGTTTATACTTCTTCAAAACCTTCTTAAAATGCTCTTCAAATCGTTGCAATTTCGGGAAACCGGGAACAAAAAATCCGTGCATCGTATGCTTTGGACTGACCATTAATTGATGTAAACACCAAAACGATGCCTCTTCATCAAGATACATTAAAAAGAGTGCAGCAATCTGACTCATCCCTTGACAATATCCAACTTCAGTATTATACATTGAATAAGCAGCAAGTACATTTAACAATGATTTTTGTCTGCAAAAATAATATTTTTAACGATGAAAATAAACATTAAAAAAAAATTAAAACCCACTTGACATCATATCTTTTCCGAAAAGCCAAGTGATCCCGATACGTGCGATTAATATCCAAATCAATTTGTTTGATATCTTTCGATACCAACCTTGCTCTCAACAACAACTCCGCATAAATATTCTTCTGCTCAGGTCTCGTTTCAGCGCCCAATAGTCTCGGCCATACCACAATTCTCAGCTTCTCCGGAATTCCCTTCCATACTCTATCCATCATTTTCTTCGACGGTCCACCAGACTTCCAAATTTCAATCATTTTCAACCATTTCTTTTCTCGACTCAATTCCTTCAAAATTCGCCTCCTTTGTGCGCTATCAGCTTCACTGAATTTCTCTCCTTCTTTGCTGAAAACGGGGGATTTTAGAGCTTAATCATGGAGAAGCTTATAAATATTACTGAACGAATCCAAACCGATCCAATTTGTTGTAAACATCGAAATTCGGATTCTCCCATGGATCAATGTCCGTGCTGTCAGGACCCTGGAAAATATCCTAATACAGAAAAACTATAGACATGTTTTAAAAACGTTAAACTATGAAAATTGCATTTTAAAAATCGTCTTCGATAATATAATTTTATGGGATGTATAATTAAAAAATACAATTTCTAACAAATTTTGAATTAAAAATAAACGATATTCTCACCTTTTCATATCGATTAATAATCGAATCCCGCTCCATAAGTTCCAAATATTCCGGGTCATCATCTTCACTAGATGATCCTGCATCTTCAGCTGAAAATATATATCAATTTTTAAATATCAATATTTATTTTCTGATTTATTTTTGAAACAAACCTTCTCCATTATTATTATACCCATTTTGTAATCCATGAACTAAACTATAATGCTGAAACTGTTGATCATCAGAACTTTCAACTGTCAACAATTTCGAAACTTTCGCTTCCGCTTTCTTCAGCGGTTCGCTTAATTTCGATTTCAATTGCTGTTTAACTCTCAAACTCGCGGTTCTTATAATAGGTGAGAATTCAATAAAAGAGGGCGTTGGTGATATAACTTTCGATTCACAACCATTATTTTCATTCTCTTTTTTAGAGCCATTCGTTGGACGTCTCAATGATTGTGATCTTCCAATTCGATTTATAACATTTCCTAAATTCGAAGTCGACGTCGAACTTTCACCAATTTCCGTATTAATATCAATCTCCCGAACTACTCGGATCGACCCGTTCCTTCGAACTTTCACATTACTTTTATCCTCCTCATCAGAATCAACATCAAACGAAATAACAGGCACTTTCATGCTCCAAAAATCAAATGTTTTTCTTAGAAAAAACGCCAAAAATAAATGAACGACAAACAAGCAATCTTCAAAGAAGACAAGACAAAAAAACTCCGGAATAGAAACACGAGATTAGTCATGAAAAAAACATAAGAATGATCAAAACTTCGTGCTCAAATGTATGGCTTTTAGAAATAAGATCCATTTTTACTAATTTGTTTGCTCACAAAAAAAAAGAGGGAAAAAAGGATTGAAGCACACAAGAAAATATCCAGAAGCCAGGTGAAGAATATATAATTTTCCACTCTATTTTGTGAAACAATGAACATAAACAATAGGACACACATGTCGAAAAAGAATAAACTTTTTCGTCAATATGATTGAAAGGGGATTGTTATGACAAGAGAGGAAGTTCAGAACTTTTACAGGAAATTTCAGCAATTATCAGAAAAAATGAAAGTGGGTTTTTATATAGAAATAGTTTTGGTTTTTAAAATGAGGGCCACGAAATGAGGGCCAATTTCTAGATATCGAGCAACAGTTCTTACTAATTCTTTAAAAATACATTTTAAAAAGGTTTAATGACAGTGTACCACCAAATTTTACCCTAGATTTTACACTTTTTGAAACATTCTTCCATAGGTGGGATTCCGCGGATTTAGCCTAGTAACGAGTTTAACTTTTTTTCACTTGACAAGCTGTAACGACCTTAACTTTTTTAATGAGTATCCAAAAATATACGTTTTGCTTTGACGCACTTTCGGATATTCGTTTTTAAGTGTTTTTTCAGCGTTTTTGATGCTTTTTACGGTTTGTAGTCGCCTTAACTTTAAAAAAATTATTTTTGTAACGAGCTTAACTTTGAGATTTCGAAATGACCTAATCCCACCTATGCATTCTTCACTGGGTTCAAAAATGAAAAATTTTCTTAAATTCTAATCATATTAACTGGCACAATGCCTACATTTAACTGTTCAATGCAACTCAAAATTTATTCTAACAAAAATTCAGATTGTTTCAGATGTTTTATTAAATGTCAAACTTCCGTGTGCATTTAATCAAAATGTCAAACAATCGTCATTTTCAGCTTTTTAAGCTCAGAAAAAACACTAGGCATTTTAAAACAAAATGAGGATGAAAATTTCAAAATAATTTAAGGTTAATGGACATTTTTTTTAATCTGAAAATAATTCAATGGTATCTTGTTGTTCTTCTAATATCGTTTCTCTCAGAAAAATTGCTATAAATATTAAATTCAAGACCAGCAGACAAAACTTACAAATTATAAATTAAATGTCACTTCTATTAGAAACCACTTTTTCCGGAAATGTGCCAATTTTTAACCGATTAACATTTTGAAAGTGAGAAAAAGATCTTCGCACTCAGTACATTTCTCAAAATTAGTTTTTAAAAAAATGAAGCAAATGCCATTTTTGGACCCGTTTTTTCCGCAAACTCATTTTTTCAATGTCTCAAAAAAAATACACGTCGGGCTCATCATCTTGACACGATCTCGTTTTTCATACGAAACGAAGCTAAGCCGATGACATTTGCCAAAAAAAAAAATGTTTTGAATAAAAAAAAACGACGACGACAAAAAAATTGAATTCTTCTAATCGTTTCGTTCATGTCGCCGAAAAAGCACACATAACACCAATTTGTCAAAAAAAAAGTGGAATTGAATATTAGGAGAAAATATTGGCTGGAAAACTTATAATGGAGCAAAGAGCACCTGATGCTTGAGAAAATTCAACAATTCTGGCAGGAATGGGAAAATTTCAGCTTAATCATCTCGTATAGTAACTTTTTCTTCAGAAAATTGTGAATCAACTACATCCGTCGACAAAATGGATTAAATGTGCGGGAGAGAAAAAAAAGGGCAAAAGTAAATGAAGGGATATTAGGTGAGATTAGTTTTTCAAAGAAAAAAAACCGGAAAAGGAGTAAACATGTGAAAAATCAAAAGATTTACTTTTGAACAACGAATTTTTCGATATTTCGAAGATGATTAGTCTATAAATATGGAGAGAGAGTGTTCAAAGAACCATCAAATTTTATTCAAAACACTTTTGTTTTCCCGCTCAAATTTCCAACTTGTCTCGAATTTCTAATTTCCAGACTAAAAATTTGAAAAAAATCAAATATTGAAAAAATCAGTTCAAATTACGGAACAACCCATGAATAACATAAAGAAACTTTGGTCAGCTAAATTCCGAAAATAAAAACCGCATCTGGAACAAATTTCCCTTCGTTTTTCAACGAGAAAAAAAAAGAATCAAATCCAACAAAAATTAGCGGATAAACGTTTTTTCCCCCCTAGTTTTGTTGTTGTCGTCAAGGAAATCATGTTCCATCGCATATTTCGCACTTTCAGATATACTAAAAAATAAAATATTATGAAAAACCACAGAAAAATCTGTTTTTTTTTTTGCTAAAAACATAAATAACAAAAATATTGGTTTCTAGGCGTAAATTTCCTGAAAATGAGAGAGAAAAAAAAACGAACGAGCTTCCGGACATAAATATTCTTATGAGAAAAAATTGCAGTATCAATAAATAAGTCTTGAAAATGTAGCTAACTTTCAAAATTTGGTAATCTATTCATTTTTTTGGTTTTTCATGAGAATTTAAAAAATTTTCCAATAAGAAACATTTCAATATAAAAAAATAAACGGACAAAAATAAATTGGTAGCACATGACAGCCTTATTAGAACATTAATGTACCATTGTTTTCATTTTAAAGCAGAAAATAAAATTATTTTGGCTTCCAAACGGAGTTTAGAACACCTGTTCAAAAGATCTTCGATTTAGTCAGGCTTAATACCGGAAGCTACAGAAAAATTGAAGAGATTCAACTTTTATTAAATTTACTAACAATTTAATCTGGTTGCTCACAAGTTTTTTGAAAAATATTTCTTCAAAACCTTTCAAATAAACCAAAATTAAGAATTTGGAAAGCTTATTTTCATCTTTTCGTCACTTGAGCCAAACACAAAATTTAATTAAAACTTCTGTGCATACCCCATCCGTTTCCTCATATTAAAGTTAAAGTTAGCAGGAAACGAAACAAGATGAACAAAACTCGATTGGTGGTCGATTTTATTACTTTTCCGGTAGTCAACGACGCAAAACAGATTGGATGAATAGAAAAGTAACTAACAAGATATTGTTCGATCTATAATAAAACATCATATTCTTTTTTCATATGTTCACAATTCTCTTAGAGCATTTTCGTCATCAAAATATATAACAATCACTCCAATTACCTTGTCACGATTGATTCTTGAGAAAAAAAATATATGAAAAAGTAAAGACATCCGAAAAAAAATCTGCTTTTCGTGGAATTTTCAACTACAATAATGATGCTCCAAAAATTTTCAGAATTTAGTAAAGAGCTCCACCCTTAACCTAAACTAGACTAAAACCAAAAAAAGCCAAAAACAAAAGCAAAATGGAAGCAAACAACAAAATTGGAAAGCAAAAAAAAACGAATGAATGAATGAGGGGTCTAACTTATATTCAGAAATAAAATTCCTTTACCAATATTCTAGTCATTGTATATTATTATGGTTAATAAAAAGAATATTATTCCAAATTGAAAACTTCAGACAAAGAAGAAGAAGAAGAAGTAAAAGTATTTCTCACAATTCTCAAAAATTCAATGAAGCGACGAAGAAAATCCATGTTTCTAAACCAAAAGCATCACCGGACTAGGATATTATTATAAATAAGTTGCATAAAATACTCTCCACGATGAAACAAAACTAGAAATCCGTGTGACCTATCTCATAATTTTTCTCACTCCCACACACAAACGAAAACCCAAAAATAAGCAGGAAATAGGAAATTTTGAGCTCAATTAGCTCGAAACAAATAGGGTTTGAAAGATTCAGAGATTGGAAAATGCTAGATTTTATGATCACTGGAAAAAGAAACGATTAAAACACTAAAGCTTATCCAGATGTGGTGGCGACAAAAAGCTTCTTAAAGGCAGTGTGCCATTAAAAAAAAAGGAAATCTTCATTTCAATAATCTACAACAAAAAAATTCGAAATCATGTGGCGCCTTCTCTTTAATACTTCAACTGCAAGATAAATACGCATTTTATTAAAAAAATTAGTTTAAAGAAAAAAAAACACTTGAATCATTTTCCCACACCACAACAATTTTCAAAGCATTTTTACCTATTATTGCAAATATCCTATTTCTTTCATAAAAACTTTTGGGAAAACCTCCTAAATTTACCGAAAAACAGAGAACACACCTAAAATACTAAGAACAACACCCTTGTTTGTTTTAACAATGGATTTTTTCTGGGAATTGCAAATCAACTTTAAATTATTGAGAAAAATTGGAAGGAAGTGTTTTTATGAGGTGTTCTCCAATAATTGTTGAAAACAAGGAAGTGGTCTCATTATTTTTTCTAGTTAGTCCTACACTTTTGCTTCTTTTTTTTGAATATTTACGAATAGACAAAAGTATCGATTAAAAGAGTCAATCTGTCTTGGAATACTAAAAGTCGATCGGTAACTCGAAACAAATATAATGAGAATTTAAAAAATGGTGGCATATCTTTAATGAATACGAATTAAGGTAGTTTTTATCAATTAACTGATTTAAATTGTGATAATTTGAACCAAAATATTAGTTTTCTAAAATTCACAAAAAATACTACATATTTGGTTTGTAACGGCTCAAAAATCAGTAATTGATATTTTTTAAAAATCATGGAAAAACAATGGGATCTTACTAATATGAAAAATTCAGACATATAGATCAGTAATTGATGATTTTTGAAATTATAAGTTTTCTACGAATTCCTAATCAAATCTGTTTCTTTACCAAAAATTATAGTTAAAGACAGCTTGTCAGTTAACATGATCCTAATTCTAGGCAAAAAATCAAAATTCGAATGAAAGTCCAGGTGGTCCAAAGAACATTGCCAATATGTAGCTAAATTCAAATAATTGTGTTTCGCGCCAATGTCGACCGCGTTGCACGGACACCGACCGCGTCGCACGGACACGCGCGCATTCAAATTTTGATTTTTTAAACTTTGGACCGCTGCGGTGACGCGTGTATTTATCGGTGTGATTTCGCATAAATTGCATTGTACTAATGAGAGAACGCTCTAATTTTTGAAATTAAGAACATGTAGGGTAAAATTAACTGAACATCTGTCTTTAAAGAACTTACAAATACTCATGCTAACCCATGAAGCAATTCTCTCTGAAAACTTCTTCGCTCGATCCTTCGCCGACATCGATAAAATCGGCAAACTTCCACGAGTCGACAACCCATTCATCACATCCGATATCTTCCTCTGTTGTGGCATTTCAAACGATAATTTACATTTAACCGTATTTTCACTCGTTTTTCGTTTATTCAACTGAATAGCCGATGTAGTCATTAGCATTCTACAATACATTTCCAATTTTTAAGATAGATTTAGTGACGGGCAAACATGCCAAAAATGAACAAAAAACGCATATATCAAACGCTAAAAATTATTCTTAAAAAGAAACAACAGTAGGTAGGTAGACGACAAGCCAGATGAAGAAGAATATATGTATGCATATTCGTTCGGATTTTTTATGCGGATTAATTTAGAGCAGTCTTTTCGTGTCGTTGTTTTGCAGAGAAAAAATTGGCATATTTTTTTGTGTGAAAATATTTTCGCTTCGGTGAAATTTTAATGAACAACTGGTGGTAGTGGTATTCTTTAATTGAAGCTTTAATGTTAAATATGATTTTAATAAACTTCGATGAAATTTTTTTGTTTTTTTTCAAAATTTTCTGAAATTTCTCGAAATACTCCATATTTTAAAAACTTCAAGAATTCTGCCATATTTCTCAATTTCAGATGACAGTTACGCAATTGCTAATTTTAAGCTTTTCCGTCAGTACAAAGCACAAAATATAAAATCGGATATTACAAATATTAGTACGTAAATCACAGAATATCCCAAAAAAAAATAATCCCATCAGATTTCAAATATTAAGCTGTGATATTTCTTCTCAAAATATCCGATTTTAGCAGAAAAAATCTAGTTCTTTGAAAAATTTCAGAACAAATTTACAAATGCATAGTGACGTCTTTTCCAAATTCTGCACATCCCAAAAAAAAGTCCAAAAAAGACCCAAAAGTGCGATGTTATGAATGCTTTGAAAAATTCATGACAACTTGATGATAGGTCTGTCTTTTATATATAGAAAACATATAAAAAAAAGACTATTAAAGCCAACAACTTTTTACCAAAAAAAGTTAATAAAAAATTGAGAATTTTACTAAAAATACTAGAAAAAAAGATAAATGTACAAGAGGAAATTGAATTCTAAAAAAACGACATAAACTAATTGATACCCATTTTTCGTCTTCATCTGAAGCTAGATATTAAACCCAATTTTTCTTTTCACAAATGTCTACCCAAAAAGAACAAAAAAAAACCCTCTCAACATTACCAAAAAAATGTCAAGGAAATTGATCACTTGAAGAAATAAAGTACATTCAATGAAATTTAATACATTTTCGTAAAAAAGTCGACAAAAAAGCGGTGCGTGGGCTTTAAAACTGGAAAAATAACAAACCTTCAGTGATGTTCTAGTTTCTTGAATACCAAAACAGGATTAGTAGATTAATCTGAGCACAAACACACCGGAGAGCATTCCATCATTATTCCCTCTTTTTTCCCTTTATTGTTCAAAATGTCAACTCATTTATTATGCTTCCTACGTATCGCATAACTTAATTATTTCAAACAATACTACCCAATTAAAGTTCATGGACCACAAAATGGGTATATTTTAAATTAAATTTTAAAAAAGATGAAAAAAAAAACTCACATGGTTGATAATTTCCCGGCTGATAAATATCCGATCCATTGTCCTCTTTTTGCTCATTCGAATTCTTTAAAAAGAAACTTTTTGAAATATTTTTTAAAAATCAAAAATCAATAATACCTTCTCTGACGCCAGAAATTCATTCGGAACATTGTCATAATCATCCAAAATCGCAGTTTCTTTCTCTTTCGCTAAACTATTCGGGTCACTTCTAGCAGGGCTTGCACTTTTCGGAACATCTTCATAAATTGGCCTGAAATTTAGATTTTTAATTTTTTTGGAGTTGAACATTTTTAAAAACAGTTAAACCTCGAATTTGAATCACTAGTAAACCTATTCCTTTGCTGCTGATTTTGGGAGGTTGGGAACGGTGGGTTTCGAGTCGGAGATGCTCCTGAATATTTATTTTGATGATTAAACATAAAGTTTGAACTTTTTCCAATTTTTTTGAGATTTATTCAAAAATATTTAAAGATAGCGTATCACTTAATTTAAAAAATTTCAGCTTTCTATTAATGATGCAAAACTTGAGTTTCGATGCTATAGACTAACACATTTCCTTTAAAGTGTTTGTTTACTGATTTTCAATTTTTGTTGTAATCTATTCAGAATCGCCTATTATTAATGAATTTCACAAAAAAAAATTTTTTTTCGGGCGCCCGTGGGTCCAAAAAAACAGGCGGTGGCATCGCAGAACGGGTGAAGGACCGTTTTTGGCGATATGAAGCTTTTAAACTGATTTTTTTTGCTGATTCCATTAGTTATAGGTGATTCTGAGTCGATTAATACCAAAATTGAAAAAGAGTAAACAGACACTTTAATGAAAAAATCAAGTCCGAAAATAATTTTTTTTTAATTCTTCAAATAGGCTATTCACATTTCTTGAAAATATTAAAACTGCTAATTACAATATTTAAACACTTACCATTATGTCTTTCCCTCCAATCATCAACATGAAATTGTGGATACGTAACATTCAACCTAGGATCTAATTCATAATCATGTCCATGTTGTCTCACTGATCCACTTCTATTATACATGATTTGATCAGCTCGAAATGATGGATCATTTGAATATGCTAAAATCCTTTTATTTTTTTTCGAATTTACAATAAAAACCAACCTCCTACAACCCCAAAATCTTTCGGTTTCCGTGTCGACGGTACCGCCGCTTCATTTCTTCGAACAAACATTAATTGTGCGGAATTTTCCGCGTAATCTCTTCTCGGTGCCGAAGGTGGTAGATGACTAGGAACATGTTGATTTAATCGTGGCTTATTGAAAATTGTGTCGATATTTGCAGCAGAACTTCAAAAACATTTTTGATATAACGATTTCTATCGGAAAAACTGACTTTGATCTAGCTCCTGATTTGAGATTCTCATTCGTCCAGCGATCAGCACCAGAATGTGATCTTCCTGCGATTCCAGCCGAAAAATCATACGATGTTGACATTGGAGACATATGAATTACGCCACTGGAACCCATATGACCCATCGGTCGAACCATTGACTACAAAAAACCAGTTTTTTGAAAAAAATAAAATTAAAAATCTAAATTCTTGATCAATAACATTTCAAAATCAATTTTTAACCAACCTGCATGACAGGAGTCTTCTGCGGGCTATCTCTCCTTTGGTATGAATAATTATTCCTCCTTTCCTAAAAACATTATTTTAAATTCATAATAATTCAAAAAAAAAAAAGAAATACCGTATGAACCCTCTCATAATACCCATCACCATCATCCATATCAGCCGGTTGGGATAGCTTTCGAATCACATGTATTCTTTCATTCCCATTCGGCGGTGTCCCACTAAAAATAAATAAATAAATAATTTTTTCAAAATTTCAGCATCAATTTAAATTTTTACAAGTTGGCTATAAATTGAAAACTTCCAAAACATTTGAAGAATTATTTCGGAAACCCTGAATTTTAACATTTACGAAATATGCTTTAAATTTTTGGTCAATTGGTTTTTTTTTGTATTTTCTTACAAATTCCCTAATTGCAAATGTTTAATTTAAAAAAGGGTATAAAAAATCTGACAAGTTTAAATAAAAATAATTATTTTCCTTAAATTAAAAAAAATTTTAACATTTATTTTAAAAAAATGTTCAACGTTGAATAAAAAATATATTTCTCAAAAGACTTACAAATTCGACTGCGCATCATAATATACAGTATTGGTTCTTTCCCTTTCATTCATTTGGCCTTCTTCTGATCACCCTGAAAAAAGGTTGTTTTTATTGATTTTTCCAACGCCAAAAAAAGCTGAAATTTTGAGAAGAATACGAAGAAAAAGTTGAAGTAATCCGAGGAACAAAAGAGAGACACTCAAAACGACAATAAACAGTGTTTCCGGGCACGTCTTTTAATCCGAAACCGTAATCCGCTCACATTTATTTTCGACAGTAGGCCACATATTGTTCTCTATACCTTTTTAGTAGACTAGAATTACCAGGTGTTCACAAAACTATGCGTTTTCAATGAACATCAAAACACAGATTTTCTCGGCTTACAAAAATTCGAAATGAGTTGTTTTTTTTTAATTTCCAAAAAAATCAATTTAAAAAAAAATTTTAAACGTGAAAATGAAGCAGGTGAAAAAAACACACAAATTGGTGAGACATGCTAGAAAGAAAATAAAAATGTTCAGAGAAAAATATAATAAGAAAAATAGGAGAGAAATGAGCAAACGAACGATTTCGAGCAAAACAAACATGTCGATTTGGTGGAAACGGTTTACGGACACTAAATCGGTCAGAAAATGACGAAAGAAGAGGAAGACACGCTTTCATTACGATGAAAAAATGTACGCTTCAGAAATACAAATTTTTTTAAAAATAATGCGCTATTTTCCGACGGGAGGGGGTTAAATAAATGTTTTTTAATGAACACATGCACGAAATTAACGGAAAATTTCCGAACTTTTAATTTTTAAACGGGGACTTTACGGAGCTAATAAATGCAGCTGGGATGAAAATAGACTTCGTTCTCATTCCAAATCTGTATTTAAACTTTTTTTAAAATCACCTAGAAGCCGAGAAAACGAGCTTCAAAACAATGACCTAGAAAATGTGTCCACCGTAGAAAACTAGTTCGCAGGCATGAATAAACGTTAAAAAAAGAACTAATATAATAATTCTGCATACCTATTTATTAACGAAACACGAAAAAAAGCTCTTTGGAAAAAGTTCGGCCAGGTGGAAACTTTTTCTAGGCCATTGTTTTGAAGCTCATTTTCTCGGCTTCTAGGTGGTTTCAGAACATTTTAAAAACAGATTTGGAATGAGAATGAAGTCTATTTTCATTTAAGGTGCATTTATAAGCCCATTTTTTATGAACTTATGCAAGAAATTTACGAAAAAATTCTCGAAATTTTAACTCTTTATATTTTTATTTGAATAAGAAAGTCACAATGCGTCGGTAGGCCGACACCCTGCGGCCCTTGGGAACTTAGTCTGCATAATAACCGAGTAATTGTAACTTATACACCATTTTTGGCTTTTATCAACTCTGAACAAAAATAAGAAAATAAAACGTTACAACGACGAGCAGAATTCTTCTTCTTCTACAGCCTTTTCACCGATTAGGCAAGCCTACCTCGTTAGCGAACGTGAATATTCACTTTTCTTTTTTCCTTACTTTACTTACAAATCAACCCTCCCTAAAATGCGCCAGTTTACACATAATAAACCAATAACGATAATGCGAAAAACCCCCAACGAAGAAAAAAAAAATAATAAACCACCAAGAAAAGATATTGATGTTAGAAAGAAAAAGAAGAATATGGTAGATGTGAATTGGAATAAAAAGATCATTGTCAAAATGGAGATTTGGAAATCTGCCAATACTGGAAAATCCCCTTCGATAAATAGGAAAAGAAGATACTGATTGATTCAAATTTTTTCGCTCTTTCTATCTGATACAATGGGAATTTTCCCGCATTTTATTAATGCCAAAAGACATTCAGAATCGTTTTTCAGAACTTTAATATGTTACACGAAATGAAGAAATGTGTTTGAATAGTCACTAAATTAAATTTTTTTTTATATATCACCTTCAAACAACTCTAAAAATATCAGTTGTTTTCAATTTTCCATTTTTATGAAAACATAAAATAATTTTCCAAAAAACGTAGTGAGAAAAATATAGCAAGTTAAAATGTTGCATAAACTCTACCCATCTCCAGGGACGTTACTCAAAAATTCAGTTGCAATTTTCGAGTCAAAGCCCCATGAAAACTTCATACGAAAAAGGAATGAAGCATATAATCGTATAATTAATTTACTATTTATCCATTCCATTTATCCATTCAAAAACTCATTTTCCAACGAAACGAAAAATTATAAATAAAAAAAAACCATCATCATTACGAATTCAGGAAATGTTCAAAATGGTTAGAGAGTGGCTGCGGCACCTTATTTATGCAATGAAAGGATGAAAAAGAACGAAAAAATTCAGAAAAAAAAGAAAACTTTTGACTGGTTCAATGTGTGTTGTTCGTGGTGCATGTTATAGATGTGAGCCAGAAAAAAAAGAGAAGATAGGGGAAAATGTGAAGAAAAAAATAGAAAGAAGAAGGGTGCGACCCATTTAAATCTTTTTTTTTTCATTGTTTTGTTTTGAATGAAGATGTTTGTTTGAAAAACATATATTTTGCCACAATTTTATATTTTGATGGGTTTTTGACTAAACGTAGAATTTTCAGGGTTGAAAGGTCTTAAAATTTATATTTTTCTGAAATTTTCAGAAATTTCAGATAATTTCCAGGTTTCCGCTGAAATTAATCATGTTTCTGGAAGTCTTGCTCTTCCGACTTCAATTTCACATACTTTAATAACATGTGACACAAATTCAGAGATTCAGAGATTTCAGACAAGATTCAGATATTTTTTAAAATGTGTACGTTTTCAGATTAACACAAGGCACAAAACCATCGGTTCTCGATTAGAAAAGTTTAGAAAAAACGAAGATTAGGAAAAAAAAATCATTTTTTGATTTGGGGGAATGAGTTTTGCTCGATTTTCAGAAACATTTTTACGAATTCTAAATATAGATTTATATATTTCTTTCAAAAAAGTTTAGCTTATTTTCTGAGATTGACCAATAGAAAAGCAACTAACCGAAGAATTATGACCCTTATG
The DNA here is from genome assembly GCA_964036255.1 of Caenorhabditis virilis. Lineage (NCBI taxonomy): Eukaryota > Metazoa > Nematoda > Chromadorea > Rhabditida > Rhabditidae > Caenorhabditis > Caenorhabditis virilis. Next base: position 7,908,717 of record OZ038416.1, read on the forward strand.
AAACTGAAGTCGGAACCAGCAGTCACTGAAAATTATTCCCTGTTCCAGATACCCACTTTTTTCTTCCCACATAAAGTATGTAAACGTTTCAAAAGACGTCCCAAGAAATCAGAAATGAAACAAAAACAAAAGAAACAACTATATTGAAAAGGCACCAAAAAAGGAAACGAAAGAAGAAAAAACAACAAAAATACAGAAACAAACTACAACTTTTTTTCCTTCTATAAATTTCATAATCGTAAAAATTAACTATTCGAAGATTTATAATAACAAATAACAATACGCTATGGACACTAGAAGCTACGAGACCGGTTAGATGATGGGTTTATTGCTGCACACTTTCAGATAATTTCACTGCTGGAACGCCAAAGTAGCCGCTCATTTTCTTCCATGATGCCTGAAATTAAAAACAAATTAAATTCTTATTTTCGTTGCTTTAAAGGAGGGTTTTACGGAGATTATGAATGCGTCTGGGATGAAAATAGGCTTCAGACTCATTCCAAATCTGCTTTTAAAATTTTTTAAAACCGCCTAGAAGCCGAGAAAACACGCCTCAAAACAATGGCCTAGAAAAAAGGGCCACCGGCGAAAACTAGTCCGCAGGCATGAAAAGTCCAAAAAAATGAAAAAAAAAACATAAATTAAGATGAAAAAAACATTAAAAAGGACTACTATAAGCATTCTGCATAACTATTTATTAACGAAACACGAAAAAAGCTCAAAGGAAAAAGTTCGGCCAGGTGGCCCTTTTTTCTAGGCCATTGTTTTGAAGCTCATTTTCTCGGCTTCTAGTTGGTTTTAGAAAATTTTAAATACAGATCTGGAATGAGTCTGAAGCCTATTTTCTCCCCAGACGAATTCATAATCTCCGTAAAGTCCTCCTTTAATAAATCTTTGTCATAGTTCTGGAAACAGTTGAAACAATTTATTTAAAATAACGGTTAGTAATCTTCTTAAATTTTTATGGACCTATGCAGAAACTAAAATTGCTGCAAAAAATTGCAAACAAATGCAAAAAATTCAATGCAGAAACTTGCAAAAAATTGCAAGAAATGTCAAGAAATTGCAATTTTTGCAGCCGATTTACGGTAAAAATACGGTAATCGTTGCGAGACCATCAAAGGTTCTTACTCTTCGCTGCGAGACCCTCACAAATTTCACAGGTGTGCGTCCAAAAATACGGTCAAGAGCCGTTTTCATTGATGGTCTCGCAACGATTACCGTATTTTTACCGTAAATCGGCTGCAAAAAATTGCAATTTCTTGACATTTCTTGCAATTTTTTGCAAGTTTCTGCATTGAATTTTTTGCATTTGTTTGCAATTTTTTGCAGCAATTTTAGTTTCTGCATAGGTCCATTATTGATCCAGTTTAGAATCGGCTAAATATTGATTTTCCAAATATGCTTTAAAATTGCTGGGTAATTTTAACAATTGTCAAAATTAAATTAAAATCCTCTTGCATGAAAAAAAAATTCGGGATTCCTTTAAAGACAGTGTGTTATCTTTTTTTTTTGAAAATATACATTTTTACAATAATATTAATCAAATTTTATGTTTATTGAAATTCATAGGATAATTTCATAGAATTTAGCTTTAACTTTATATCTAAAACCCCTCACCGCAATTCTATCGTTTATCGACTCCTTCTGTTGACTATTCCTTCCATAGTTCGAAATTCCCATCAACAGCATACATAATGGTAGGTAAAGTAAACTATAGAAAAATAGTTTTCTCGAATTTTTCGCATCCGGTGCTTTATAAAATTTGTAAGAGAGATAAACTAAGTACGCGTTTACAGGTAATGAATCTGAAAAACCTCTATTTACATTTTGTTTTGAAAAAAAAAGAATTACCAATAGCAAATGAAATAGTCGTTAAATCAGTAAGTGGCGCTGCAATCGAACAAAGTCCAACAAGTGCCAAACTGTGGCGAATCGATGTCACACGACAAAGTCTTTCATTTGTAACACACATCACTCGATATCCAGCCTGTAATTAAATGTTTTAACTTAGAATTGAGAAATTCAAGTACCCTGCTATAATCTCCTCTCAGATTCCAACTAAGGCCGTTGAAATGCGGAAATTGCCATGAGAACAAAATAGCTGCCAGGCACCATGAAGCAGGGTCGAGATATCCGGTTGCTGCTGAATATCCCATCAATGGTGGGATAGCGCCAACCTGCAACATTTTTTAAAGGAATATTCTAATTATGAATAATTTACCACAGCTCCAGCCCATGTGCATCCAATATGCGATCTTTTCATAGGTGTGTAGACACCTGAATATATTAAATTTTAAATTACTGAAATTTTCTAAATACCTGCATATAAAAACCAATTAAGTGCACCCAATGAAGCTGCCAATGGGTTTGCAAAATATGCGAGAAGTGAAATTCCTGTTAAACCAGTGACTCCGGCGAAAGTAAATGCATGAAGTGGTGAGAATCGATGAACTACAAGAACTCTGCTTTGTGTTCTTCTCATTTGTGCGTCATATGGAGCTTCGAGCAATTGATTACATGCGTTTGCAGCAGATGACAATAAAAATGTTCCTGAATTTTGATGCTATTGTTTTAGAAAATTTAATTTCAAGGAGGTACTCACCAACGGTGGTTGCAGCTAATGGAAGTGCTGCAACTGGTACTGGTGCCATCAGAAAACCACATGCTGCTGTTGAAGCAACAAAAATACTTAATTTCGATTTACAAAGTGCCAAATAATCTCCAGCCAGACTTTTCGGTTCCATTTTATACCACTGCGACAGATAAGTATCCGTTACTGAAAATTTTCGAATTACTTTTAAAATGTTGCATATAAAGTTTACCAATAATATCGATATCCTTCTTCTTTTTCGATAGATTTAAAATTTGAGATTCTGGTCTTGATTTTCTGAATGGTGAAACCCTTGTTTTGACAGCTTCTCGCGGCAACTCCTCATCTAATGGTTTAGCCTAAAATTAAAATGTTTGAAAATATATTTTTAGGTTTTCGATATACCCTAGGTAACGATAAACATGTAGCTGAAGTGTGAAACACTGCTTGACTAGTTGATGGACTGAATCCGGATCTCGAACATGAAACCAAATGTCGACTCAACATTGTAAGCTTGTGGGACCCCAGTTTTCTAAAAAAAAATATTTTATTTTGAAATCGACGTGCTTCATCTCATTGAATTTTATGAGAATAATTTTAATCGCGAAAGATAATAAAAAGCTCAAAAAACAGGATAAAAACAGGAAGACCGGCGAAAAATGAACTCCGGTTTTAATGTAGTAGATTTACGCTAAAAAGTACACATGCGTGTTTAGAGGAGTGTCGTACCGATTTTCGTCTGCGTCTCTTTTTGGTACCGCTGTCTCAACCCGAAGAGTAAACTATTTTTAATAAATTTAATTTAAAACTCATCCGGAGAATTCGGCTAAAAGTTCATTGTTTGAACAAAAATATTAAAAATAATTCCATGCCATCACGTACAAACAATTTTGTTGAAAAATTATCAGAGTCCATTATTTCCGAATCATTGATGGAGAGTGCATCAAATACTGAGTTAGATACATTAGTAATCTTGAAAAAAAAACCGGTGCCAATCAAAAAATTAATACTTTCAGACAGATGTCAAAAGTAGCAAAGATTTAGAACAGTTAAAAAAGAATCAAAAGAGAATCACATGGTTGAACATCGTCGCCACAGTACCACAAGCAGGCGGTGGTCGGAAGGAAGTGATAAGAAATGGTTTTCAGAAAAAAAATCTGAAAACTGTGTAATTAATGGAATTTTCAGTAAGCGGGGTCGCTGAACCTGGTGAGGTTTTGGCATTAATGGGTGGAAGTGGTGCTGGAAAAACAACATTGATGAATATTTTGGCGCATTTGGACACACATGGCGTGGAATATCGGGGCAATGTACTGATTAATGGGAAAATTGTAACGAAACAAAAAATGAGGACTATGTGCGCTTATGTTCAGCAAGTTGATTTGTTTTGTGGAACATTGACAGTAAAAGAGCAACTTTTGTATACGGTATGAGTTTAAATGAGGGCTTTACGGAGCTAAGTAATGCGTTTGGGAAGAAAATAGACTTCATTCTCATTCCAAATACGTTTTTAAAATTTTCTAAAACGACCTAGAAACCGAGAAAACGCCCCTCAAAACAATGGCCTAGAAAATGTGCCCTCCGACGAAAACTAGTCCACAGGCATGAAAAATCCAAAAAAAAAGAAAAGAAAAACATTTAAAAAAGGAATAATATAAGCATTCTGTATAATTAATGAAACACGAAAAAAGCTCATAGGAAAAAGTTTGGCCAAATGAACACTTTTTTCTAGGCCATTGTTTTGAGACATGTTTTCTCGGCTTCTAGGCGGTTTTAGAACATTTTAAAAACAGGTTTGGAATGAGAATGAAGTCTATTTTCATCCCAGGCTCATTCATTTCATCTCCTTAAAGTCCTCCTTTAATGAATAATATATGTGAATTCACGTGAAAAGAGATGCTAAAAATGAAATTTACCAAATATTTAGGCTGCAATGCGGATGAAAAATACAACAATTTCTGAACAAAAAGAGCGAGTTGAAAATGTGATAAAAGAGATGAATTTAAAGGATTGTCAAAATACATTAATCGGTATTCCAAACAGAATGAAAGGCATCTCGATCGGAGAGAAGAAACGTTTAGCATTTGCTTGTGAAGTTTGTTTTTTTTTCTCATGAAAACCTCATTGAAACCTTCAAGATTCTAACCGATCCTCAAATCTTATTTTGTGATGAGCCAACGAGTGGTTTAGACGCATTCATGGCATCAGAAGTGGTGAAAGCTCTTCGTAATTTAGCATCGAATGGCAAAACAATAATAGTTGTTCTTCATCAACCAAGCACATCAGTTTTTCGAATGTTCCACAAGGTTTGTTTCATGGCGACTGGAAAAACAGTCTATCATGGAAGTGTCGATGACTTGTGTCCATTTTTTGACCGTATTGGCCCGGAATTTCGAGTTCCTGAATCATATAACCCAGCGGATTTTGTAATGTCTGAAATTTCGGTATCACCAGAAACGGAACATGAAGATTTGAAACGGATTCATTTTCTTATTTCGGAGTATGAAAAGAGTGAAATTGGAAAGGAAATGTTGAAAAATACAAGGTGCACAACAAAATCGACGTTTTTGGGTGATGATGAGAGTGTCGAAGAAGAGTTGGGGGAATTTTATAAATGTCTATTCATACTTTTTTTTAATTTTCAGAAAAAAGTACAACTCATCATTCGCCATTCAGTTTCGTGTTTTGTTGGCAAGATCGTTGAGAACTACTTTGAGAGATCCATTACTTTTGCGGGTTCGATTTGTACAAATTGTGGTAAGTTAAAGCAGGGCTTTACGGAGATGATGAATGGACCCTAAATGAAAATAGATTTCATTCTCATTCCAAATCTGTTTTTAAAATTTTCTAAAACCACCTAGAAGTCGAGAAAATACGTTCTCAAAACAATTGCCTAAAAATAGGGACCACTGGCGAAAACTAGTCCGCATGCATGAAAAATCCAAATTAAAACTAAAAAACATAAATTAAAATGAAAAACACATTAAAAAAGGACTAATATAAGCATTCTGCATAACTATTTATTAACGAAACACGAAAAAAAAGCTCATAGGAAAAAGTTCGGCCAGGTGGAAACTTTTCTAGGCCATTGTTTTGAGGCGCGTTTTCTCGGCTTCTAGGTGGTTTTAGAAAATTTTAAAAACCGATTTGGAATGAGAATGAAGTCTATTTTCATTTAAAAACATTTATTATCTTCGTAAATATTTAAAAATGAATACCGGGAGCAAACGATAAATTTTAGATAACAGCAATACTAGTTGGTATTGTGAATTGGAGGACAGAAGTAACAGGACCAACGATTCAAAATCTGGAAGGAGTCATGTACAATTGTGCAAGAGATATGACATTTTTATTTTATTTTCCATCTGTCAATGTATCCTAAAGTCCCGTTTTTCAATTAATAATTAACAATTTTAAGGTAATCACAAGTGAACTTCCAATATTCCTTCGAGAACATAAGTCAAATATCTATTCAGTTGAAGCATATTTCCTTGCAAAAAGTATCGCAGAACTACCACAATACACAATTCTTCCGATCATTTATGGAAGTGTTGTTTATTTCATGACCGGACTCACATTATCCATCTCAACTTTTCTCGTTTTTGTATTTGTTTGCATCACACTCACATGGGTTGCTGTATCAATTGGTAAGTAATCTTGGAACCCATGATTTTTAGACAGTTTTGAAAATTTCAGCATATGTTGGAGCCTGCATTTTTGGAGATGAAGGATTGGTTGTAACGTTTATGCCAATGTTTGTGTTACCTATGTTGGTGTTTGGAGGGTTTTATATCAATTCGAACAGTATTCCAAGTTATTTCAAGCCGTTTTCATTCATCTCGTGGTTTAAGCATGGTTTTGAGGCACTCGAGGCAAATCAATGGAAATACGTTAGTTTTTTTGAGTGAAATTTAACCTATCGTTAACCTATCGTTAACCTATCGAGGAAAGCGGGAGCATCCGAAAATATATAGCTCAAGTTTTCCGAGTTCAATTTACTTTGAAAAATACCTAAAATTCAAAAAATTGATCTTTAGTTAAAAAAAAATCACATTACATAACTTTAAAGGCAGTGAACCACTTAATTTCAACCCTATAAAGATTTATTTTAATTGTGAAAATTAAGCTTTCTCTCTTTTACCGAAAAATAACAGATATAATTTATAGTAGCGATCCAAAATAACAAAAATTGAAATTTGAATTTAATCGGAAAATTCACGAACGTAAAAATATGCGGCCGGTTTTTGCGCAAAACAAACATATTTTAACTAATTGATCCTTTTGGTCTCAGTTTTTAAAAATTGCCGGTAAAAAGCAAGAAGCTAATGAAAATTCTTTAAAAAATTTTATTTCGACGTTTCGCGGGAGCTCCCTGATAGTTTTAATCGAAACATAAGAAAATTCCAAATATTTTGATGATAATTTCAAAAAAAAACTATTATTTTTTAAAGATTCCTGAAATCCCTGGTTGTTCTCTAAATTCCACCCTTCTCGAACCATCTTCTAATTATTGCCCAGCATTCGATGGTCAAGGAATTTTAGACCGCCGCGGAATTGATACTCCTCTTTGGCTGAACGTCTCCATTCTCTTCATCTCATTTTTTATTTATCGATTGATTGGAATTTTTGCACTGAATTTACGTGCAAAATATGCAAAATAAAACTTTTCTTTTTGACATATTTTTTCACACTTTTAATTGTTCTCACTTTTTGCAGCAGACCACCCCCGCGTTCCCACAAGTATTTGATTTTGAATTCAAATAGAGACGCCGTTGCGCGGTCCGATAGATAGATAACTCGCCAGTTTGTTCATGTTTTGTGCCAACTATCACTAGTTTTTTTTTTCGTTTTCAATCTTTTGCCGAACGAGACAAAAAAAAATTGATGATTGTTTTCCCGAAAGTGTGCCATACCTCTTCCTCTCATGAACAACATTTATTTGTTTAGCTATCCTCCCCCCAATTCCGAAAAAATCTTGATTTTCATATAGTATCGCGATTTTGATTTTGTTTCCCTCATTCGGCATCTGTCAAGCATTTCTTTTTTTTTTCGAAATGCGGAAGTTGTTCATTTTGCGGAATTTCATGCTTCAATCTACTTAACTTCACCTGTTTTTAAAAAAATTTTTAGGCACCCGAACGCTTTTTTTCAAACAACACCCTACGTTTCGAAGGAACGAACTGCTTTTAATATATTACCCACTAATATTATTTATTTTCGAAAATATTTTTCAAATACTCATCATTTAGGTTCGTTTTCGGTGCATTCTGCACCTGAAATGCACCCAAACTGTTCCGGAAGTCGGGAGCTCCCAATGTAATTGATGTCTTTAGGAGTTTTCGAGTTTCTCGATAGTAATTCGGTTTCTTGAAACACTTTAAACATCAGAATCTATCATATTAAATGTTTAGTTTCATTTTTTTTTGGAAAAAAGTTGGAAATCTCCGGAAAATTTGTGTTGTGGTGGTCAACAAATCTAAACAAACATTTTCGTTGATTTGAACATTTGATGACGTCGGAAGCATCGTGTATTGTGTAATTTAGACAGATAAATATTATTTAAGTTTTCAAAGATCAAATTCAAATTCTTGCCTAATGCGTATTCGAGTTTTATTAAAGGTAGTGTGCCACTTACGTGTCGGAGTTCTTCGGTGAGAAAAAATCGAAATATATCCATAAATTTATTGATTTTTTACTCTCCGATGTAAATGAAAATTCATTATTTTCGAATCGATTAAATTTTTAAAAAAGCGATCCATTCCTCACAAAATCATCAACACTTATTTTTTCAAAAAAAAAAAAAACAACTGTAAAATAGAAAAAAGAACAAATCATCTTACGCTTCATCAAACACTCAACATTCTTTTTTGAGATGTATAATATCCACCCACTTGTTTTTTTTTCTAGAAATGCACCCTTAAAGATTGAACATTTTGCATGCCGGATTTGGTACCTTATGGATAGACTATAGTTATTTCTCAAATATATATTGCCACTGCTTGGAAAAATGGTACCATGGGCGGGAAATTTCCAGGTTTTCTCGGTGCCTATCCGGGACATCCCCCTTGCCGAAATTCTCCCGATACGCTTTTCGGGAAATTTTTTTAACTGAAAAATAGAACAAAATCAAGAAATCAAAAGTTCGACTACACTTTTATCAACGAAATTTTACTAAAATCGATTCAGAAGTCTCACTGTCAAATCAGAAAACGCTTGAGAATTTCTTTTTAAAACTCATTTATGTAATTCTGAAATATTTTTTAATCAAGATTTTGCGTCGAATTCCTGTTTTATATGTTGGTTTTCATCGTTGGATACTCTTAAAGGGACTCTTTACTGATTTTAGGGTTCCATTCCATTTTCATCTTTTTCTTGACATATGAAAACATTTTTTTTGCGAAATTTCCTTTTCTAGTACTCAAACACTCCCATTTCCAAAATAAGGCGGCGAAATGGCCTAACAATTGCAAACATCTGACATTCACTGCGGCCGAGCGGTCATTTCGCCGCCTTTTTTTTTGCTTCTATAGGTTTTCAAACATTGTGAAGAAGATGAAAATTGAATTGAAACCCAAATTCAGTAAATAGTCCCCCAACCCAGAAAAAAATCGATAAAATCAGTATTTGGAGCTACATTTTCGAATTTCCCGATTTTCCCGAATTTTCCCGGTTTTTCAGACCTGGAAATTTATTTTCACCGTGAAATAGGATTTTTTTGAATTTTTCTTATTGAGAATGAAAACAGTAGGTATAAGTGGAACTATTTCTTTAAAGGAGGGCTTTACGGAGATGATAAATAAACCTTAAATGAAAATATACTTCATTCTCATTCCAAATCTGTTTTTAAAATTTTCTAAAACCACCTCGAAGCCGAGAAAATGAGCTTCAAAACAATGGCCTAGGAAAAGTGGAAACCTGGTCGAACTTTTTCCAATTAGATTTCTTCGTGTTTCGTTAATAAATTATTATGCAGAATGCTTATATTAGTCCTTTTTTATGTTTTTTAAAATATATATTTACGTTTTTTTCATTTTTTTTGGGATTTTTCATGCCTGCGGACTAGTTTTCGCCGGTGGCCCCTTTTTTTAGGCCATTATTTTGAAGCTCATTTTCTCGGCTTCTAGGTGATTTAAAAAAAAGGTTAAATACAGATTTGGAATGAGAACGAAGTCTATTTTCATCCCAGCTGCATTTATTAGCTCCGTAAAGTCCCCATTTAAAAATTAAAAGTTCGGAAATTTTCAATTTTCCGTTAATTTCGTGGATGCATTCATTATCTCCGTAAAGCCCTCCTTTAAACCTGAAAAAATGTTAGAAAATATTATTGTCTGCCCCAGAAAAGCGAAGTCTTGCCAAGTTACGGTTTAATTTTTTATATTTTTCTCTTATACAAAATTCCCTTCAATTGAACAAAAAGCTTCCATTCCAATAACAATAGTCTGCATCGTTAAAATCGAGGTTGTAAATGCGCCCTATTGTTCCTTCAAAATATCTAGCACAATAAAGCGTACTTGCAGGCCCGGTTGCTCGAACTTATTTAAAAAAAATGAAACATTTTATTTTATTTATTTTCATATAAAAAAACACTTCATATTTTATTTGTTTTATATGAATCTTCATTCTTTTTCGATGCTCCCGTCTAGTCGGTTCATCATCTTGAATAAATAAATTTGCAAGAATTTGTTGCAAAAATGTCTAGAAAAAACTATCAGGCTTTCTAAGAAATCACTTTAAAGGCACGGTGAGACTTCCTTTTTTTTACTAAGATTTTTTAACTGAGAAAAAAATTGAACTGTGTTGAATTGAGCTACTATGTTTTCAATTATTTAATTTTTATTAGGTCATGTTAAATTTTACGAAAAAAAATCTTAAAAACTTCTTTGTCGATGTTTTTTGTCTGAAAAAGTTCTGAATTAAACATTTATTTCTATTTTTCTCAGAAAAGAAGAAAAAAGAAACCGCATGAATGGAAAATGCAAAGTTCCGATTGTCACGATCTGTTGTTTATCAAAATATTTGTTTTCACTCTTCTTTTTTCTGTTTTTCAGCTCACAATTCACTTTTTTCTAAAACTTGCATTCCGATAGATCATTTTTCCAAAATGTTTTTGTTTTCCATTTTTCTGAGAAGAAAAAAAACAAAACAAAAGCACTGATGATGTATGTATGCTATAGTGAAGAAAGCTCTATTTCTCATTTAACAACAAACTCGTTTTTTGGGTTTCTCATTTTTTTTCAGAAAATCTTTTCACTTTGTCATTCTATGTTTTTTCCTTCTATAAAATGCTTGAACACAAATGAACTTGTGAAGAGAACGAACGAGAATCTGGAGCATTAACAAAAAAAAGCAGAGAATCACAAAAATTGTGGATTTTTGGAAGTGCTCTTCAAAGTTTATTTCATTTCGTCTTTTCTTTTTTTTTCATCATGTTTTTCCATCTATTTTTTGTTCTTCCTTTATTTTGAACTTCTATTTTTGTCTATGAGAGATTATCGAGGCCTCCGATAACATAATTATATCTTTAATTACACACGCGACGCGATGGACGGCACTGGAACATTTTGGAAATTCATTTTCCCGCGAATTTTCCAGTGTGTTGAGTGTCGGCAGACGCGTGCGTGCGTGCGGAGCATCAGTGTGGTTGACAATATGAAGTTTCTGTTTTCTTTTATAGGGGTTCGAATATGGAGAAGAAGATGAAAATAAGAAAAAATAAAAATTCGGGTTTTACGGAGTGTTGAGATTCTAGGCCCTTTAACCTTCTTCGTCTTAAAGACAGTGCGCCACTAAAAAATGTTTTGGACAAAATTTTCTTATTAGTTTTTATTTCATCAGTAAAAAGTTCTGAAACAAATCAATTTAAAATAAAAAGGTCATTTTCTATGATTTTGGGCTTCTAGGCAATTTAAGCTTCTTCGCCTTAAAGTCAGTGTCCCACTAAGATTTTTTTGTTTCCTTAATAAATAGTTATGCAGAATGCTTATAGTCCTTTTTTTTTAATTATTTTCATCCGTAATTTATGTTTTTTTCATTTTTTTCTGAATTTTTCATGCGTGCGGACTAGTTTTTGCCGGTAGCCACTTTTTCTAGGCCATTTTTTGAGACGCGTTTTCTTGGCTTCTAGGTGGTTTTATAAAATTTTAAGAACAGATTTGGAATGAGAATGAAATCTATATTCATCCCAGATGCATTCATTATCACCGTAAAGCCCTCCTTTAAATAATTGCTATAACAGGGTGGCCCATAAGTATTGATTGCAAGAATGACACAACTCCGTTAATGCGCAAAAAAACATTCGTCATAAAAACGACGAATGTCAGCTGTAAAACACGTTTTTTTGGTCTGGAGGTCCACCATTTACCTAAATGACATACATTCATCTTGATTATATAACCCAAAGGTTATATGCCGAAAACAAGTTGTTTGAAAAACATTCCTATTTACAAACGTTCCATTCTGTTTTTCAAAAATATTCCATCTATTTGCAAACTACCATAATTTCCTGAAGTACAAATCAAATTACTGGACCCTCATTTTTTTGTTTTTCACTTGGAAAACTTTTTCATACAATATTCATGTTCTAGTCTTTTTGCACAGCATTTTTTATTTATTCTCTGGTTTTTTTAACTGCTTCCCAATATTTTATTTCGTCCCAATTGGATTCCAAATATTTTTTCTTGCTCTATTTTGCATTTAATCCAATGTCTGCTAATCCAAATAAAAGCGTGATTGACTGCAAGACGGTTAATTTAATTTGGTTTACTATTTTAAGCTGACAAAATACAAAAATAGGAATCTATTTAATATCAGTTGAAATTATCGGATTCGATTTAAAATATGACGTAAGTACATTCGTGGATCATGACGCTCTAATTTTTAGAGTTCGGTGTAGGTTCAATAGGAAACCCTCGAAGTTTTTGAATTTACTGGAAGGTTTGAGCAGCGAGTTATGAGCTGCCAAAGTTAGGAAATTAACAATTTTGGTAGCTCAGGCTGAACCTCACTCAAAATTGATGTATTAAACATCAGCGGACTAGATTTTCACCTGGGTTTTTAGTCCATTATTTCATGCTCCGTTTTCTGGCATCCTGCGTATTTTTGTTTAGAAAACATTAAAAAAATCTATTTGGATTGAGTACGACGTCTGTTTTCTCTTTTAAATATTATTGGGTTTTTAAAAGTCATCCCATATGGACTGGTTTTCCCAATAAACTAGGACTTCTAGGCTTCGACCACCTTTAACCTCGAAAGTTGTATTTCAAGCGAGTGTTGATGCTCTACTTCAACAAAACAAAAACATAAAACTTTGGTTGTTCTTCCAATTTTCCAATTTTCACATAAAATCTGTCTGATATCTTGGAACATTTCTTTCTCTCTTATTCCTTCCACCTCAATTATTTTTAATGACCCTTCTTTTTGTCTTTTTCTACCTTTTTTTGTCATGCCGAACTCTGAACTCTTAATATTCATTTATATTATTCCGGACGATCAAGGTCTCATATTTTTCCGCTAGATTAATCTTCACTTTGGGGAGCTTCCAAAAAAATGTAAAAACCGATGTTATTGCTTTTAAAGTGTTCAAAATTTGCATACGTTCATATTTTGAATTAGATGGTAATTTCATCGTTCTATATTCTTATTTTGTGGTCCCAGTGGCTTCACAGGCGGTAAATTGAATTTGTTTTCGAATTTTTGTTTGGATAAAAAAAAGCGAACGCAAATATAACTTCTGTTCTTTTTGTCTTGTTCTCCAGCAGACCTTTGCTTCTGCTAGACAAAAACAAAGAAAATTGTATCGCTTTCTGTGGGATAATATAATTTCTTCGGTAATATATTTTAAAAAGTTATGGAGAATGCATCTGGGACGAAAATAGACTTCATACTCATTCCAAATCTGTTTTTAAAATGTTCTAAAACACCTAGAAGCCGAGAAAACGTGCCTCAAAACAATGGCCTAGAAAAAGGGGCCACCGTCGAAAACTAGTCCGGAGGCATGAAAAATCCAAAAAAACATTTTTTTTTTCATTAAAAAGGACTAATATAAGCATTCTACATAACTTAGCGACACACGAAAAAGCTAATTGGAAAAAGTTCGGCCAGGTGGACACTTTTTCTAGGCCATTGTTTTGAGGCGTGTTTTCTCGGCTTCTAGGTGGTTTTAGAAAATTTTAAAAACAGATTTGGAATGAGAATGAAGTCTATTTTCATTTAAGGTGCATTTATTATCTTAGTAAAGCCCTCCTTTAAATACGCTATGTTATTGTCAACTCAATAATTCTTGATCATTGCGTTCGGAAGGCTGCCCAACCTCACAGCCGCTCCGCACGCACGCGACGCGGCTGCCGGAACTCACACACACTGGAAAATTTGAAAAATTGATTTTCCGACGATATTTCAGTGTGTGTGAGTGACGGCAGCCGCGCCGCGTGCGGGCGGAGCGGCTGTGAGGTTGAGCAGCCTTCCGAAAGCAATGATAAAGAATAATTGAGTTGACAATATAAATGTTGCTTAATCCATGTAAAACTCAATTTTATATACCTACACGATAGTGAAAAAAAGTTAAAAAAGTTAGAAATGCCAAAACAAGGGCACTTTATTTAAAAAATTAAATATTTCTATTGACTGCTCATGAATTTTCAGATGTTTCGAACTTACAATTTGAGTTCATGTATATCTAGAAATCATAAGTAATTTTGCATTTGAAAATTTCTTCCAACTCCAAATTCTTTCCATCCTAACTCTTCTGAAGCCAGAATCTGCAGAATAGTAACGGCTCAAATCTTTCCAAAAATAAAACAATTTTTCTGTTTCACTTCCGCGTTGGAATGTGAAAACAATGAGTGAGCCTTGTCAATTACTAGCTTTTTTTCGCAATTTTAAATACTTACAAAGTGCACGTTTTTTCTCGAAAGCCTACAGAAGAAAAATGTTAAAATGAGATGTTTTTGGTACAAAAATATTCTGAAATAAACAACTGGAAAATTAGAAAAATGATCTCCGTTTAGACTACTCTTATTTCACCACTAAACCGGACATCAAAACAACATCCAAATACATTTTTCACTAATTTTTTTGCGTTGTTTGTAATAATTAGCATGTCTTCTCTTTCCTCTTTCTTCTCATTTTTCACATGAAACGTCTCCATTTTTTTTGACTTTTGAGCCATCGCCTGAGGCGTGTATGATTTGCTCCCAAGATAAGTGATCATATACGTTTTTTCGCATTCTATGTCATTTTTTTCTCATTCGTTTTCTTTTTTCGATATCTTGACCGAATGATATCATTCACATTTGTCAAATAATGAGATTATCCGGAGTTTCGTTTTCTGTTTGCAGGGAAGGCCTGTGTTATTTTTAATTTCGTTTTCAGGCATGAGACTTTTTTTGTGATCGAAAGTAGTTTAAATATAGTTAAAGGCAATGTGTCACTTGTTTTTTATCGTTCAAAACGATCAGAATATTCAATGTTCACAAATTAACAAAATTCTGAAAATGTTAAGAAACAGCTGCAATTGTGCTTATCGAGCAAATAGAATTATTTCACCTCTTCAACTTTTTCTTCAGTTTTTCACGTTGTTCATGCTTCTAAACACAATTTTCTATTTTTTTTGTGTCAGTGTCCAACTTTATTGGTTAACCATGACGAGAAAAATTCATAAATGCTTGATTTCATAGAATTTCAAGCTGTTAGAGTAGGAAAAACATGTTTTCAAGTGACTATTTGATCCGTGAAGAGAATAACGAAAAGTTAATCAAATTGATCCGACTTTATTATAACAGAAATCCGATCGACTTATTTTTTTTAGGAAAAAAAACATCTATGGATTTGAGAAGTTGTGCTGAAATTGCTTTTCATGTATCCTATGTGGTTTAATTTCATGAAATTTATTGCAAGTCGGGCTGTTAGAAAAAAATGATAGAAAAAAAACTGGAATTGGAATTGGAAACTGAAAATTTAAACCTGTAAAATGTATTCTAAAACGTTTCAGGAAAAAAATTAAATAGTTGTGTTTTGGGAAAATTTTGAAGCAATTTTTCAGTTTTCTCATTTTGTATAACTGTGGATATTTATTGATTTATTGATTTATTTACCGGAACATATTATTTTATTGTTTTTTTTCTGTTGGTGGTACGCAAATCGAAGATTGAAACAAATGACACACTGTCTTTAACGGTTTACATCTGGCCGAACTTTTTCCTCTGAACTTTTTTCGTGTTTCGTTAAGTTATGCAGAATGCTTATATTATTCCTTTTTAAAATCTTTTTTTCATTTTTTTTCTACTTTTCATGCCTGCGGACTAGTTTTCGCCGGTGGCCAATTTTTTTAGGCCATTGTTTTGAAGCTCATTTTCTCGGCTTCTAGGTGGTTTTAGAAAATTTTAAAAACAGATTTGGAATGAGTCTGAATTCTATTTTCATCCTAGATGCATTCATTAGCCCTCCTTTAAACTATGAAATTCAATTTTATGTCGAAAATTTGAGTATTCAGCAGCGGTTCCTACCCAGGCCGGGTGAAATTTTAGCAATTTTTTATAGTGGACGAGATCTATGATGACGCCAAAGAGCAAAATTCAAAACATCAATTGCAAGACATCTTTTTGTCGTTAAACTACAAAAATTGTCTGTGTTATTCCACTTGTCGTAAATAATTTTTACTTTAATTTCATGAGCTTTTCTTTCTTCTTCTTCTTCTTCCATCAAGTACACACGTGATGATAATTTTAAGAGCTTGGAAAAAAAAACAAGCTTCAGCTGTTGTTAAACTCTCATTTTCTCAATTCATTTTTGATTGATATATATATTTATTTTTTTCAGAAAACTTCCTCTTATCATTTTTTTGTGGTGGGTTGCTTCAGGTACCAACTGTTGTTGTTTTTGCTCAATTTCTTCTTTTCCGTAACATTTTCACACGATAAAAAAAATTAAATAAATGCTTTCAAAATTGTTGTTATTTCGTGACCACTTCCTTGATAACTATATTTTCTTGCTTTTCACTTTTCAGTTGTTTTCTTTTACTCTAACGTTTTCTCAACGGGTTGCGCTAAAGACAGTGAGTCACAGGTATTTTCGCGATGTGTGGTCTAGCTCCACCCCTTTTACATTTCTTAAAGAGCCACGTTTAGTCCTAGAATTCGTAGTGAATCTCGAAAGCAATGAATTTTTATTAAAAAATATAAAAAACTGTTTTTATTCCTTTAAATTTGAGTTTCATGCAAGTTTTTTAAACTAAAAATGGGCCGACAAACAATCATATTCGAGCCTGCTAAAAAAAATTTGAGCGTTCTCGCATAAATCACGCCTAATCATTTTTTTTCAAGAGTATTTTCTTACCCGCAAAATCCAATAAAATTTATGGAAACCCCAATGAACTATTATTGAAAAAATCATGACAAAAAATTACTATGAACGACTTTATCAATTTATAATAAAAAGAAACATGTTAATCCAAAAAACCAAAAAAAAGGCCGAAGACTAAAAAAAATGGGCGAGGCTTTGCAGGGGATTACATTCACATGTAAAACCGCTCACCCCATGTATTTAGAGAATATGTATTTAGTTTGTCAGCATACTTTCCTTTTTTATCTGAAAATTTTGATAAAAACCATTTTTCTCTTCTGTTATTTGTTTTTTGCTATTTAAAAAACAATGAACTAAAACTAGCACCGATGCAAAAAAAAGTAAATTGTTCAACGAAACAAAAAAAAAGACGGATGGTCTGAAACATAGAAGAGAAGTGAGCAGAAGGGGGAATACAAGAAAAGATAACATGGGTGTGTCAATTGCACATTCATTAAATTTTTTATACGATGAAATTGAATGAATATTATAATTTTTTTCCTCATCTTCCAGTTTTATTTAATTCAGGAACTTCTTTCACTTTTAAAGTTTATTTTTATAATTTTTGTTCGAGATTTTTAGAAATCTCGAGTATTGCTAGATAATTGAAATAATCGGAAGCTGAACATTTTAATTATTGATCATAATTTAAAATCTTCTAACTTTTGTTTGATTCTGTTCGAGTTCCAGGCTAGAAACAGTGTATTCCAGCTGTACTTTCATCTTAAAGGAGAGCTTTAAGGAGATTATAAATGTACCTTAAATGAAAATAGACTTCATTCTCATTCCAAATCTGTTTTTAAAATTGTCTAAAACCACCTAGAAGCCGTGAAAATGACCTTTAAAACAATGGCCTAAAAAAAGTGTCCACCTGGCCGAACTTTTTCCTATCAGCTTTTTTCGTGTTTAGTTGATAAATAGTTATGAAGAATGCTTATATTAGTCCCTTTCTTAATGTTTTTTTTTCATTTTAATTTATGTTTTTTTGTATTTTTCATGCCTGCGGACTAATTTTGGCCGATGGCCACTTTTTCTAGGCCATTGTTTTGAAGCTCATTTTCTCGGTTTCTAGGTGGTTTTAGAAAATTTTAAGAATAGATTTGGAATGAGCATGAACTCTATTTTCATCCCAGATGCATTTATTATCTCCGTAAAGCCCTCCTTTAACAAACAATTGAACCTAAGTAGTTCTGTGGAGTTATTCCTAATTCTGGCAAATCGTGGTAACATCTAGGCCATTTTTGAACATATCATAATCCTGTTCCGATATATTTTTTTTGAAAGTGTCTGACATTTCAGATTTCGAATTCCTGAACATTGAATTTTTAAAATTTAACGGTATTGAAAGAAAATTGCATGCCGTAGTCTAGAAGCATGCAGGCACTCTACTTAAAAGTGGACGTGGCTTGTAATAATTGAAAAAGTAAATAAGCTGAAAATTAAAAAAAAAATACTTTTTCACATGCTCATTATTCTCTGACATGGTTTGATCTTTGAAGTATCAGAAAACTTTGGATTTGTGGACTTTCCAGAGTTACAACTTGACTCAATCCACCAGATTCTTGGAGGTACAGACCGCCCCTTATAAGGATGGTATTGTCGACTGTCTTCAATAAATAAGAATAATAATAATAAATGTTCTAATAATAAATTATTTCTGGGAACTCTGCGGGAGATCTCGTGTAATAACTCTCTTCATTCAGCTCAAACAAAAATGATTCTAGGTTTTTTGAAAAATTTAATTTCCAGACAACTCTTAAAGAATGTTTACCTTATACCACACCCTATTCCATTCTTATTTGGTTTCGAAAGAAAATTTCCGATTTTCTTTTTTGCAGAATCGTTCATTCAATTTCCTCTCTCTCTTTCTCCAATTGTTTCAATCGTTCTTCGTCTCTTAAATTTATTCCAGCTTACAACCTTTTCCATTTGAAGAATTTTCTTATTTTCCTCCTCGAAATTGAAACGTCAACCATGTTTTTTCCTCATTTTTTCAATTGATATTTCGTGACCACCCCCGCAAAACATTTTAATGAACTATTTCAACAAAAAATGTTGGTTCTTGCTTGCTTAATTGAGTCACAATAGGCAACACCTACCGTATACCTTTTGTTTCGGTGTCTTTTGTGATGCAAGACCACCCATGAAGGTGTTAAGCACAAACTTTATTGTCTTATTTTTTAAAGGTTGTTGCTCATTAATTATATTTTTTATTTTTCAGAACATCATGGCCACAACAGTCGCATTACTTGGAGAAGAAATGAGCAAAAAAATCTCGTTAACTGAAGGCGGAAAAAGTCCGAAAAAAGCGAGTACTGTCAGCTTTTTGTCATCAAAATCGAGTACATTTTAAGTCCAAAAATTGCGAGAATTAATCTGAAATTTGCAGATGAAGACCCACCTCGAAAAAAGAGTTCCCTTAAACTAAATATAGCCAATGTTCTTCGGTCGCCGAATTTTTTGTTGCGTCGGGAAGCGACCAAGTTTCAAGAAGTTGAATCTATTAAAATAAAGTCCGCATTTCTTTCAGACTTCGATGGGATCAAGTACGAGAACGGCTGAAATTGAATCGAATTAAAATTTCAATCAAAGATAGGAAAAGAAAGTCTTCGAAATCGAGTGAGTTGTTTTTTTGGGTTTCTTTAAGACTATTTGCACTTTTTCTAACTTTGAAATTTCAAAATCAAACAGCAGCTTTATTATCTGACATAATCTCATAATGTTTCTTGTGTTTCAATCATAAGTGGCTGTCGAATAAAATAATAAGCGGATATTTGAGATTATCACGAAGGCATGTGTTTTGGATTGAATATGAAAAAAAGGTGTTTGCTGTTGAAATTAAATTAAATTTTGAAAACTCAAAATGGAGATTATTTATAGGAAGCAGGTGCAAAAATTGGTCTTAAAGAACTTTGCTCAGAACTTTTTGTGAAAAATAAAATTATCGACGTTTTTTTGATTTTGAACTACCGATTGACCAGAAATTAGAAACCTATAACATGTTTTCTGTTCTTAAAAGCAGTGGATCAGTTAATTTGACCCTAGCAGATTTCAATTTCAAAAATTAGAGCGTTTTCTCATTAGTACAATGCAATTTATGCGGAATCACACGATAAATAGACGCTTTATAGCATCCGTCCAAAGTTGGAAAAATTTGAATGCGCGCGTGTCCGTGCGACGCGGTCGGAATTGGCGCGAAACACAATTATTTGAACGAGGCTAAATATTGGTATTGTTCTTTGTACCACCTGGGCTCCCATTCGAATTTTGATTTTTTGACTTGAATTTGGATCGTATTAACTGACCAGCTACCTTTAAACTAATCCTTTCAATTTTGAACTTGAAAATCTAACTTTTAATTAAAAAATGATGAGAAAAACAAAGAGCTTCAGATTCATTTATTAAACTTCTATTTGAAAACTGTGTACCTCCAAATCATCTCTCATCCTCTCATCTTTCAAAAATCAATATCAGTAAGAGTCCAGGCCCTATTACGAATCAAAAATATTTTAATATTGAGGTCTATTGTTCATCTTTCATAGTCTTTGTGCTTAATTTTTTCCAGTTCGAGTCATATAATCTGACACACTGTCTTTAACTTGCAGTATTTCCCCTAATACATTTTATCAAAACTGTCACATTGGTACAGTGTTAATTTCATCTTTTAATCCTTAAAGTTCGAATTTGTGCTTTTGAATCTAATCACGTTGTACTAAATGCATACAAATAAGGATTCTTCCTTCCGAAACCAAAGTATATGCTTGGAAATGCCATTTGCGCTTTATAAGGCTTCCGAATCTAGAGTAGTATTTTAAAGCAGAATGGCGAATTGTATGTCGGGGATTACCCAGCATTGCTTTATCAAATAACAATGTATCTGAAGTATATTAAGTTCAAGATTAGAGGTTCTAGTGTACGAAAGTTGTAAAATTTTCAAAAAAATACTTGAGATCAGCATGCCACATATATTCGGGACCTCCCGCAAATGAACGTGAACGAGTTTAGTTTTCAATTGTGTTCAATAATTGTAGTAATTAAATTTTAATTATAACTGTACAACCGAATATCGAAGAAAATCGAGATGCTGATAATTTGTTAAAGTAAAATTTTATTCTGTACGATTATAACGGTCCCAAAACAATACAGTGGCTCACTGAAATTAAAGAAAACGCATGAATTTTAGCTTAAAAAGAGCCTCAAGAATTTCTATAGGGCTCCATTTGTCTGGACGTGTTTCAGCTAAATATTTTAGGATAATGATTAACAAACACTGAAAATCACTCATACTAAAATGTAGTGGGATAAGATTTACAGTAGCGGTCAAAAAGAAACACCCCTTTGGTTTTTTTAGCATAACTTTGTCAAAAATTAATATTTTTTCATGAAATTTGGAACATTTATGTAAATCAGTGTTTAAAATAATATTATTGGATAAATTATCCAAAAAATTCTGAAATCAGCATTTTTAGGGAGAAACAACCCAACTGCACACTGAAAGTTTCAAAGATAAATTTCAATATGTAATGTTTCTGTAAATTTGGTCGCCAAACGGGCCTTTTTTTGAAACAATTTTCTTGAAACATCATTATTTCGACTATAATTGAAGTAATCGGTGTTCCGACTACATTTTACTGTATTTACGTTGTGATCAAAAGGAACCAATTTCCCACTCTAGTCGAAAAACTTACATCATTCGCAATGGGTTTTCCCAAGAAGTCACAAAACTATGTCAGATTACTTTAGACTCTAGAAAGAATAGCATTTAATCTTGAATCGAGATTATGAAGTGCTTGTTTCTTATTCAAGGATCTTTGAAGAAAGAAAGTCTTTAAAAATCACATGGCTCAAGAGTTCAAAAATTGTCTAATTAGAAAGAGAAAAAATTATTTTTTATTGGGGGTCTCAAACAAAAGGGATGGATAAAAACACATGTGATCGTTGTTATTGGAAGCAAGATACAAAAAACTGAAATGTTTGTTTTTTTTCATTCACAGAGCACTGGAAAAAAAGATGAACGGGAAGGAATAGGACTTGTTTCTGCGTCATAGGGGGAAGAGTAGTAGTAATATCATTTGTGTTGCATCTGAATGAAAAGTGAAGAGTTGTGACAAAAAACTCCCTCTTCCTTGGGCGTCCCGTGGAATGTTGAGAGAAATGATCTGAAGATACCCGTTGGTGTCATCCTGCTCTTGAATATCTCTCAATCTCTCCTCAAGCTCCCTTGAGGGAAAATGAAGTAGGAAGAAAAGCCAGAAGGCCCTATTTTCTTCTCGCCCCCCGACGTTTTGAGCATAAACCCCCGCGCCTCCACCACACCACCCCGTTTCACATTTATCATTGTTCTTGCAAAATATATTGGCGCCCCGCCCTCTTTTCTCCCCCCCACACGGCCGTTTCTTCTTCATCGTCTTCTCTTCTAGTGCCCATTTTTGCTGTTTTCTTCCCATTCATTTTGACACCAAAATTGGGGGGAGGAATCCGGGGGTGCGAGTTACAACGGAAATTTTTGAAAACGAAAATGCCACTAAAACGACGGCTACCGCGGTCTATTTCGGCGCCGATATTTGAAAAATCTTCTAGACGAAATGTCATCGATATTCTGACGCTGAAATTGAGGGATTTTCTACCGTTTCGTAAGTTTTTTTTTCTAAGTGCCTTTTATTTGTATGAACTCTTTTTTTAAAAATTCAAAACTTCAATTTTAATTTTCTGAATTTTTCAAATATTTTCTTTAATTTTTTAAATTAATAGATTAATTTTTTTTAAATTGTATAGCTCTTCCGGAAGCTTCTTTTTTCGAGTTGTTTGAGCATTAGGCCATAAATCTGTTGAAATTTTTAAGAATTTGAATTTTTATGATTTTTGAGAAAAAAATCAGCACATGTTCTGATATGAATCGCGTTTTTAAATGAGAATTTTTCAAAAATTAAAATAAAACGATAAAATAAAAAAGACGCAGTGTGTGCTTTAATGAGACGCAGAGAAATCCGTGCAAACAGATGCCCGCAAAAATGCACACATTTATATATTTTTTTTTTACTATTTAGATATATTTTGCTTCCCATCAATTTTGAAGACTAGAAAGTTATTTGGTTGATCAAAATATGAGTAGGAAAAACAAGAGCTTAAAAATATTTCCTCAAAAGTCTTCCGAAACGATATATTTTTTTCGTCAAATTAAAATTCTGAAATTAACGCACCAAAGCCTAAAATTCAATAATCACCTCCGAAATAACAATTGAAAGGGGAATTCAACAATTATAGAAGCGATGAGTATTCCTCCCACATTTTTCCCCCATTTAAAATTGAACATTTTCTGAGTTCTGTTCAGAAATTCTTTCTGACCTCCTCTATTTTTCGCTCATTTTCACCAATGAAAACAACCAGAAAAAGGCAAGTAAGAAAATGCGATGGAGGAAGTTAATCTTTTAATTCTTCAAAAATGTCCTCTTCTATTGTCAGAGAGAGTAGCAAGTCACGAAATGAAAATCGTTTAAAATTGTATGGAGGAATGACAGAATCGATAGGGGTGGGGGGTGAAGGAAGACATTGTAAAAAGCCTAAAATTATTTCATCTTCCTTTTTTTTGTCTCTTTGCATTAAATTTTCAATGCATTCAAAATGTGACGTAGTGGCGAGGAAAAGGGTACCGCCACAAAAAAATTGGGGCGGAAAATTGAAATGCTCTTACACTTATAATTTGGATCCTATTTTTGTTATTGCTTCCAGAAGAGAGCTGAATTCAAAATAAATTGGAGGGGAAACAAAATTAAAAGGAAAAATAGCAAGCACCTGTTCGATGAGTCTTTTTTTATTATTTTTTCTGAGCCAAGTGTTCTTAAAACATTGGGTTTTTAATTACTGATTGTGAAATGTTTTGGGCGAAAATTATACTGAGTTTTCAAGTTTTAAAGATAATCAGAATCTAGAAATTTACCCAAGGAGATCGGAAAATCGAAAGAGAAGGAAGTATTTCAAAAAAAACTAGCCTTTAGATTTGTAAGTTAAATATTTTCAATTAATTTTTCATTAGATTCTGAATATGACGTCGTGATTCAATTCAGAACACTAAAAATATTAAATTTCGTAGACAAGCATATTTATAGTAAATATTTACGGGTTTTAAAAGTACAATTCTATAAATTATTAGCATTTTTAAAAAATCTAAGTTTCGAAGTTGCAAATGCTAATTATAGATTTTAAAACTTGATCGATTGATTATAACATTGCAATATTTTTTTAAGATTTGGGTTCTAGGAATCATTTCAGGAAAATTTTTTTTTTTAATTCGATTTCAAATATCAAAAAAATAATACTTGATAGAATTATACTTTAAAACCCGAAAATATTTACTAAAAATATGCTTTTCCACGAAATTTAATATTTTAAGGGTTCTGAATGGAATCACGACGTCATATTCAGAATCTAATGAAAAATTCATCGAAAATATTCAACTTACAAATCTAAAAACTAGTTTTTTTTCGATATACTTCCTTCTCTTTCGATTTTCTGATCTCCTTGGGTAAATTTCGTGATTTGGAGAGAATTATACAGCAGATTTTTTTGCGTTTGATTCAATTTCGAGCGCTAAAGCGCCTAATTTGTGTGTTTCATTCCAATTAACTTGAATTACAGTATTACGAGAAGCGCTCTAACGGCTGCTTCTTATTTTATTTTCTGGCTTTGAGTCATGCGTAAAAAAGTGTTTTTTCTTCTTCATAATTTTCAAATTCATGGGAAAATTTTTAATATATATGTTGTGGAGATCACATGTTTCTTATAGGTTACTGTAACTCACCAATTATTTTTAGCCACGAAAAAGAAAACATGTAATAAAATTTTAGGGATCTTCTTCCAATGTTCCGCTCCTTTTTCCCCCTTTTTTCCTGCTAATTAAGTTTAGCTGATTTCTAATCTTTAAACGATCACTCTTTTCCCCATTTTCTCGCTGCTCCGAATTGTTCCTTAGAAATGGAGAAGCTTTCGGTTTTAATTAAACTGACTTGAACATAACTTAAAATGGCTTGGAGAAGAAACAGAGGCGTTTACTCTTCATTTTTTATGCTCCGACCGAAAAAGGCGAAAAGTCAAATGTGTCAAAAGTTTAAAACGAAGAAAAAAGATGAAAGAATATCGGGGCGAATTCCGCTGAGATTTGAAGGAAGATGCTTGAAAAAAAACATGCTCAAAAATTTTTTGAAATATTTTTTTCTGAAATTCCCAAATGTATATATTACTCTCTACGCAGTTAAATTTCCAAGACCAATAAGAAAGCTTCAAAAATTTTAAGAACAATAAGGGGGCATTGTGAAGTAACAAATTTTCAAATATGTATGCACATAATTGAATTATTATTGAATGAATAGAAATGAGAATAAATGAAAAAA
This sequence comes from Caenorhabditis virilis, assembly GCA_964036255.1. Taxonomy (NCBI): domain Eukaryota; kingdom Metazoa; phylum Nematoda; class Chromadorea; order Rhabditida; family Rhabditidae; genus Caenorhabditis; species Caenorhabditis virilis. The sequence continues at coordinate 7,934,034 of OZ038416.1, forward strand.
AAACAATATTCTGCATTTATTGAAGCATTAATAATTGTTTCCTCGTTTTTGAATTGTTTTTTATTACTACTGTAGTTTATTGGGACATTAAATGTGCTCATGAGAACATGTTTAATTCTAGGGTACGTTTTTTGAAAATAATTCTGAAAATATACAAATTTTCTAAAAATAGTTTCTATTAATGTCTGGACGAAAATTAAGTAATTAATTCAATTTTTCGGTTTCATGTTGTATACAAATTGAGTCTGGGAATGATGCGAAGGGGCCAAAGATTGTTAAACAAGTCATTGGGCACTCATATGAAAATCGGGTGCTCCCGCAGGATGAGAAGAAATGCGTTGATGTTCAAAACCATTTTAGATTTGATTGTGTTTCTAAAAAATTGTATTATATTAGCTCGAGGTTATTGTGCAGATTATCTGGCCACGATTCACAATTGTGCATCGTACCCAATTTTATAAAAATGATGAATGTCACAAAAAAACGTGATCGTCATGGCGTCAGTTAAATGTAGTTATCAGTATGCCTCAAATGCACATGTGAGCACTTTTATTGCACTATTTGGTTGAAGTACTTATACAGGTGGATACCTAGTTTTTACAATGACTTGTTTTGTAATTCTCATACTTAGTAAAGTCCCCGTTAGACATAATTTCACATTTATCTTGATCTTTCATCAAATCCGGGGAAAATACCATTGTTTTTCATAATTATCTAAAAAGGCTTCAAATGTGTTATAATCCGTTCCACGTAAAACTGATGTAAAAGCATAAGCCTTGAAATTATCATGCTTTTTTAATACCTCGATTTTGTCTGTTTTCCTTTAGAAAATGTGAGATTCTCACTTTGTGTGATAAAACCTGAACTATTTTTCCACCACATTTAATTAAAGAAGAGGTGTCACTTATTTTAAACCTTCGAGCTACATGTTTTCTTCATTCAGTATTTCATTCATTCATTTGAGAAGAAAAATGTCGCTTCACTTCAGAATCTGCAGAACTGAATTTCAAAGTTCGAAGTTCACGAACTTCGAGGATAATGTTCGCATGGCTTCCGAAAAACAATCATTTGAATGTTCTTTCGAAAGAAAGTTAATTGAAGTCTAAATAAGACGATTAATTATTTTCTATTTATTTATTTAACTCTGATGTTTTGATCTCTGGTTCAATTAAGAATTTAATTTTTCATTTGAAACGCTGTCAGCATATAAGATCCATTTTCTAAAACCCTATAAGTCAACTCACTTGCTCATAAAGCTTCTTAGCTTCATCATTTCATTTTTTTTAAACTGATCAAACATCCACAAATCTGACTAAACCCATAAACGATCGAAAACTCATATCTGTGACATCTTTGGCAGCGATTCATCGAACTCAGGGCCACAACTCCATATATTCACATCCCCGTCAAACTCCGCCCCATTTTCGAGGTCTTCCCCGACGTGCTTTTTTTTATTCAGTCTCTCTATCTGCTCGTTCCTTTTTCATAAATCTCAATATTTACTCATTCTATTGAAGAGAGAATATTCTTTGTGCTAAACGAAATAACTTCTTCCCAACATGCGATCGCCAAGAAAATTGCTGAAACAGCTTTCAATTTCAAGAGGTATCGAATTCAAAAAAGAAAAAAATATTTACGTTTGAGATTTTAATTAATTTTCTAGTTATCGTTCCTGGGAAAAATAACAAATTTATTGTGTAATGCATCCAGCATTGTGTTCGTTCGCCGCTTTTTTTTGTTCTGCTTATGGCGGATTAATTTTGAAAAAAAAACATGTTCTATGCACACTATGTTTGTGGAATCGAATAGTTTTCATACACCACCTGGGGTTCGTTTTTTTTTCAAATTGCAGTTCAATGAAACTGAAATAGGCACAAATTGAACCCATGGAAAGGCGTGGAGGGGGTTTTTTTGCTTTAGAATTCGGAAGATTGATGCGATTCAAAATTTTGGGGTCCAAATATGCAAATAAGAACACAAAAATGAAAACAATAAATCGTAGATGCATCAAAACGGAACCATCTTCTTATTTTTTTGGTGGATCCGAATTTAAAAAGACATATTACTCGTTATTTGAACACAAATAATTCTTAAAGGAGGGCTTTACGGAGATAAAAATGTACATTACATGAAAGTAGACTTCATACTCATTCCAAACCAGTTTTTAAAATGTTCTAAAACCACCTAGAAGCCGAGAAAAAGTGTCTCAAAACAGTGGCCTAGAAAATGGGGCCACCTGCGAAAACTAGTCCGCAGGCATGAAAAATCCAAAAAAATGAAAAAACATTTAAAAAACGGACTTATTCAATCATTCTGCATAATTATTTATTAACGAAACACGAAAAAGCTCATAGGAAAAAGTTCGGCCAGTTGGCCACTTTTTCTAGGCCATTGTTTTGAAGCTAATTTTCTCGGCTTCTATCTGGTTTTAGAACATTTTAAAAACAGATTTTGAATGAGAATGAAGTCTATTTTCATATAAGGTACATTTATTATCTCCGTAAAGCCCTCCTTTTATCATATTTGGTGTGGTTATTTGTGAGTGATTGGGTACTCTAAATTGAGCACGAATTATGCGTGTGCGCTTAATTTTTAACAACTCGTACCTCAGTGTCAGGTGTTTTGCCAAATTTCGAACAAGAAAAAAAAACATTCAAACCTTCATCTATCAACAAACTCTAATTAATTGGATTCAAATTCATTCCTTGTTAGACAGCTCCTAGAAAATTCCTGGAAAATGCACAATAAAAACAAAAGTGCTTTTTTCACCTCACCGTCTATATCCCAACATTATTCATATTTTGGAGCACTTTCTCAGGACATTTAACTATGAGACTCCGAAAATTTCCTAGGGAATGTTTTGTTTGTGATATACAAAATTCTAGATGATTTAGTTCCAAAAACAAAAACATGGCTCGGGCCGAAAAATAAACAATGTAAAAGACAAACGCTTCAAAATTCAATTTAAAAATTCTGTTTCCGGGTGCTGCTCAGATTTTTTGCGTCTTCTGATGAGCCAAATTCTATCTGCTGAGGTTTATTTAAAATTTGAGAAAAATCATATTTATTAAGAGGATTTTGAGGATTCCTCCCATTATAGAAGAATTCTCCCAATTTCTCATTTACATTCAATTCACCAATTCACTGACGTGATTTATTTCCTTCAATTGTATATACTTACACCGATTTGCAAATTAAATGCTCGCGCCGAAATTTGTAGAGAAAAGGATTTGCTCATTCCTATTTAAAAATGAGAAAAACTGGATTAGGTTTAACATAAGTATGACATTTTTAATCTGCAAGCATTTTTTGAAAAATGAACCAGGAAATTTATGCAGGATTTTTAGAAAATTTATCGTGATATTTTTCCAGGAGAACGTAGACGTCGATCAAATGAGAACAACAGTGTTGGAACACCTCCAGCTTCTGGAAATTCGATCAATTCCAACAATATTCCACCATCTCCGAGATTGAGGTTCGTTTCAATTCCCCGCGATTTTTGCTGAAAACTTTAATTTGAACTTGTTTTTGAAGGCGTGTTGTTTTTCCTTTTCCTTTTCCTTTTCATTCCATCTGACAGAACCACATTTCAAATGACGTCGTGTTCTATATATTCTATATGTTCTATTCAAAAATTCGCACTTGACTCCTTCCTTCCTCCTTTGGAAAGAAAAAAACATAAACACGGAGCTCGATTTTCGCTAAATGACCCGTCGATTTGTTACATTTTCATCTCATGTGTTTTTGTTTCCAGAGGAGAGCGCCTTTTTTTTCCTCATTCAAATTTATGTATGACGCATTTCTCAATTCACACATAACAAAATCGCCCCGAGAGAAGAAAAAACGAGAGCGATGGGGAGGGGAACGCAAAAATCAAATTTCCTTTCGTTTTTGGGAAAATTTTGGAAAAAGTCAGGAATGTACAAAATGTGCACAAAATATTGAAATGCATAAGGGATTGAATTTCACAGGTGGAAGATTGTTTTTAGAATATTGCATTATCATGTCTTGACAAAATTCGGGTGACTACAATTTTTGGAAATCTGGATGAACTTCTAAGAAAACGAGGGCTTTACTGAGCTAATCAATGCGTATGGGATGAAAATAGACTTCATTCTCATTTAAAATCTGCTTTTAAAATTTTCTAAAACCATCTGGAAGCCGAGAAAATGAGCTTCAAAACAATAGCCTAGAAAAAGTGGCCACCGGCGAAAACTAGTCCGCAGGCATGAAAAATCCAAAAAAACATTTTTTTTTAAATAACTATAGTATTACGGTAGTTACCGTAACCTAAAGTTAGCGTTTTTCATTGTGTCTCTTCATTTTACACACTATTTCTCTCATTGTCGCCGCGTTCGGCCAGGTGGCCACTTTTTCTAGGCCATTGTTTTGAAGCTCATTTTCTCGGCTTCTAGGTGGTTTTAGAAAATTTTAAAAACAGATTTGGAATGAGAATGAAGTCTATTTTCATTTAAGGTACATTTATTATCTTCGTAAAGCCCTCCTTTAAAGTATACAAAAATTCTAATCATTGTGGCACAATGCCAAATTTCGTTCTCAAAAATGTGAATTATTTGAAGGACCCTAATTTCCATTTGATATTTTTCAAGTTGACCTTAAAGAACGAAAAACTAAAAAAACAAAAAGTGCAGGGTCGGTTTTTGATTTCGACCCATTTCCGGAATATCCGCTTTCATTTTCAACTAGACTTTTTTCGCATTTTTCTCAATATCGTAAAAAGTTAAGTACGACAACGAATTCGCGAAGATTGTACATATCTTCCCGGTTTTGCAGCCAATCAATAATACATTTCATTAAAAAATGTTTAAAATTCTGGAAATATCAAACTTTTTATAAAATTCTATTTTAACGGAAATCAGATTTATATGTACTTAACAAAACGTTTTTTTTTAGAAAAAAAAGAAATATATACAATTTCCCATTTCTTTTCAGAGATTTTTATATTCTCAAAAATGACATTTAAAAAGTCATCAAAAAGTTCTTTTTTTTATTGCAGTCCAAACGAATGGCAATTCGCATTCGACCACGTCATTTATGATCCGGATGGCAGAGCCCAATTCACAAAATTTCTGCAATCCGAGTATTCAGAGGAAAATATTTTATTCTGGTGAGCAAGAAATCATTATTTTTTTCCCTGCAAAAAACAAGGAAGGGGTTTTTTCAGGTGGGCTGTTGAAGAACTCAAAGCTGTGTGTTCAACGGAAGGACGCTTGAAGTTTGAGCAAACTGTTCAGGAAATGTATGATACGTTTATTGCTGCCGAGTCGCCATTGGCTATTAATATAGATCATGATACAAGAACTGATATCATTGAAAGGTTGGTAAAATTTTGAACAAGAAGTTTTGTAGCTGAAAATTCACAATTTGACATTTTAGATTTACAAAAAAACAAAGGTTAAAGTGTTTGTTTATTGATTTTCAATTTTTGTTTTAATCTATTCAGAAACGCCTATTATTAATGAATTTGCCAAAAAAAATTTTTTCGGCCGCCCGTGGGTCCAAAACAGCTCCCGGAAAAGTTCCGTAAACAGGCGGTGTCAGTGCAAAACGGGAGGTGCCACCACCCGTTTTTGGGTTTTTGAGGGACCGTTTTGCTCAAAATTAAGCTTTTGAACTGAATTGTTTTGTTGATTACGTTAATAATAGGTGATTCTGAGTCGATTAAAACAAAAATTGAAAATCAGTAAACAAAAACTTTAAACAAAACTGGTGATAATGGCGTAGAGGGGACGGGATATCTGTTTTATCATCATTTTTCTCCACCCGTATTTATTCATTTTTATAATTTTTTTCTGAATATTACATTAGAGGACTTTGCAGTGTTAACAAATAATACTTAGATGAAAACAAACCTCGTACTCAGACGTTTTTGAATATTTCTACAATTGCACGAAAACGGGAATTAAAAAAATGGCCTAGAAAATTCCGCCAAATGGAAAACTAGTCCTCGGGAATTTATTCAGAGAAGAATTGCGAGAAATTGGAAACGAACTAATTTAGGAATTCTCGTTAAATATGCAGCAAAATCACACGCAGTTCGAAGTTCGAACAAGCGGACGATGTTTCTAGACGTATTTTGACAAGGAAAACCGATCATTATCGTGAGAAAATCGAAATTATTTTTATAGAGCGTGTTTTATGTATTTACATTGGAATATTTTAAAGGAGGGCTTTACGGAGATTATGAATGCGTCTGGGAAGAAAATAGGCTTCATTCTCATTCCAAATCTGTTTTTAATATTTTCTAAAACCACCTAGAAGTCGAGAAAACACGCCTCAAAACAATGGCCTAGAAAAAAGGGCCACCTGGCCGAAGTTTCCTATGAACGTTTTTCGTGTTTCGTTAATAAATAGTTATGCAGAATGCTTATAGTAGTCCTTTTCAATGTTTTTCATCTTAATTGTTTTGTTTTTCATTTTTTTGGACTTTTCATGCCTGCGGACTAGTTTTCGCCGGTGGACCTTTTTTCTAGGCCATTGTTTAGAGGAGCCTTTTCTCGGTTTCTAGGTGGTTTTAGAAAATTTTAAATACAGATTTGGAATGAGTCTGAAGCCTATTTTCATCCCAAACGCATTCATAATCTCCGTAAAACCCTCCTTTAAAACATCGTTATTTAAAACATTGAAATGATAGAAAACTGACTTTTTTTTTGAAAATTAATGGAAAATTGACAATTTTTCACTTTTTGCGTTTATTTTTTCTTTTTGGTCATTATTTTCGAATGGACGACGTAATTTGTGGCTTCTGAAATACTAAACGAACATCAATGATGGTCCTAAGTGTCCGCATGATAGGAAAATAATCATCTACCGGACTAAATTCAAAAATTTTCAAAGATGATCAGTTTTCATTGTCAAAATACGTCAGTTTTTTCTAGAGCATTGTTTTTTTTAAACAAGTTTTCCAAAGCTTGAAAAATTCAATTTATCGATTACTTTTCATTTACATTTCGTCTAATTTTTGAAGAAATTGGAACCATACCTTTCTTGAGGTCCTCTTCATGCATTTTCCGTCAATAATTCCTAACTTTAATGCTATCGTAGGCCTCGTTTCCACAAAAACATGATATTTAAAAAAAAACCAACACGATTAGATTATACTTGCTCTTGATACCAATTATTTTTTATTGTCCGAAAAATTTTGTTCGCGAATATGAAAAAAATTGAAGTGAATCACATATGAGACGGGGTGGGTGTGAGAAAGTCATACGTCAATCACGAGAGAAATTCATAAAAATTTGAAATGTTCATGTGATATTTTATATCTTTTTTTTGCAGAGTTGAGGGCAAAGATCCGACTACATTTCCGGAGAATATTTATGAACGAGCACAAGCGCATGTTTATCGCTTGATGGAAAAGGTATGAGAATGATTTCATCTAAAAGCATCTATTTCCAATAATAATAATAATAATAATTGTTTCTTCAGGATTGCTTCTCTCGCTTCGTTCACACCACAGCTTACAAGGATGTTGCTAAAAAATTGAGCCTTCCGCAAACTTTTCGATTTAACGTACGCCTTTCACCGGGGACCTAGCGGGGAATTTTCAGTATTTTTCTAAAAAATGGATAATTATTTTAGTCGACACCTTTTTTTTCCTTTATTTTATAATTGTATGTTTATTTTTATCCCTATGTCAACTATGAGATCTCTTGTTGTATGCCCCACCCGACACGGGTAAAATGCGAATAATTCCTCCCTAATCGCATCCATTTTTCTAAAGATACAAAAAAAACAAAGCACACATTGAATACCTTGTCTGGGAATTACATTATTCAATAATAATTTGCTGATTTCATTTTTTTAATTGTAAATTTTTTAAAATACTTGTCTGAAGATTGACCAATAAATTTTAATTATTTTTTTATTTATAGAATTATTGCAGTGAATAGATAAGATCATTGGTTTTTTGTCGAAATTCGCTTCAAATTTTGCCAAAGACAATTTTTAAAATATTTTTCAGTCTAGACATTTATTTTTGGAACCATTCGATCTTAGCAACTCTTCACTACACAACTCTCGCGAATAAAAAAAACACGAAGAAAAGAGATCCTATGAGACAAATAAACAACACTTGAAAGTTTTTAAGGACCCAATTTCTTGTAAACAATCGCCACTGACTTGATGTCGAATTCGTTTTCGTGTTCTTGATTCTGTAATTATTTTATACTTTAAATAAAAAATAATAATTGACACTTACTATTTTTGTACCCCGTTCGTGCTCTAATTTTAATGTTTCTCGTACTTTTGTCAACTTGTCATCGTTTAGATCTGATTTTTCAACGTATTGCTTTATAAAATCTCTGAAACGTTATAATTTCAGTTTTGAAACATTAAAAAAAATACCTGATAAAGTCTAATTCGAACATGTGTTTTTGTGCAGCTAGAAAAATATAGGAGTCTATAATTGCTTCAGTTAGATATTTTGAATGTTGTTCTGAAAATGGTTCTTCGTTGTTTTGGAAATATGTAACAAATAATTAACAAACCGTAAGACTGCATCGTGGATGAAATAGATGCTAAAATTCGAGCAGCTTTAGCGGCGATTTTTGTTTTCCGTGTCCTAATAATATTCAGAAAAATTTGTCGACAGTCCAGCTGTCGGAATTTTCTGAAATCAGACACCTTTAAGAATTGATAAATTTTTAAAGAACATACTCGAAAGAAGTGATATTTGAGCGAACCGTTGCTGACACAGCGCTCAGTGCTGATGAAACGACTTCCTGGAAACAAAAAACTTCATCAATGAAATACACTAAAAACAAATTACATCTACTGTGGCTTCATTTTTAAGAAGTTCGACCAGTTTTTCAAAAAGACCTGTTTGTACAATTGAATTTTGGATAGTTTCCTGATTTTCTGCCCATGAAAGAATCAGAACACAAGCTGCTGCACGGATTTCATTGCTTGGACATTTGAACTGAAAAAGACCTTTGGTTGAGAAAAATCGAAATAAACTCACAATATATGTTTCTAAAAGAAAAATTCCACCATTTCTAAAGAAGACTTCTGACAAATGCCCCTGTTGAATTAGATCCTCCAGTCGGTCAAAAATGTCCTATAAGTAATCATTCTAAACTAATTTTTTTAATTGGAACTTACTATAACTCTTGCTTCATCATCTTCACTAAGTTTATAAGCTTCATGTGCAAGCTCGTGAAGTGTGACAAGATATCCAACAAAAATACGAGATGGATCAAATGAACTTGCAGTTTCACGTAATGCAGCTTCAACAAATTCTCGATTCTGAATTAAGCTTTTTAGTATAAATTTTAGAATGAAAATAATTTACCACTTCGCTTATTTCACTCTGAACGGGTTCTTCATCCGGATATCCTTCTGCTGTCGGCTTTTGAACACTTGTTGACAATGCAAGAAGCTCTTGCCATAACCCTTTTGGAATGTCACACATTTCTATAAATAAAAACTTTATTTTTAATTAATGGGGGTTAAATTTTAAAATTATAGTGCAATAAATCTAAAAGCAGAAAATAAAAATTGTGAAACACATAAAGATGTACATATCGAAACAAATAGCAATTTCTTGAAATATTTAAAGAATTGTCGAGAAATAAATTTTAAAAACCTTTGCTTCGTATCCTTTTAACATTACATTGAGTCGATACTCAGTCTTTTTGTACTATGCAAGCAACAGCGCTCTGTTGAAATATGTGATTAAAATAGCGGCAGAACCAAAATTTCAAATTTAAAGGATAGTAGTTTGATAAAAGTTTTTTTTCACAATAAAAAAATAAGAAATTTTTTTGAAACAAAAAAGAAAAAATAAATTATGGAGATGTGCGTGAAGACAAAAACTAGATCACCCTTGTTCTATTGGCCTAGATTTTATTATTTTTACATGTCAATGGATAATTTCTTTCTGAAATTTAACTATAATTTTCAACTTTTGAAACAAATATGTATTCTGACCGAACCGAGAAACTGTACCGTAAGCTGTATACAGAAGCTCGAGGCAATCGACAACAAACTTTTACTTTTTTTCAAACCATGATGTAGTTGGAATGCTCATTGCGCCATTAAGCTACTCATTTATATAATGTGTTTCTGCTTTTTTCAGTTTCCAGACAATAATTGTTCAAAGAAATCTATTTCATTTTTCTACGTGCAGAATCCCAAATTAATTGCCAAAGAAATTGAATCACAAATGATGACAAATGCGCGATTTTTTAAAGTGTATTTTTGATAAGTTCTTTTTGTCATTCTATGAATACGTGCAATTTGTTAGATATTTCTTCGTCCCGAACGATGAGAAAGAAAACTTCCGATCACAAAACACTACAGAAAAAATTGGCATGTAGCCATCAATTGGGTAATCCCACGAATATATTGAAGACAATTTGAATGCATATGAGTTTTTTGTGCAGGAGGAGCACATACTCCGCATATACGGAGTCCAGTTTTCACCAGTGTTCAGAAAAAGACGATCGTTGTTTTTCAAGAACTTTATTCTCATAGCTTCAAGGATTAACAATTTAGAAATAAATAAAAAACAACAATGACTACAACTTCCAATAATGTACTTCTGATTTCCAACTTGTTCGGTCAAAGCCTGTTTGAAATTTACAAAAAAATTCTGAGAAGCAAAAATGATGACAAATCATAAAAACAGTCATTAGGTTCTTTGATTGTCTGCAAAACTGTGCATACGTGCATTTTGTCAGATATATTTGTCTTCCAAATGTCTAAAACGGACACATTCATATATCATCGCATCTTTTCCATTGTCGTGCACCCAATGTGTTCCCATTTCATCAGAGGAAATTCTAGATTTGGCTGCAAGCCAACATGGCATATTATCATGTGAAACAATTCAACAATGAAAGCTACAAATTATGAGACTGGTATTTAGAATGATAATGTGATACGCACACGCCTTTCAGAGGATCCATATAAAAGTGAAGACTCTGGTGGTAATGTGAATCCAAAATGTGCAAGATCATTCTGTTTATGATGATTTTCTTAGTTCTATCTATTAAATCTTTGCCATATACAAGAGAAAATTACTACTATTACTCCCAATATAACAATCGGGATGTTGTTCATAATGTGGTAGATGATCCAGTACTAGGTGGTCCAACTCATTTGGGTAAGTTGAAACTAATCTTATTTTGTTTTTTAAAAATATTGATCCGGTAATTATCTTTATCGAATAAGCAACTCTGGTTCACAGTGTACCGATCTTTCTATGTTAACAAATGTATCCTGATTCGATTTCTGGATTCGAAATACTGATAAAAACAGATCTAATTTTAATTCAATTTTTTTCAGGATGGGCCCAAGTTCCACATCGACTGAGTCCAATGTTTTCACCAGTTTTTGGATAGAGATAGCGTTCATTAACCACTATATAATCACGATAGGATTAATGTAATAAACATATTTTAATCAACTGTCCACATGTTTTACAATGTCAAAAACCAACAATCAGGGAAAATGACAGTTCATAGTCTGATGCGACGATGATGATGATGATATCGTAACTATTCAGAGAAAAAACTGCTGATATTGATATGTGAAACAAAACAACAGATACGTAATCTCCGCCCATAATTTCTGAACCGATCAGAGAGTATAAAAACACAAAACGCTTTAGGTATTTCAACAAACTCGACAAGCATCTACTTGCTAACAAATCTTCAAAATGTTCAATCAAACCATCAAAGTTTTGCTCGCTCTTTTCGCATTCCTCATTTTGGTTGCTGATTCTGCAGTCATCTCAAGAAATAGAAGAGCCGTTGAAGACTTCGTCTACACAAATGGAATTCTTCAAAATGTTGTTGATGATGGATTTCTCGGAGGACGAACAAATCTTGGATGGGCCCAAGTTCCACACCGATTAAGCCCAATGTTCTCACCAGTCTTCGGAAAATAAACCCCATTATGAATTCATTTCTACATGCACATTTTTCTTATTGATCTCTAAATAATTTTTTTCTAGAAATAAATACTTTCAATTTATCATTTGTTTTGTTGTTATCAATAACTCAATCGTTCCAAAGCGGGTCAGTTTGCAATGCATATTTTCGTAAGCACACAACTCCAAAATGCTTGTTGCAACAAATACCTCATTTGTCACGGTAAAGAACTAGTGAACCCCTTGGGTCTCGAAATAATAATAATAATAGTAATAATGTTTAAAAAATTAAATCTGGACTGTCTATTAATTTACTTCATGCTTTCACTAATACAGTACTCCACATAAATATAGGTTCACCTGTGATAACTTCGAAAAATCGCCAAATTTCAAATTTATGAATTAATCGATTTTGTTAATTAAAAAATATTTAGTTTTTTTTTAAAAAGTTTTTTTTTGGTAGTGAACCTATTATTTTGTGTATTGGCGAAGAGCCAAAAATGGGAAAATCCAAAATTTTTCTTGAATTTCAATTTTTTTCCAAAACAGCTTCTGATTTCCTAAATGCTTACTTTTTGTGTTCGACCATTTTTTCGAAATTTGGCGATTTTTCGAAGTTTTCACAGGTGAACCTATATTTATGTGGAGTACTGTAGTAAGGAAACATTTATTTTTTATGTTTTCTGCAACGAAAAAATACTGTATTGAATGATGTTGATTCATCTTGCAACGCTTTTTAATCAGACTGTTTTCGATTATATTTTGTTCTCAAAAAATAAGACAAATGATAAATTGAAAGTATTTATTTCTAGAAAAAAATTATTTAGAGATCAATAAGAAAAATGTGCATGTAGAAATGAATTCATAATGGGGTTTATTTTCCGAAGACTGGTGAGAACATTGGGCTCAACCTGTGTGGAACTTGGGCCCATCCAAGATTCGTTCGTCCTCCGAGAAATCCATCATCAACAACATTTTGAAGAATTCCATTTGTGTAGACGAAGTCTTCAACGGCTCTTCTATTTCTTGAGATGACTGCAGAATCAGCAACCAAAATGAGGAATGCGAAAAGAGCGAGCAAGACTTTGATGGTTTGATTGAACATTTTGAAGATTTGTTAGCAAGTAGATGCTTGTCGAGTATGTTGAAATACCTGAACCGTTTTGTGTTTTTATACTCTCTGATCGGTTCAGATATTATGGGCGGAGATTACGTATCTGTTGTTTTGTTTAACATATCAATATCAGCAGTTTTTTCTCCGAATAGTTACGATATCATCATCATCATCGTCGCATCAGACCAGGGCTGGGGGGCGGCCGGCTTCGGCCGCCGCGGCATTTGAAAATCGAGACAAGCCGCGGCCGCGGCCGCGAAATAGAGTAACAACTACGCGGCCGCGCGGCTGCGGCAGCCGCGGCCGGCCGCAGTGCAATGCACGCCATCACAAAATTGCGGAATGCACACAATTTGACGAACAAAATTTTTTAATAATCGAGATTTTCGAAACTAGTTTTTAATGAATAAGGTAATGAAAATAAAGTAAAAACATTGAAAAATATTCAACATTACGCAAAATATCATTTTCAACATTTAAAATTTTTTAATAAATCATTTTTCGAAGATTTCTCATCCCAACTCCCTGAAAAAAAGGTTAAATCAGTACAATGTGTGCATTTATTAAAAAATTTTCGTGTTTTACAACGCATTTTCTTAAAAATACATTCTCCTATCGAAAAACAGAATAACCACTTTCAAAAATGCGGCTGCCGCGGCTTTGGGCCGCGAACGCGACGCAACCGCTCCGCAGGCCGCGGCGGCTTTCAGCCGGATTGGACATTTCAGCCGGATTGGACCATCAGCCGGATTGGCCCGGCGGCCGCGGCGGCTTTCAGCCGGATTGGCCGCCGTTTCCCCAGCCCTGCATCAGACTATGAACTGTCATTTTCCCTGATTGTTGGTTTTTGACATTGTAAAACATGTGGACAGTTGATTAAAATATGTTTATTACATTAATGAGATCGTGATTATGTAGTGGTTAATGATCTATCCAAAAACTGGTGAAAACATTGGACTCAGTCGATGTGGAACTTGGGCCCATCCTGAAAAAATTCGATATAATTGCATCAGTCTACGGGCATTACTTATTATTTTTGTAATTTTCACCCAGTCAGAATCGAATCAGGATAAGTTTATTAAACATAGAAAGATCGGTGAACCAGAGTTGCTCATTCGATAAAGATAATAACCGGATCAATATTTAAAAAAAGAAACAAGATTAGTCTCAACTTACCCAAATGTGTTGGACCACCCAGTAATGGATCATCAACCACATTATGAACAACATCCCGATTGTTATATTGGGAGTAATAGTAGTAGTTTTCCCTTGAATATGGCACACATTTAATAGATAAAACTAAGAAAATCATCATTAACAGAATGATCTTGCACATTTTGGATTCACATTACCACCAGAGTCTTCACTTTTATATGGATCCTCTCAAAGGCGTGTGCGTATCACATTATCATTTTACCAGTTTCATAATTTGCAGCTTTCATTGTTGATATGTATAACAAATCGGATTCACATGATAATATGCATGTTGGCTTGCAGCCAAAATGTCTGACGAAATGGGAACACATTGGGTGCACGAAAGTGAATTCTTGTTATTGTCAACTCAAATATTCTTGATCATTCAAGTTTGTTTTGACCTACCCAGAAAATCTATGTCTCTCACAAAGTCGTGCTATTTTTACCTGCGAGCGGTTGCGCTGCGGTCTTTTAGTAGAAAATGGTTGATCCAAAATTTTTAAGTTGACAATAGTATGTATATAAAATTGTTCGTTTTCTTGGAATAGAAATTGGGAAAAAAATCTGACAAAATGCACGTATGCACGGTTTCTCACAATCAAAGAATCGAAGAACGTGATGAGGAAAGTATGTGAAGTTCGAAGTTTCCGATTCGTCAAGACCTAAAAAAAATTGAAAATCAAAAGATCGTATTTGTTAAAATTATAGAACTATATTACGTTTCCTCGATAAATTATTTCATAGATCACATCTTCTTCGAAAAATTCATAGATCAAACAGTATTTCTTCGTTCTATTATTTGGCTGATTATACCGACCGACTCCTATTGCAAAGATCATACATTGTATCCGTGTTCGATGTTTACATCATCTAAAACCGTTTCTTTTTTGTGAACGACGTCAGTTTCTTTTGAAAATCAGAAGAAGATGAAAGATGAACAGTATACGTGCATTATATAAAGTTTTTCGACTCCATCTTCCTTCGCATGGTTACTAGACATTTTGGCCAAATAATCCGATGACCTTTTGAAAATAGAGCATTATAAGAGTGAAAAAGTATCAGTGTTATATTTCCGATTGTTAAACTTTGTGTAATATTGGAAATAAATTTTAAAGGTCAGTTTTACACTAGGAATTTCTAAAAATTTAGTTAGTGATACGATAGGGTATTTCTCGGTCAAGTGAAATGTTTTTTCTTCAGGAGGTTTAAAATATGTAGAGCTTCCCAGGAATTTTTAAAAATCAAGGAAGTGTTCAGTGATCTGTTCAGTGATGTTATTCAGCTTAATCGCTTGCCATTAAAATAAACCTTACAGTTCAACCACGTCGATTAAAAGTATTCAAAAAATTCAAAAATCTTAGAAGTTTTGTATAAAATTACAGGTTTTGTCCAAAATTTTAAGCAAACCGAAAATATATAGTTTTGACTAAATATCCAATCTTTCGATTTCTTGACTCGTCTCAGACAACGGATTGGAACAATCTTTGCTGATATACACTGTCTTCAAGCAAAGTTCGACAAAACACAAGTTTTTTCACTCTTCAAATTGTTTCTGCAAATGTTAGTTTAAAAATAAAATCGAATGTTGTGATATTAATCTTATTTGATTGATAAAACGTAAGAACGGCTATGATTATTAAAAATTGTATCTCTTTTTCTGAAAAAAATCAAATGTTTTTCTGTTCGAATACATCTTAGATATTACAACTGGAACAATCGTATCCATCTTGTAAAAGGAATGTTCTTCCCTGTTTTCTTGATCATACACATATTTTTTGTCAATGAAAAAATAGCAGTTGTCAAATCGTTTTGCAAGCACGTGCCTCAATACGGTTTGAAACTTCGTTAGCAGTGATCTAGTTTGACTCATGTTCGTATTTGATCTCTGTTGATTTAGTTTAATTATTTGCAACATCAAAGAATCAAAAAATGCAATGACCGTGAAAGATAAAAGATTGAAAAATCATAGAAAATGGAATTGGTTTAAAAATTATTTTTCAGATCTTAATCAAGAGAATCAAGAGAATCAAGAGTAGGAAGTAATGTAATTCAAGATGAGTATATTGCTTCAAAACCCAGATTAGGTGAAATTTAAAAAATTTATAACAGTATCTTTGAATCCAGGGCATTTTCCGATTTTTTCATTTCTTCTTTTTGTCGAAATTTAATTCCAGAATTGGATGATTATTACAAATTATGATTACTTGCATAAAAAGTTCACAATAATATTACTTTAAAAAATACAACTCTATTTATTACATCGGTAACTTTCTCTGAAAACACATTGGTTGCAGACTAATGACGTTTTTAAAAATCGTTCCTTTTCGTCGATCGGTCGTCAAAAATATCTGATGAAATGCACGTATGCACAGTTTCTCAGACAATCATAGAACTTGATAATAACACCAGAATTTGGAAATTAGTTTTCCATTTGTCATCATTTGTAATTCTCGTCACTTTTGTTTTATGATGAACCTATGCTTAAGCTCAAATATTGAAAGTTCGAAATTCGAACATATAACCAGGTGCACAGTTCATCCGATATTTTGCGATCATGTGAGGCCTCAAAATTTAGCTGGATTCGGAATATCACCCAGGGAATTTTTCGCGGATCCGTCATTTCAACTAGTTACTATTGAAATCGCGAATCCGCGCATTGGTTTCTGCCTTCCCGTGCAGTGACCGCCCCGGATCCACCACTTTTATATATAGTTTGAGCCATAAATAAGGATTTATGACAGTAATTTGGCTACATTCTAAAAAAATTGCGCAAACGTTTTAATTTTTGAGATATTGTTATCATTTGATTCTAGTTAACCGGTTTACTTAACCGATGCCCCGCTATACTTCGCTGAGATCAGGAACAGTAGCCCATTTGTGACGTCTACATCATTCGAAACCGTTTCTTTTTGTAAGAACGACGTCATTTTTCTCGCCAAAATCAGAAGATGATAGAAAACAGTTTGCATACGTGCATTATAGCAAGTTTTTCGACTAGATTTTTCTTCACATGGTAAAATCTAGCCATTTTGTTTTTCGAAAAAGAAAAGCCGATGCCCTTTTGAAACAGGGCAATAAAAATGAAAAGCTGTATCAGTGTTGTCGCATAGTTAAACTTTGTGTAACAATTTAAATAAATTTTAAAGGTCATTTTTACACTTAAATTTCTAAAAAAAAAGTCGAGTACTGTACTGAGGGATGTGAGAATTTAAAAAAAAACTAAAAATTGAGGTTTGTCAGTAGATCGCGTTTGGAATCGGCTTGCTTCTACAGTATGAATTAGCATTTTGCAGAACAAAATTTTGAACTGACGGTTTTGTATTGATATTTCCATAGTTAATATTTTTCTCAATAGCCCAATGCGATTTACGCGTATTACCGTATATTCAAGGGACTCTCTACTGAATTTGGGTTTCAATTCCATTTTAATCTTCTTCTTGATATTTGAAAACCTACAGAAGCAAAAAAATGTATCGAAGTTTCCTTTTCTAGTACACGAAAAAAGCACATTTACAGGGTAAGGCGGCGAATGGCCTAACCGCTCGGCCGCGCGCGAGAGAGCATGCGAATGTGAGAGAGTTTGCAATTGTTAGGCCATTCGCCGCCTTATTTTGGAAATGGGTGTGTTTGAGTACTAGAAAAGGAAATTTCGCAAAAATATTTTTCTTGTATAGGTTTTCAAATATCACGAAGAAGGCGAAAATGGAATAAAAACCCAAAAACAGTAAAGAATCCCTTTCAAGAATATATCAAAATATAAGAAAAACCTTCTTGGTCACGAGCTTTCAAACTTTTTTCCCTGATAAAAAACCGTGATCAAGAAAACATGAACATTAATATTACAAGAAGGATACGATTGTTCTAGTTGTAATATCTATGATGTATTTTAGCAGAAAATCTTTGATTGTGTTCAGAAAAAGGTAAGAGATGCAATTTTTAATGATTGTGAACGTTCTTAGGATCGTTATCAAATCAAAGAAACGTATAGGCTAACCATTGAAGGTAGAATTAGAAAAATGAATCTTTTTTTAGATTATTGTACTGTTCGCTGTGAAAACGAACTGTGATCATGATAGATATATCTTAATCATTTTTAAAGAGATTCAAACTATTTCAAACTTGGTTCTGTACGATTATCGGGGTCCAAAAAGAAATACACGGTCCGTATTGGCTGAAATTAAGGAAAACACATGAATTTGGACTTAGAAAGAGCCTGAAACAAAACTTTCTATTTTTGCTGAACACTGTTTGTTACATATATGTATCTGATCCATATTATCCTAAGTTTCAAATGATCGTATCACTAACTATATTTTTAGAAATTCCTAGTGTAAAACTGACCTTTAAAATTTATTTCCAATATTACACAAAGTTTAAAAATCGGAAATATAACACTGATACAGTTTCTCATGTTATATTGCTCTATTTTCAAAAGGTCATCGGATTTTTCGACCAAAATGTCTAGTAACCATGTGAAGGAAGATGGAGTCGAAAAACTTTCTATAATGCACGTATGCAGTCCATCTTTCATCTTCTTCTGATTTTCAAAAGAAACTGACGTCGTTCGCAAAAAAGAAACGGTTTTGGATACTGTTACTGTTCTTTGCAAAATGAGTCTTATAAACAACAAAACAAAAGGAATGGGATGTGATTTATGAATTTTCCGAATGAGATGTGATCTATGAAATAATTGATGACTTCGAGGAAATATGGGTTTCATGTGTTGTTTTAGAATTTTACCGAATTTGTTTGTTACTTCGTTCTCAAAATTCCTGAAACTTGTTTTCAGATATCGTATTGTAAGATAATGTTATCAAAAGAAGTGCAGAAATTTGTTTTAAAAAAACAGTAAATAGAATAGAAACACTTTGGAAATCAACTTAAAGGGACTCTTTACTGAATTTAGGTTTCAATTCCATTTTCATCTTCTTCACAGTATTTGAAAACCTGTAGAAGGAAATCAATTTATCGAAATTCCTTTTCTAGTATACGAAAAAAGCACATTTACAGGGTAAGGCAGCGAATGGCCAAACCGCTCGGCCGCGCGCGAGAGAGCATGCGAATGTGAGAGTGTTTGCAATTATTCGGCCATTTCGCTGCCTTATTCTTGAAATGGGTGTGTTTGAGTACTAGAAAAGGAAAATTCGCAAAAATATGTTGCTTCTACAGGTTTTCAAATATTGTGAAGAAGATGAAAATGGAATAGAAATCCAAAAACAGTAAAGAATCCCTTTAAAAACCGAAAATTAGCATATTTAGAAACATTGTATCAATATGAACGATAAATAAATAAAGACTGACACTGAAATTGAAATTGAACTCACTAATGATGCACAGGAAAGCAAAGAAAATCTTGAAAGAATTCACATTTTAAGGTCCCACTATGGTAATCTATGGTTCATAGCAAAACATTCTACAACATCCTATTAGTCTATGAATACGTGCATTTTGTCAGATATTTCTGTCTCCCGTTCGAAGAAAACGAACTAATTCGTATATATCATACCTTCCCATTCTAGTCCATTGGCGTCCAGCCAATGTGTTCCATTTTTATCCTTTCACGAAGCCCTTTAGCACAATTCAATTTACAAATTTTCATGTGCATAACCTTTATATAAAAATTTTTTTTTATATTTACAACAAATCAAATTTGAATATCCTGAATTAGTACTATGCAAAAATTAAGCTTTTGCTCGAAAATATTGAAGCTCGAACTGTGCGATTGTATTCCGTTTCTGGTGATTTTTCTGATTTTATCATAATATGTCATGTTTTCTAGACTGATAAATATGCGACGTAAAAATAACAGTTCATAGTCTGATGCGATGATGATGATGATATCGTAACTATTCAGAGAAACAACTGCTGATATCGATATGGAAACCAAAAAAACAGATACGTAATCTCCGCCCATTATTTCTAAACCGATCAGAGAGTATAAAAACACAAAACGGTTCAGGTATTTCAACAAACTCGACAAACATCTAGTTGCTAACAAATCTTCAAAATGTTCAATCAAACCATCAAAGTTTTGCTAGCTCTTTTCGCATTCCTCATTTTGGTTGCTGATTCTGCTGTCATCTCAAGAAATCGAAGAGCCATTGAAGACTTCATCTACTCAAATGGAATTGTTCATAATGTTGTTAATGATGGATTTCTCGGAGGATCAACAAATCTTGGATGGGCTCAAGTTCCACACCGATTAAGCCCAATGCTCTCACCAGTCTTCGGAAAATAAACCCCATTATGTATTAATTTCTACATGCACATTTCTTATTGATCTCTAATTCATTTTTTTTCCTAGAAATAAATATTTTCAATTTATCATTTGTTTTATTATTAAAAACAACAAAATCCAATCGCAATGTCCGAAGAAAAGTTTATTTTTTAGATTTCGAACATTTTTGAGCTTTTTCTCAACGAAGCTAGAATTTGCAAACATTTTTGAGCTTTTTCTCAACGAAGCTAGAATTTGCAAACATTTTACTAATTTTTTCGAATTCAGCATGTTCGAAAACACAAACCTCCAAAATTTCATTAAATTTTGATGAATTTTGGAAATTCAAATATTTTCAGGCCTGCAACTTAAAATTAATGTGGTACGGTAGAAATTTATTCCATTTGACCTCTGCCGCGAGTAGTCGAACATAATATTATTCTGCGTCTCTCACTATTTCGCTCAGGCGGCACATCGACCAAAATTCATTCATTTTGTTGTGTGGATGACCTGTTGGGTGGTGATCCACCTTTTTTCTTTGTTTTTATTGATTTTTTGTGTGGTGTGCGTCGTTTTTAGAACTTTTTTCGTTTTTCTTTGTTATCGACGGTTTATATCAAGGAAAAGAGAATATTTTAAACACTTTTTAATCAATTACTCTTTAATATTTCCATTTTATTAAAAAACCCTCTTTATTTTTATCTTATTTATTCTTTATTCGGGTTTTTTCTCCAAATTAAAAGAAATTAAATCATTCTTTTTGCAGAGCTCAAAATTAACTGAAATTTGTACTAATAAAGCTAGATCGGTCCGGAATTAAAAAGTTAAAATTTTAATAATTTCGCTTATTTTTTCTTTGCCCGCGCCGCAAAATTTTTTCCTTAGATTTTAACTTTAAAAATCAATACTTTAGTAGCTAACAAGACCGGGTAACCTTATCACAAAGGGCAGCGTCGTCTGTGCTGGTGCTGAGCCGTTCGGTTATGGAAATCGGATAAGGGACCTCTTTGGAACGGAGGCTTGAAGTCGTACCACGTCGGCTAGATGACGCGTATCCTCCTTCGGGGGGAGCGGGGTCGGGAGACCTTTTGGAGCGACGCGGTGAAGACGCACCAGCTTATGTGGCACAGAGGCTGCTTCGAGTGTTGAGAAGTGCCTGGGACACAGCTGGAACTAGGAGTTTAGAAAAAATTGAGTTTTGAAATTTCCAGCTGTGGATAAGGATCCGGAGTTTTGTTGTGGTCGGGTTGCTTGCAACTCGACACAGTTCCTACGATGACTCTTCCGAGCATAATCGCGTATTTATTTAGTCTCTAGCTTTTTTTCGATTTTAAACGTTCTTTTCTTTATGTTTCAGTTAGTCTAGTCATAAGTATTCGAAAAAAAGTTTTTAATCGTTTCCATTTGACCGATCTTGCGATTTTTACATTTTTCCTGGCGCCCAACAAGTTGTTCACGTCACAATACTTTGTTCAACACAGTTTACATGAATTGCTAAGTTTAAGTCGATATTTCGTGTGGTAAGGTCCAAAATTGTAACGAGTTTAGAAATTATTTTTGCATTTCAGAAAATTGACACATTGCCAACAACAATGGTATTTTATCGATTGTGGAAGCTGCAGAGCGGGATGTTGGGGAAATTGGAGCACCAATAACGAAACAGCAGTTGGTGGACGAGGAGTCGAAGATTCGAGTGCACACTGCAGTGACTGTTGAAATTTTCTGAAACTAGGCTTTCATGGAGGCTCTTCAAGTAAGTTTCCCTTTTTTATTGTCTGATTTCATTTTTTTTTTAGTCTGTAGCTGGTATTTCCATGATTCGACAAAGGAGTTTTACATTTTTTCCTGGCGCCCAACAAGTTGTTCAAGTCACAATAATTTGTTCAACACTAATGAGTCGTCCCAATGGGAGTCTTCCGCTGGAGGTTTCCTCAACGTCCGCTGCATTACTGAACCAGTGGTCACCAACGGAACCAAGATTGTTGTTCACACCAAGGAGGATCAAGTTGAATTCCTTGGAGAGTGCCGCATGAAGGATATCGTCAAGAAGAACTCTCAAAAACGTTGGAAAGAATGCTGATGCTGAAAACGCCGACAAGAAGCCGAGAAGACCAATAAGATCAAGGAGAAGTATCTCGAGGATGAAGAGCTCAACAATACAAAACCAATTTGGACCAGAAACAATATGACACATCAATCAATGGGCAAAGCAGTTGTGGAGCGGGCACGATGACGGATAGCAGCTGTACAGAAGAAATTCCAATAGTTTGATGTTCAATCAATTTCTGAATTTCAGTTGCTCTGAAGGCCAACATTCAACTTCGACCCAGATTGGCATCAATGTTATCAAGGCGCAGAGGACCAGAAGTTCACAAAATTGTTTGAAATCAGGACTTTTAGACGTTCAAGCGTGTGTTGTGACGTGTGTTGAAATTTGATTGATTCTGATGTGGGTTTTGCAACATACACGCATTTTATGAATTAATTTTTTCGATTTTCAGATCAATTGGAACTAAACATCTGGAGGACGTCAGCATGGGCTCAACAACATCTCAATGCACTCAACCATCAACGATGGAAGACAACGAGAATGATGAAAGATGACGGATGTAGTGCTGGATTTGAACCGAGGGAAAAATGTATATTTGCTTCAGATCGAACGTTTGTTTGGCTGCTCACAACCTTGATGTTTTATCAATATTCCATTTTCAGTGATGATCACTCTGCTCAACAACAATAACTATAACAATTCACTGTGCTCAACAATCCAGCAACGAGAATACTCGTCCGGCAACATTTCAAACTGATGGGACAAATGCCGAAATTGGATTGATTCGGCGACGGGTTTTGCAACATGCCCAGGAAGGCTGAAAACAGTGGTTTTGCAGAAGGAATATGTTGATGGTCGATGGAGCACCTGGGAGCCAGAAGAGCAATAAAATCGGACTTTTTGGCGATTTATATGCAAGTTTTGATGGTACAACCAGCACTTTTGACACCGACTGGGACCGACGACAAGGAATACATCTTCAGGATTTCAACACGCCCAACATCCTTGCTCAATATGCCACCAACAGCACCAGCGTTCAGAATGATTGAACTGCTGAACTCTGAAAGGTAATAGGATGGGTTTCGCAAATGGGTTTTTGAAACGTTTTATTTGATTTATAAATAAATTTTACAATTTTTAGATTTGATCCAATCAACATTCCTTCAAAACGTCGATTATGATAAGCAAACTGGTGTGAAGTTCAAGGAAGCGAGCAAACGGCATTTGAAAGTGAACAACATTCGTAAACAGCGACAACAACAACAGTAGTCTTCAGAAAATGGTCCTGAAGCATTGAGAACTGATCCAATTTAGATGACAGACACGGCTGATGGGATCCGATGTAACTAAGAAACACGAAATTGGCAAATGATGTACAATATGATTCGAATTGATCGAAAGCTCGGGAATTGAGAATTGATATGAATGTTCCGTTTCAAGCAAAGACTAATGGTAATCAGCTGTTAATCGGTGAGTGCGTTGAAATTTTGAAAATCGTTTTTTTTTGAAAATTGTAAGTTAAAAAGTATTTTTAATCGCATTTTTGGAACTAATTTTTTGTTGTGGGCGGCCGAAGGCTATCTCCAATTATTCACCTCGTTCTAAAGACTTTGGAAAAAAAAGTCTTCTGAGAATTCCAAAAAATTTTAAAGAATGGTTATGATTTTCAGTGAATTTTTTAATTTCAGATCGTCAACATCTTCGACTTCCAACAATTGATGATTAGAGACAATGACCACATCAAAAGGTACGTCTATTACATCTAAAATCTTTCACAAAAATCTGGAATTTTTTTGGCTTTTGCCAATTTTTCATTTTCAAAGAGAAATGTCTGCGGATTCACATTTTTTTTCAATGTTTATATATTTTTTCCAGGCCAGCGGATCCACACCGTCGCCCCACCGCCAGATCGAATTTTGAATGATGGAGTATTAGCAAACTATGGACAATGTGATGAAACGGAAGATGGTGCACTGAAAGTGCTGGACAATTATGACAAATTTTATTCATTTTATTTTCTGATATTTTTTTAGTGTTGAGAAGCTCCCGACGGTCGGTATTCTAGAAATTAAAGTATGGGAACTCTTTTCAATGTTCACTTCCTGAATTACCAGACAGGAACGTTCCATACTCTAATTTCATTATAGAATTCCTTCGTTAAAAATTTTAATAAAGTTGAGAAAGGGAGCTTCTCAACGCATTACTCATGCCAGTATGTCGGAGGTTGGTCAGGTCCGGAACTGGCCAATCTCTGGCTCATCTGGTAAGAAAATAGGTTGTCTGAAAGTCTAGGACTGTTGGTTGTTCAAACTAGACTTGAAATTTGTTGGGTTGAACTGATTGCTTCCTTCTTTGGTTACGACCAGTCATCGGATGGTCTAGAAAGATTGTTCCAACTTTGTCGTAGTTCTTCGGTTGAGTATATTCTGTTCTCTCTGCTAACAACAAGGTTGAAGTACGTGTTTTGCTGTTGTGATCGTCGGCTCCTTGTTCCCGCCAGGTTGAAATTCGTTGCTATCTAAAGCCAGTTGATCCTGGTTGCGGTCTGTCCAGAACACTTCAGAAGCATGTTCTACGTATTTCTTTTATTGAGTGTATTCTGTTTTCTTCTGATCGCAATATGGTTGATGTGTGTTTGCGATTTTTCTACTGACGAAAATGGCCCCTATCCTATATACCTTTTCTGAAATTCGGAATTGAAGTAATTTTTTGTGGTCATGTATTTCGTCAACGTGTTGAAGCTACTATAGTTATGTAGGTATAGTAATTTTTAGTACAGTATAGTTATGAAGGTATCGTAATTTTTTCTCTCATTGTCACTAAATTCTCATACTTAAAATCCGATAATCAAAATTGCCAAAAAAAAATATTCGTAAGTTGATTCCCAAATTTTTTTTCATTATTTAAAAAAAAAGTTTCTTGTGGTCATTATCATTAAAACTTTTTTAAAAATTTATTTATTTTGGTTTTTGCGAAACTTGTTGAAAAGCCCCCAAGTAGGGATGTTCTAGTCGGAGTGAAAAGGAGGAATTGATATTCACCATATCTTTTTTCTGTCAGATCCTTTACTTTGCTAGACCATTCTTATTTGGAATAAAGTTGAGAAGGGGTCTTCTCAACACAACCAGTGTTCAGAGTAGCGAGTTTGGCCTGGTTACTAGGAAATTCAAAAATATTATTTTGTTTATTCGTTCCCATTCCGTCCGATTCTTGTCACATGCTCGAATTTTTCTCCATCCGACCGGTCCCCATTCCTGTATCCGATTGGTATATCCGGGTCTTTCCATCCGCTGAATCCCGGCACGTGCAATATTTTTTTTAATCGGCGGTCGGATTATTATTCTCTCAAAACTGATTAAAAAGTTGCAAGCAGTGTTCTGAAATTTATTCGGGTCTTTTTTCATCATTTTTTTCCTCACCAGGAAAAAGAAATGGTTTAACCAAATTAAAAAATAATAATAATGATCCGCACAAAACTCAACGATGTAAAATTATTTTTGGTGTTGAAATGCCCTTGAAAATGTCAGTTTTGTCGAGTTTATAATCGTTTTTCAAAGCGTCACATGAATTCATGAAAACTTCTTCTCTTTGTACTTCTCGAATTCTGTTATCGTTATCAAACCGGCGACAATCAATACGGTTTGATTCATACCAGTGCCTTGGTCAGTTTTAAACGAGAGAGAGAATTCATTTCCTGTCTATTCGCCTGCGAAAATGCAGTTTTTGTCACTTCTTCTAGTTATTTTCGCAATTTTCACTTTCTCGACTGCTGAAATTTATCAGTAAGCTTTTTAAAAAAGAATTTTGTAAAGCTCAATTTAGACTATCAATGTTATAGAAATCGAGTAAAGCGTCAATGGGGATTTGGTTATCCTCTTTTCGGCGGAGTTGGTAATTCGTGGGAGGCTCCAAGTCGTCCATATTATCCTGGATACATGGCTTATATCGGAAAGAAATAAAAATTATTTTATTGAATAGAAATGAGCAGAATAATAATTAACTGTTGAATCTATTTTTTCGAACATCTTGTGCCCTATAATAAATTTCTTCATAATCAAGTTTTAAATTTTAATTTTAATCCAGAACTACCTGCGAACGGAAGTTTTAATATTTTTATTTACATCGCCGATGATCGATATGTTTTCACTTTTACATACCAGTATCTCAACCACTAACAAAATTTTGAAAAACAAATCAAAACATAACTTTCCTTTCACTTTTCAAAATATGAATTTCATTACACTTCTTCTATTTGGTTTCGTATTTTTCCATCTTGCCAATGCTGAAATTTATCAGTTTGTTTTCTCTTCGAAACACTAATTACAAAAAAAATGTTGCAGAACAAGAGTAAAACGTCAATGGGGCTTTGGCTATCCACTTTTCGGTGGAATCGGTAATTCATGGGAGGCCCCAAGTCGTCCATATTATCCAGGATATAGTGCTTTTGGCGGAAAGTAGTGTAATTTTTCGTGACAATGAAAATTAATGAATTCAACTTAAAGTGCATGTCAAAACAGAAAAACAAAAACAATTGTAGTAAAAACAATAAAAAATAGCTGCAGTTCTGCTGGAATTTGACGAACAAATCGATCTCAAGTACTTTTTTGCTAATTAAGTGAATAAACTAAAAATTTCAAAAAACAAATTGCAATTGACGAATTCAGCATTTTGAATTCAATATAAAAGTGGGACCTTTTAAATGGAATCCGAAAAATCAAATCAGTTGAATTTTAAACTATGAATTCATTTGTGTTTTGTCTAGCTGCCACTGTACTTCTATTCGTTTATGTATCAGCTAACGAAAAATCTGATTTTCAACACCCGAAGAATTTGGCATGGAGAGATCCAGAAGGGTAAATTCTCTAAAGATGTTTTTTCTTTTTCAAAAAACTTAAATCTTCAGACATCGAATAAAACGATGGGGCGGCTTCGGTGGTGGCTATCCAGGATTTGGTGGAGGTGCCTTCGGTGGCTTCGGTGGTTATTTTGGCGGATATGGAGGTTTCAGTGGTGGATATCCTGGATTTGGAGGTGGAAATTACGGGAACTATGGTGGAAATTCGTGGGGAACGTATTCAAGTTACAAAGCTGGAGGTTATAACAATTATTATAATGGTGGATATGGTGGATGGGGAAGATAATAAAAAACCTTGTTCGATATGCTTTCTATAACCCAAAAGTTCAAAATTATTCGGAAAAAAAACTTACAAATAAATAATAAAAATTTACATGATTCTATGGCACACAAAAATAAACAGAAAAGCTAGATCATACAATTATATTGATGCAATATATATTTTTTAAAAATCTAAACATTATTACTACTTACGGCGTTCCCATTTGGATACTGAATTATATTGGTAATAAATCGGTCGATATTGATTAGAACATTGATCGGATGGTAAATGATTGTCTGAAATTTTTTGTTGACAAATTATTTGTTTTTTTTTAAATTTGTACCGGCATGAGAACTTGAAGAACTTGATTGATATTTCCATTTTTCATAAGTTGGGAATTGATTACTACCAGCAGAACTTCGGGCTGAATGCCTTGGGCCTGAAAAATCACATATTAAATTAAAATGTATGAAATTTCGGTACCTTTCGTAGATGTTGCTGAACCAACATTCGAAGTTTCGTTCATTCGACGCTGTTGAGCATCATGAAAAGGATCTGGAGAATTTCCACGACAATCGTCTTGTTCGAAATCGAAAAATGTCGAATTCTTATGAGTTTCCGGCTCAAAAAACGGCTCATTCATTGTAGCCGTCGTTTCTTCCTCTTGGCTTTCATCCTGACTAATCTCACAAACTTCTCCGCCTTCATATTGAGCATCCCGTTTTTCTTCAAACTTTTTGAATCGGTCGTAAGCTCTGAAATAATGCGTGATGTCAACTTATTGGAAACTGCCACAAAAGTAATGGACACATTTTTTTTAAAACATTACGATCGCAATTCTTTTTAAAAAAATCTTACTCTGATATAACCTCATCAACATAATCCGGGTCTTCTGGTTCGTAGTCTTTTGTATCATTCAAATTTTCATCGTAGAGCAACCAATCAACTCTCTGAGACATTACATTCATAAGTTGACACTTTTTCGCTGATTTATTTTTCAAAACATTTTGAAGAACGGATGTTTCCAGATGTGTCAGTGTCAATTTGTTTTCTTTCCGAAGATAGAGAAGCGGAATGTTGGGTTTTTCTAACCGTCTCGATAATGTATTTATAAGCTCGAATTTTGTTCTGAAAAATATTTAATTCTGAAATTTGAGTCAAAGAGGAGAACTTACTCGTCAATTTGTTCATCATCAGTATTGTTTTCAGGAGCAGCTGGGTTTACATATCCTGCATCTTCAGATTGTTGCCTTTCTTCGAAACGAGGTTCATCACCGACTGTTTTATGCAAAACAGAAGACGAACTTCCCTGATCATGAACATTTTTATGTGGCGGCGAAGATCTTCGCTTGACTTCGACAAATTTCGAAGAAATGCTGCCAGCTCTAGAACGTTTAGCTTCGCCTAGTTGATCTTCTTCTGCCGGATAATCATAGTCCTGAGAATCACAAAATTCAATTTTTTCAAACAGATTTTGTTTTACCTCAAACTGACTCGACAATGTATGATTGAAAGATGATTTGGCATATGCGAACAATCCTGCCACTTGAGTTCGTTTATATCTCCTCTGAAATTTTTACAATTATCACAATATAATTTATGTTCAAATTAATTACTTTGAAAGCGGTTTTCCCTCTAGTATCTTGTTTAGGTTCATCTGTAAGACAATATATTTGGTTTCTTTTTAAATAAAGATAGAATATTACCAAACTTGCTCAATATAGGCCCTAGAATTGAATTTCGCTTTGATTCTGCCCTTTGCTTATTTCGTCGTTCAATTTCAAGATTGAGACGCGTTTCCTGAATTTTTGGAGCCCATTTTGCAGGAACTTCTAACTGATTCATCTGAAAATCGCTCACAGTGCATAAAACAATATTTATATTTATTTTCAGTTTCAAAAAGGTCTTGTCCTCGAGAAGTACACAAGAGAGTGCGGTGGGGCGAAGTTACACCACTTAGTGTATACAGTAGTCTGTTTTAAAGACATTATTCAACAAGAGCAACCCACAAAACGTCCACGGCACGGTTTTTGATGGATTCCTGCGATGATATAATGAAGAAAAGCATTTGGCTAAATAGGACGGAAATTGAGGAATTATAAGGCATTTTTAATGATTATTACTTTTTAAAAATCTTCTCGTTATAATTTAGAAGAACTGATTTTTAAATTCTTATATCAATTACCCAAAACGGTCACGTAATGTTTAAACCAACGAATCCACAAATGAAAAACAAATAATAAAGGTTATCAATCATCAGAGAAGAATTTTCTCAACCATTTACGCATTTTTTCAAGTGTACGTCGAGGACATCGAGCATACAATACTGCAAATGGCTGACAAGGAAAAGAAGGATTCTACCGAGTTTTTGCTCAAAATTGATGTCGACAGAATCGTGTTTGGTGGAAAGAATTTGGGTGAAGAATTGGTGACAACAACGATAAAATTGTCAAACCCAACAAAGGATCGATATGTCTACAAAGTTAAATGCACATCGAATGATATGTTCAGAATTCGACCTCCTGTTGGTTCTTTGGCCGCTGGGGAAGATGCACAAATTCATGTAGACCTCAGGGGTCTTTGTCTTTTAATCTGAAAATTACAGCTATCATTCAATGCTGGAAAATCGATTCCTGATAGTGGGAAACATTATTTCGCCGTTTATTACATCAAATCAGTAGACAAGGATAAGGTACTTCGAATTTTGTGGGAGAATGATAATTAATATAAATTCTTTCATTTCAGGCTGCTCGAAATGTCTGGGGAGAGCATAAAGGAGAATCTGAAGGAACGAAAAGAGTCTACATAGACTTTAATAAGGAGGGAAAATCAAAAGATGAACGAAAGAAGGAGGACAATAAGAAGGAAAATTCAAAGGATGACAAGAAAGATGACAAGAAGAAGGATAACTCAAAAGATGGAAAGGATAAGAAGTGCAACTCAAAAGATGAGAAAAAGGAGGAAAAGAAGGAGGAGAAGAAGGAGGAGAAGAAAGAGGAGAAAAAGGAAGAGAAGAAAGAAGAAAAGAAGGAAGAAAAGAAGGATGACAAGAAAGAGGAGAAGAAAGAGGTAAGCTGGAAAAGTGCCTCTAAATTGAATAATAAAAATTGATATTTTAAGGACGAGAAGAAGGAAGAAAAGAAAGAGGAGAAGGAAGACAAAAAGGAGGAAAAGAAAGAAGATAAGAAGGATAATTCGAAGGATGACAAGAAAGACGAGAAGAAAGAAGAAAAGAAAGAGGAATGATTTGACTTGTACTCAATAAACTGTTTTTTTTACCAATGTGGTCAAAATTTACGCTGAAAAAAAAGTTTTCTCCTGTGAATTTCACTTGTCGGAAATAGAACTATCGCCAATTGAACTCGGAAATTTTTCATGCTTCACTTATATTTATAAGTTCAGTGTCGAAAAGTTGTGTTAAATACTAAATACTAAATACGTACCGATTTTGAATACAATTTTGAACAAATAATTTTAATAGTATATCTAAAGAACTATGAACCAAGTTTGTGCTAATGGTCTCACCACGAAAATGTAGCGTTTCAGATTACTGTGGAATTATAAAATAACAATTGAACATTTTATTTTGTTTTGTGTTTTCGAGGATTTTCTTTCATTTTTTGTGTTTCTCACGGCATGTTTTTCACTACGCGCGGGATATACGAGTTAATTTTTTCCCGCCGCTGCGATCTAATCACGCCAACACAATTTTTGACTGACGCACTTGTGGATTTCCAGTTTTCTGGGTTACCCTAGGGTAATTCTTGAAATAAATATCTTGAATAGTGTCTCACACCTATCTCGTGCAAATTTAAAAGTAAAAGCAGGTATTTCCAATGGTCTAAAGCATAGATTGAACAAAAAAATATATTTCTTTGAAGATCACGCATCACAGCCTGCGTGTTCCCAGCTAATTTTTGTGTCAAAACAATCTAAATTGTCTTCTCTTCAAATTGTATTCGGCACTTTTTCGATTTTTTGACTTTTAGGAAAGTT
This sequence comes from Caenorhabditis virilis, assembly GCA_964036255.1. Lineage (NCBI taxonomy): Eukaryota > Metazoa > Nematoda > Chromadorea > Rhabditida > Rhabditidae > Caenorhabditis > Caenorhabditis virilis. Next base: position 7,965,618 of record OZ038416.1, read on the forward strand.
ATTTACAAAAAAGTCTCAAAATCGAGTTTTTTCAGTACTAAATTTCATTCAAAGATCACGAGAACACCAATAAAGTTAGAACGTTAAAATTTTTTTGTGAGGTGCACAATCAGCAAGAGTAAAGTTTGTATTCGGCAGAATTTTGAAAAAAGCCCTCAGAAGCTAATTAAAAATTTTTGAAATTTTTCCAGTTATAAATTTCAATTTTTAGACTTCAAAATTTTTTGATCTCGAACTTTCAACTCGTATATTTTTTTTCTATTGAGGAGGTAGTAAAAAACATGCCGTGTTTCTTAGCACTTTTTCTCTTTTTACGGCCTAGGTCCCCCATCCTACATCAACTTTCTACTGTTCCCTCGGTCATAATTTCCTCTTCCATCAACCTCCTATTACACCAAACGCGCTCCATTTGTAATTGGCGTTTATGTCTAATTTTCAAAATTGCAACGGCTTTGAGAAGAAATTTTATATTTAACATTTTTTCTTCTATAGTTTTCACGTTTTGTCCAGTCGAATTTTTTTTGACACGTTGTAAATGACATTATCGAGAAAAGAAAATCTATGTATACTTTTAAATTCATTTAAATGCATAAACGTACACGTTTCGAAAATATTTTCATTAATGTTTTTCGTAGTTCTCATATATATTTTTTTTCAGGAAACTCTAAAATAGCCGAAATATGAATAATAGAGGAAGAACTCCGGGAAGTGCTGGCCGCTCAGCATTCTCTAGGTCCAATAATGCTGCTCAGGTTTGTTAAATCGTAATTTATCTACTTCTGAAACAACCATTTGAAGGGTTTGACTATGAGAAAACGGGATATGACTCCTACACGGAATACAAATTTGCTCCCCAATGCAAAAATGGTTGGAGACAGGTTTTTAGGAGTTAGAATGAATCAGGACGAATTGGATCTCGCAAACCATTTAATGACTTCAAGCTTGTATAACGTAAGACATTACAGTTTTGAATGAAGCAAATTTCTTACGTTTGTAGAAGGAAAATTTGAATACATCATCATCTCAGCCGTCAAGTCCGGCAGATGGACGGGAAACCGAATCAGATAAAATGAAGCAAATGATGAGAGTAAAATCAGCCGGGAGATTAACTGACGCAGAAGAAGGCGACAGAATTTTGTGCTATAAGAAGAACTTAGCACCGCCGCCAGCGATTGGTTATATCAATCAAGCAAAGGTATAAAATTAATTCGTTGTAACATAAGGGTGTTCAGGGATTACAGGTGCTTTATTCAACTAATAGTGTCATTAATCCGTCATCGTCTGTAAAGAAATCGATTCGACATGTCCCACAAACTGCTTATCGTGTTTTGGATGCACCGGGATTTACAAGTAACTTATTCATATATTTCATTGAAAGGTTTCCAAACTAAAATTTTCAGAAGACTTATACTCTCGTCATTTTGATTGGGGAAGCCATAATTGGGTGGCCGTTGCACTTGGACATGAATTATATCTTTGGAACACTGAAACAAGTGTTATTAAAAACTTTTTCGAAGACAATCCTCCAACAAATGAGGGTCTCATCACATCAGTTCGTTGGAGTCAAGAAGGAAAATACGTGACGATTGGATATGCAAGTGGAGCAATTAAAGTATGGTGTATTTTTTAAAATGAAATTTATACATTTTTTCCAGATTTACGACCCTGAAAGACCAAGAACCACTCAATACGTTCGTGAATTGCGTACATTACGTGTTGGAGGAGCACAACGATGTGGTACGGCTGCATAATTAAAAACAATAAATTTCAAATTTCAGCTGCACTTGCATGGAAGAAGAATGGAATTATTACGTGCGGTTATAAAAGTGGCGATATTGTTAATCATGATGTTAGAATCAGTAATCATGTTGTTTCGTAAGCATGTTGTAGAAAAACCAGAAATAGATTTGCGTTTTTCAGGTCTTGGGGAGGTGAATCAGGACATACTCGAGATATTACTGGTATCGAATGGGCTTATGATGAAACAATGTGTGCTACATCATCTTCCGATCGTACTGCAAAAGTTTGGGATAATCGGCACGTTCGAACAGATAATGGAATTGTTACAAACCCAGTAATATTATATTAAAATTTTATTGTTTTCCAATTTTAATTATTTCCATAGGCTCCTTTATTCACAATAGATGAACATATCGCACAAGTTCGTAATCTACAATTTTGCAACTTCCGAGATGGTGTTCTCGCAACATGTGGTGGAACAGGAGACGGTGCAGTCAAACTATGGGATGTTAAACGCAATTGTCAGAAGATTAGAGAAATCGCTGTTTGTGAAAGCGGTGGTGTTGGAGGAATCGTTTTCAATCGAGCTTATAATGAGATGCTTACCGCTAGTGATGATGGATTCCTTCGGTTATATAGATTTAATGCTAATTATAAACTATCCCATGAAATTCAAGGTTCGATTCAAACGTTTTCAACTTAAAACACTAATATTCGATTTTTCAGCTTCCACTGAACAAATCACCGATTTGGTTAGTTCTCCATTCGATGATGTTCTAGTCGGAGATATGGATGAAACACTAAAAGTGTTCAAGCTTTTCATGGTAAATTTGGAACTCAAATTTGGTCTTAATATTATTCAATCAAAACACTTTTTCAGGTCGACAAAAGTACTAATATTCTTAATCGCACTCAACCGAAAAATGTTGGACTAAATGTTCGTTAAATTATTTTTTTTTTGCATAACTTTTATTTTTTTGTTTTTATTCACTTGTTACTGTATTTTCTTTGTATCGTCTACTATTTTTTTGTAAATTTTAAAATTATTTTCTTAATGCTATTTTGAGTGATTCAAATAAATTCATCGCGAGCCCTTGATCGAAACTTTTGCTATCATTGTCTCTCAAATGACATGTTCTTATCTTATCTTACTGATAATACTTGACCAGTTGTTTTCATTTTAAGAAACTACTAACATTATGAAGTATTCTTTTCGAAATTTGGCTACAACTGCAGCAACTTGTCCTTTTACTCATGAAAGTACTAACAATTCCGCAAATCGTGTGAGGCCTTTTTCTCAAATTCCAGGGCCTAAAGATGTCCCATTTATTGGGTCGCTAGACAATTTCAAATATGTTTTTAGAGCAGGTAAATTTTTTTAAATTGAAAACTACATCTTTCGACTTGTTTTAGACTCAAAATCGATTGAAAATTATGAAAAACATCTGTTCCATCTATACAAAAAATATGGGACGATTGTAAAAGAAAATCTAGGATTTGGAAGGAAATATGTTGTTCATGTTTTTGATCCGAACGATGCTCAGACGGTTTTTGGAGCTGATGGAAAAACTCCGCATATTGTTCCACTTCAAGAAACGACACAAAAGTATAGAGAAATGAAGGGGATGAATCCAGGATTGGGGAATTTGTAAGAGTATTTAAAACTTTCTTTTCAATGTTATTTTGAAATTCAGAAATGGTCCGGAATGGTATCGATTGAGATCATCTATTCAACATGCAATGATGAGACCGCAATCTGTGCAGACGTAAGAGATCTATTTTTCAATAATTTTACAAAATCCCAATTATTCTTTCAGATATCTTCCATTTTCACAAAAAGTTTCTGATGAATTGATAAAACATGTGAGAGATGAGCAATCACGGAACAATCATGTCGATATGCAGAAAGTGGCTGGAAGATGGTCTCTTGAATCGGCAGGCCAAATTCTTTTCGAAAAATCGCTTGGGTCATTGGCGGAAAATTCGGAATGGGCGGACACTCTTATTGATTTGAATAAAGAAATTTTTCAACTATCTGCAAGGTAATTACATTTTTAGGTTTAATTTATAGAAACAGACCCGTGTTGATAAACGGGGTTAAAACGTTAACAGTGAATTACGGGAGACCGATAAATAGTATGCATAATCAATTCATTTAAGAAAGACCCCTGATGTTTTCCAACTTTCATTAAGTCCACTATAATTTTCAGAATGCGACTTGGTTTACCGCTTTTCCGGCTTTTTTCAACACCTTCATGGAGAAAGATGGTCGATTTGGAAGATAAGTTTTATGGAGAAGTTGATAGATTGATGGATGATGCGTTGGATAAATTGAAATTGAATCATCAAGCTAGTGAAAAGTATGTTTTTTCAAATTATTTATTTGCTTTAATTCTTGAATTCAGAAATGATATGAGGTTCGCAAGTTATTTAATCAATCGAAAAGAATTGAATAGAACTGATATTAAAGTCATTCTGTTGTCAATGTTTTCCGATGGATTGAGTACTGTAAGTTTGTATAGTTTTTCAAAAAAATTATATTTTTTTTTTAAATAGACGGCACCAATTCTTATTTACAATTTGTTCAACATTGCACAGAATGAAAATGCACAGAATGAAATTAGAAAAGAAGTGAACGAAAGTAGGTGTTGGTTGAATATATTTGCCATAAATTATTATTTTCAGATTCCTCAAAGCTCCCGTTCTTAAAGGCATGTATTAAAGAGACATTCAGGATGTTCCCAATAGGAACAGAAGTTTCAAGAATAACCCAGAAGGATCTTGTTTTGGGAGGGTTTGAAATTCCGTCTGGAACTCCCGTTGATATCAACACGAATGTTTTGATGAAAACATCAGCCCTTTTCATTGATAATCCAACGGAGTTTAAGCCGGAAAGATGGTTAGACAAGGCGAAAGACACTCACCCTTTTGCTTTCCTACCATTTGGATTTGGGCCTAGAATGTGTGCAGGACGACGATTCGCGGAACAAGATTTGCAGACGGTTCTTGCAAAATTAGTCAAGAATTTTAGGATTGAGCACTCTGGCGAAGAGATTACACAAATTTATGAGACATTGCTTCTTCCGAAAGGAAATTGTAAATTTAATTTTTTTGAACTTTGATTTTATTATTTATGTGAAAATGTATTTATGAAATTTGAATTTGTATATGTTCTCCACGGTGGGAAAAAAGCTATTCTCCTTGTGAATGAGACAGAATGAAGATTATTAATTACTGTATATAAACGTTTTTAATTTTTAAAAAATCACAAAAATAGTTTTCAAGTCTTTGTGAATATTATTTAAAGGCAGTTTTTTCATAATTTTCAGCTGAAATTCATATTTTTAAGTACTTTTCTCCACTATTTCTTTGAGGACTAATTTTCCAAGTGCCGAAATTATTTGGGTTTCTCTGCCAGGGGACATTTCACGCGCAATTCGAAATAATTTTTTTTTCGTGCCTCTTTAGTTTGTTTTATTTCCTTTGATAATTCCAAGCTGAAAAAATACACGTCAATTTCCAGTGATGACAATTGGAAATTTAATTTCTACACTCTCCGAAAAAGCGGTTATCACCAGTCTGAATTCCACAAATTTGTTGGTTTTCGATAGAAATGAATTGAAAGTTTACATCGGGTTCACAAAATATGGAAATTCCGTTGAATACGTGAAAGAAGTTGTGAGTACCTATTTAATTGATTTCTTCGAATGAAAAGAAATTATTTTCAGAATTTGAAATTGTCGGAAGAGATTTCAACAAGATCTGATGTTACGGATATTATAGTGTCAAATAATGGAAATTACATCATTTTATTTGGATCGAGATGCCAGATTGTCGTGCGATTGAGTCCCGAGGTTTTGACGGCAAGAGGAGATCGATTGCGTGCGGAATATTTGTGTGAAAGTTATCCGCTTCATGATAGTTTTTTAATGCAGAATAATGGGTTTTATGTCATTCAAACTAGGTTTTTAAGCCAAAAAGTGAACAATTGTACCATTGTTGGAGTCTTGTATTCAGATAACTGTATCAGGTAAAAGCTTACATTTGAAAGAAATCATTATTTTTTAAAACAGATTTTATGATATTGGAAGAAAGAGAGATTCTCTATTGCTTGTTCTCGATTTCCGCCCATTTGTTTATGAATCGTCTGCTGATTTCACCGAGAACAAAACAAATACATTTGGCCTGCAGAAAAATATTGGTATTATTTATTCATAATTTTCTCCAAAGAATTATTTTGATTTTTTCAGTTTCGTTTGATTTCAAACCACCGACTGAAAATGCTGCGTCGTTCTCGATTCTTGTCATCGATTCGGATGCGGAATTCTACTCATCAACCATTTTCCCATCTTATTTTACACAGGCAGTTACACCGAGGATTGAAAGGATTGAATCAGTGGAGGGAATTCCATGTGATCCTCTCAATTTGCAATATGTGGAAACAACTGGGAAAGAGGTATCATTATTGTAAGTTTTAGATCGAATTATTTAAATTGTTCCAGATTTTTGGTATTTTTGTTCTTCTTTCTGGTGGATGTGTTTTAACACATTTTATCACAATTCCAAACGAGTTGGGTTCGATCAGGTGGGTGCCTTTGTTTTCGAAAAAATGAAAAAAATATTTTTAAGCCTTCTCGTTAATGATCAAATTCAAGTATCACAATCAACTGGTGAACCAAGACTTCTCCCGAATGATTATTCACAAAAATATCAAAGAAATAAATACGACCTCGCCACATCATCAGCACTTTTTTCAATCAATATCAGTTCATGGGTTGAAGATCTGTTGTCGCCTAATAATGCATCAACAACTGCGAAACAAAGCGTCGTTTATGAAATTTTGAATGTTGTCACGGAGGAGCTAAATACTAAAAAGGCGAAAAATGCATTAAAGGCTGTTTCATTATGTTTAAGAAATGGTGAAAACTCGGAAAATGAGTTGATCGAAGAGAACAATGAAATGTTCTCGGAAGAAAATGAAATTATGCATTTGGTAGTGATAAACAACGATGGGGAACAATCACACATGATGGCGATTTCGATGTAAGTCGATATTTAATTTTTTAAAAATCAATCAATAAATTATTTTAGGTTCAATTCTACTGCGGAAAAACATACTGAAGACGAAGTACGGAAAAATGTTGAAAGTGGAAGTAAACTTCTGTCAAAAATAAAATATGAATCGTTAGAAACTATGCTATCACAAATTAAACCAGCAGCACGTTTGGTGTAAGTTCTGTTTTAACGAGAGAGTCCGAAATATCTATCATTTTCAGACTTGACACCAAACTATCAGAGGATGATGCGATTACGGCGGCATTGAATTTTCTCGAAACTTCGGAGAAAAGCTTGCAACATCATCGTAAGATAGCCGCATCGGCATTGGAAAGATGCTCTGATATCCAGATGAATGCAAAAGTTCTTGGTGAAAAACAGCAAACGATTGATGAAAGATTGATAAATGAAACGAAAACTGTGGAAGAGTTGAAGACTTCGATTTATGAATTGAAAACCCGAATGGAAGCCGCGAGAAAGTCGATAAATGTGGTAAGAAAAATTGCAAAAAACAGGAAGTTTTAAAAAATTTTCGTATTTCAGCTTGTTTCCCGAATTGAAGACAATGCTCCGTTGAGCGATTGTGAAGTGAGAATGTTTGACAGATTGAAACATCATCAAAACGTTCTCAGCCAACTGTCTTTTAGAATTCCGAAGGTATTGTAAAGTTTTAGCAAGATCTTTAAAAAAACATACATTTCAGATTGCTCTTGACTTGAATGAGCAAAGAAGAGTTGCACAATCTTATCAAATTATGAAAACGTCAAAACAACCAAACAAGTTTGCGAATATTGAAAAGAAGTAAACTATTTAGTTTTGAGAGTATTAAAACGATTTAAAATTACAGCAATTCGGAAATCAAACATCTCGAGGAAAGAATTGTGAATCTTGCCTCGGAGCTGAATAATACTTCTGCTTAGCTGAGTATTTTGTTTTAAAATCTTTATTCATAAATTATTTGTCTTTCTAGTTTCGGGAAAGAAAACCAATTTATTTCTACAGACATCATAACTAAGTACATGTAAGAAAAACAGAACATCAGAAAATTTATTAAAGTTTCAGTATGAAACAATATTTTCTGAATGTTATGAAACATGGGGCTAGCGGAAAGCTACACAGGCAGTAAAATATCAAAATTTGGAAAGAAAACAAAGGGTATTTTTTGAATAATTAGGTGGCAACGATTGCCTTCTGATTCAAGGATCTTTTGGCAGGGGTATGTTCGGGCTGAAAATCAAATTTTTTGGGTTGAAATAAAAGGCAAAAACAAACTCTTTCCGAATCAGCTCTTTGGCGTTTTTGTGGTGTAACAATGTTGAGAGTTCGCAGTGTTTCGGTGAACGCTTTTTTGATTTGGTTTTTGATATCCTCGTTCAATTTATTGTCGCCCATTACAAGAATCTCCCATTTTGTTGAAAGTGCTGCAATGTTCAATTCGGCCTGAAAATTAGAATAAGATTTTTGAGAATTGAATTTGCAAAGCTTTACATATTCATCCTCTAAAAAGAATCCAATTGGTTCTTTTCCTTGTTTGGCAGTCTTTTTATCAAAGAAAACTTGACGTTGGATTGGATGAGTTGATTCATCGAGTCCTTTTCCAAGCTCTCTGATTCGAATAATCAAAGCTTTCAAAATTGACTCATCGATCAATTTATTCTCCAATATATGAAGTCGAACTTTGTGCTGAAAATGCAACGAATTACTAGGGAAAATTTGAAAAAACAGAAATCACTTCAACATCATGTGTAGTCGATCCTCCATTATTTTTATCCATAACTCGTTGAACATTTCTCGGCGATATTTCAGCTCCCCAGATTTTCTTCGGAATATCTCGCAATTGAATTTTTCTCAGAATTTCGCGTGCTTCGGTCAATTCTTCTTTCGATGAGTTGAAAATTTCAAACTCAATACTATCATTCGTTCTCAGAAATGCACCAGTATTATTGATAACTTGACTAAGATTATACATATTGCCGTCCGAACCTTTGTAGGAAAGATGATGAGCTGCACTTGTCAATGCGTCAACCATCCTGGAAAATAGGTATATAATAAAACGGTAAATAAAAACCCAACATTGTTTCAATGGCAATAACCGATTTGTGTTGATAAACTTTCGAATGTAGTTCTTGTCTCGAATCACCAATTGATTTTATGTCATCAGCGACTTTTTTGCTGTATCCTATGGTTCGGAGACCGGTGTGTGGATCAATCGCAACGCGAACATTGTCAAATATTCTGGATCTGATTGTGACCTGAAAATTCAGCCATAGGAGTTCACTTTTTCTGTTTTGTTCATTTTTCTTACATAGCTCAAACTGATTGGAACTCCAGACGCTTTCGAATCACGGAGAAGGTAATCCATTTTGTCAACATCGTGACTATTGTAAGAATTCGAAACGATATCATACATGAATGATTTTTCGATTGGTCTTCCTTTTGCCCACCATTCCTGTGCAGTTAGCTGGAAAAAATTGGATTTTCAATTGAAAAATGAAAACAGTTTCAAACCTCCTGTCTTCTTTTGATATCAAATTCCACGCCATAGTTCAACGGTGGCTAAAAAGTTCACATTTCTTCCTTGAAAAATGAAAACAAAAATAAACATACAATTTTTCCCGGTTTCACCATTTCGCAGATGAATGTTACATTCTGCTCATATTCTGAACCTTCTCCAAGGAATGGTTGCAATGAAGTTCTGACACTTTCATTATCGATCAAAAGTCTTCGGATAATTTTGAGCGACATTTCTTCATGTTTCCAATCTCCATTCACTCGTCGAGCAAATGCTCCATCAAACATGTGGGAAAATGGACCATGACCAATATCATGTAATAGAGCGGCAATACAAACACATAAATGATCGCTTGAGGTGATGTTCAAATATTTTTCACGTTCGATGAGACGATCCATAAGTTTGTAAGCAAGATAGAAGGTCCTGCAAAATTTAAATATTATAAATATTTATGAAGTTTCAAAAGAAATCGCAAACCCTAACGAATGCACAAATCTGGTGTGCTCACATCCAGGATAAACCAAATGAACCAGTCCTGTTTGTTTCAAATTTCTCAATCTTTGAAATTCTTCAGTGTCGATAATTTTTTCAAGTGGACTTGGTAGAACTACACATCCATAGACAGGATCATTGATCCTGCGCTCATTGTCGATGACTGGCCACTGCTTCATGCTGAAAAGTGGTTAATTTTGAAAGGTGATTCAGTTTTATTGTGAAATTAGGCAATTCAAAAAAAAATAACAGTAAAGATCTTGTCTCAATGTCAAAAAAAGCGTGTGTGAATATTACGAATGTTCACCCCCTCCCCCACAAAGCGACAAAAAACCATGAACAAAGTGTGAAGATGAAATCGGGAAGATGGTATCTGTTGAATGATGTATCTTAAAATAACATTTAAACGTTTTCAATCAAATTTGTTTAACACAATTTGAAAAATGACATTTTTTTTCATCGAGAGGGCGGCGTGGGCGCATAAAATAAAAATATAATATATTCGGGATCGTAAAAAAATCGTGCAAAAACAGATACGAAAACGAAATAATTAAAAACTGCTAGACTTACAAATTTCTTCGAGTTTTTGATAAGGACTTGAAACCAGAAAAATATGCTTGAAAATGTGTTATTTTTCCGAGCATTTTAATTTTTAAAATGATCTGTGATGTAAAATATAAATTGGCGTGAACTTTTTGATTAATAAATGAAAGCAAATTTCACACTCAAAATTTTTGATCTCATTTGAAGTGAGCAAACAAAAAGTGCAATAGAGAATTTTTAGAAAAATTGAAAATTTGAGGGAAAGCCTCTTTTTATATGGAAAATAAGCGGTTTTCCGAGAGACGAGGGATGAAAAAGAAAATAACGAAGATGAAGCAGACTTGTCAGTCACCAAAGTAGTAGCCAGTGAAAACGGGGGTGCAACGCGAGCCTTTGGTGCAACTGAGCAATTGTTTAAACATATAACAAAGAGTTTGCGAACGAAAAGCGATACAATTTATCAAAACAAAAAATCAGTAGTAATATAATTAGTCATTTAGATTCAGAAACAACTGATGTTTTATAAAATAAACCGGCCTATCGAAAATATGTTGATGTTTGCAAATATTATTTTAATCATTTGTTTTTTTTTGCTGCCGCAAAAATGCTTCATTTTTCACTGATAAAACATCTAGAGCTGAAAAATATTTGCATTAAATAGAGGGTAATTTTTAGCATATGCTTCATTTTTTTAAATTGAATTTTAATCACGAAAATCAAAGAAAAATTAAAAAAAAAGAAAACACGCAAAATTTTCGAAATTCAAATTCACACTGAGGGACTAAGTTTGTTTTTAGTCCGCAATTTTGTACTTCTCGTGGACTAAGATTTTATTTTTTTTATTTTAAGTAAAGACATTTTAAAAAGAGGCCAGGAAAACTAAAAAAGTAACTGTTTTTTGTAAGTAAAAATTATCTTTCTCCAATATTTCTGATTTTTTTTTTAAATTCAGGAAAACTGTTAAGAATTTGAAGATAAGAGAAGGGAAAGGTCAGTTAGAAAAGAAAACAAATGCCAATCAAAAAACGGAAACATCTGATTCACACGAATTTTTTTCCTGAAGCAGGAACATTGATAAATGATCAAAGTATGAGAATTCACATGTTTGATTGCCTTTTTTTCTGGCAGCAAATTTATTGAAAAACAGAAAAAAAAACGAAATTCAAAAACAGAAATACTGAAGAAAAAATGCTCACCCTGAAAAACTTCCAGATCGACATGTTGGTAAACTCGGCTGACGTTCTGAACTTGAAATGCTCATTCTTCTCACTCCAGAACGAACTTCAGGTTCTTTAGAAATAACAGGAATACGATAGTCGTGAGACGACATGTCGATGAGCCGTTGGCTCCAGACGAGCTGAAATTAAATTGCGAACTTGGAATCGGAAAAATCGAATGTGTCAATCGAAAATGAAAGTAAATACTAAAAAACAATTGAAATCAGGATGTTTTTATAGTTACTCACGAGTTAGAATTTGAGAACGTGTCCAGGACAAAAATTGAAACAAAAAAAAACGAACCAAATTATTATCAATCAAGTGTTTTTTCCCCTTCGTGGGAGTGAGAGTATTATGATGACAATGGGAAGGGAACGGATCACATCATAGGACCATTCGAAATCTTTCTCTGAGCAGCATGAGTTACGAAATAAGTTCTAATCAATCGACATCAGCTTCATTATTGTACCAAAGAACGTCTTATTTCAGTTTTAGTGGGAACCGCCTGTTCATACTAGACTCAAAACACAAACATCCTGTTTCTGTTTTTATTTCCATTGTTTTTCTCCTTTTCAAACGTTGTAACATTGCAAACACTGGAAGACGATGATGTAACTGAAGGTGTTAGTCAGCAAATGGCCGTTGAATCGCGAGAATGCACGTGACATCGCAGTTCTGCAATTACAATTCGTTTCGGAAGAAATCATCTGGGCAGCTGTGTTCATTCAACAATTTTGATACACTTTAAACTTTTTTTTGAAGTTTAAGGAAGAAACAACTGACTATTACGTGAAAATAGGCCTCATGATAGGCCTGATACTTGATAATTCGATGAAAAACCACCAGCTCCCATAGATTAAACAAATGTGGACCATTAGAAGGAAAACTTTGAAATTATATTAACATTGTATATTTTTCATTCAATTCCAGGATTTATTTACGAGAGGCAATACAACATGGGCTTTAACAGGGATTATTCGGTGACATTTTTTAAAATAAATCGTTCCTCAATACTTTTGCTTTCAAAATGATTGTTTTTGGATTTGATACTTAAAAAGTAACTCCAATGTACTTTTTAGCACTTCAAAATGAAATTCATATCTCGGATTTCATACGTTTACGAGCCGAGGGTGTTCAAATTCTCAGAAAACCGCACAATTACAATATATCTCAATTAATTCGGGTCTGGAACATATCGCGGATTTTATTAATCCGCCAGTTATTAGAATGAACATTTTTGTTATTTTTTCCAGCACATTTTTCGTTTATATGTTTTCCATTTTTGTTATTTAATATATTTTCTTAATTTAAAAAATAATAAAAATTGAATATTTTATGAAGTCGATTGAAGCGGTGTTTGTTGAACTTTAACATTTGGTTTTTCGCTTCCGGAATAAAATTGAATCTTAGAACATTTAAAAAATGTTTTTCAAAATATTTATCACAATATTTTAATGTTGAACATGTCCTCTTTTGAACATGGTTAATGTTGTTCTAGAGTGTACAAAAAACAATGTTTCGAACTTTAAATTAAAAACAAAAAATATGTACATTGATACCACAGAATTTGCTTGTACTCTGCAAATACAGTTTAAATTTAGAACTTTATAAAAACATTTAAAAAATTGAACATAATAATATTTTAGCTCCCGCTCAGAACATGTTGAACAACAATAAATCGACTTCAGAACACATTTAAAACATTTTTCTATTAAAAAAATGTTTTTCAACAGTAAAAGATAAGCTTCAATAAGAAATAGAACCCTGTCTTTAAAGGAGGGCTTTACGGAGATAATAAATACGTCTGGGATGAAAATAGATTTCATTCTCATTCCAAATATGTTTTAAAAATTATCTAAGACCACCTAGAAGCCGAGAAAACGCGCCTCAAAACAATGACCTAGAAAAAGGGGTCACCGGCGAAAACTAGTCAGCAGGCATGAAAAATCCAAACAAAAATGAAAAGAAAAACATAAATGAAAATGAAAAAACCTGAAAAAGGACTAATATAAGCATTCTGCACAACTATTTATTAACGAAACAAAAAGTTCGTCCATGTGGCCACAATTTTCTAGGTCATTGTTTTGAGGCGCGTTTTCTCAGCTTCTAGGTGGTTTTAGAAATTTTTAAAAACAGATTTGGAATGAGTCTGAAATCTATTTTCATCTAAGGCACATTTATTATCTCCGTAAAGCCATCCGTAAACATGGTCGGGACAGAATCTCAAAATAGAAATATTTTTAGAAAAAATAAAAAATTGCGAATTCAGTTCGGCACAAATTTCGCAGATGGTATATACGTTGAGATTCCATGAATTGAGCTGACCAAGAAATATTCTAGGTAATCATAATTAAATTAATCAAATATTTGTTTTCTTCATAATTGTATTCTGAGAAGTTCCTCTTTTAATACAAATTTTCAACTGAATCAAAGTATCAGCATCTAAGTAAGGTCATTGGATGCAAAATTACAACACTTTCATAAAGCTTATAATATTCTTTCTAGAAGAAAAAAGAAACGGAAAGAATTAAACCAAACTAACACATCCTATTCAAAATCTAAAATAAATCAAGCGATTCTTATGCATATATATTTATCAGGTAATATGTAATATCGTCTTTTTTTCAGCGAAGAACCTATTTCACCATGACGACGAGTTTTTGATCATCCGACTAGATAATAATAATAATAACAACACAACAACAAAATAAGGAATTCTTTTATTTTTTGAGCTGTTCTATGTGTGTTTGTGTTTGTGTCCGAAAACTAATCATTTTAAGAGATATTTTTCCACCCACTCCATATCAGAATTCCCTTCGTTTTTCTGCTTTCGATAATCGCATCATAATCTTCTTTTGATAATATTTTGTTTTCAATTTTTCAATTCATCTTTTTTTTCTGGAATGATTTCTGAAAATATTATGCAATGTGTATTCTACACTTCATATATTTAAAAAAAAAACTCTCAGTATCAAGTTACATCCGGGACAAAAATGTGTCGTGCTTATTCATTGCCCCTATTTTTTTTTGTTCGGTTCTCTTCTAATATTTTCAATTGTTTCAGAATGCGAGATAATGGAAAACGATTAATACGAAGTGAACCGCCAACATATGCTTCAATTCAGGTATTATTTCTATTTCAGGCAAAAAAAACAATTGAAGAATATTCTATTTTTGTCAGAGTATAATCCTGTTCAATAATAATTTATCAAATTATAAACCCCCTCAAGCGGGAGAACTCGCTAACATTCCTATCACGTTTTCAATTTTAAGACATTCCTATTAAAAATTAAAAACTGTTTTTGACTCGTTCATAAATATTTAGCTGAATTTCAAACTTCCACATATGAAATTGATCTCATTTTCAGAATTCGAATTTCGAAACGCCTTTGTAAATTGATAAAAATTAAATAAATCTTAAATAGGTGCAAAAAAACCTTAAAAGCAAATAACGATTTAGAAACCGTGCTATTAAAGAGAGTGTACCACTTTAATTTTAATTTTTTCTGTTTTTCCTCGCGAGGTCCAGCAATAATGGGCCTATGCAGAAACTTGCAAATATTGCAAGAAATGCCAATAAATTGCAATTTTTTGCTGCCGATTTACGAGAAATCTACAGTAATCGTTGCTAGACCGTCAAAGAAAAACTACTCTTGACCGTATTTTCCACAATTATGGACGCATACCGGTGAAATGTGTCCCGGTCTCGCAGCGAAGAGTAAGAAAATTTGATGGTCTCGCAATGATAATCGTAGATATCCCGGTAATCGGCTGCAAAAAATTGCAATTTCTTGGCATTTTTTGCAAGTGTCTGCATTGAATTTTTTGCATTTTTTTTTTGCATTTTTTGCAGCATTTGTAGTTTCTGGATGTCCATTAAAAAATGCAGAATGAAACTGAATGTTATCAAGGTTATATATTCTAAGATCGTCGGAAAAGGTACAGAGGAACACTCAAAGTTTCCAGTGTCCCTCGCTGAATATTCCAGTTATTCAAGTGAACCTTTGAGTTTTCAGCTTTATTGAGACATACAATAAAAATTACTGAGTTTTTATCTTAAACTTTGATCCTCTATTTTCAGGGATATTCATTTTTTTCACTAAAATTATCTTGTTTTGAATTTTACGCAAAAAAACAGCTCTGAACGATAGTTTAATGAAATTAATCATGCTTTAAAGTGGATCGCGTGCATGAATTCGTGCAGCTTTTGAAGTTTTTTAACCTTCTAAAGTGACGCGAGTTTTCAACTTTGGAACGTCGCATAAAATGAAAGAATTACCAGAGATAAAAATACGTTTCGTGTCAATTAAAAGTGGCACATTGTCTTTAAGGTCTATATTTTTTTCTGTTGTCAACTCAAATATTATTGATCATGCAAGTTTGTTTTGACCTACCCAGAAAATCTAAGTCTCTCACAAAGTCATGCTATTTTTACCTGCGGGCGGTTGCGCTGCGGTTTTAGTAGAAAATGGATGATCCAAAAATTTTAAGTTGACAATAAGATCTTTCTATTTCAAAATCCGAGAGACCTGTATTTCATTTTTCAAACATCAAAGCTATCGAATGTTCAATAATCTGCAATAAAGTGCACATCATGCAAATTAATATATTACTTCTCATTTTATGTGCAAAATTGATAGTAAGTTTCACTCGTTTCCGGAAAGGATAAAAACGACTTCATCCTCATATTTCGCGTTTTTTTTTCCTAGATAATGCATATGTCGATAAATATGGCTTTATTAAAAAGAGGCTTATTTTGTTCTTTTTATCCACCGACATCGTTTTTTTTTCTTCTCTATCAATATTAATTTTATGTTCATATTCTAGAGATTAGTGAATGTAACATCAAATATTACAACATTTCAGTTTATTTTCTCCTTTTTTTTCAACTAAAAATTATTGTGCAATTTAAAAGTTTAATTTCAATCGGAACTCTCCCAAAAATTCCCCATGAATCACTCAAATTTTCACCTTTTTTTTAATTTTCAGGAAGACGGGGGTGAAGAAACAGAAGTATCTGATACCGAGCAGCAGCCGGCTCAACAAAAAGTTCCAACAAAATTTGTGGCGACACAAAGAAGCCACGATGAGACATGGTCCAGTAAGGTATGCAAACAAACAAAAAAAAAGAGATACCATGAATAAATTTATTGTGGAACAAAACTCCAATTATTCAGCATCACGAAGACATATTTTCTCGTTCAAAGTCTGCTCAATCACTGCCGGTTGGAAAACAATTAAAAGAAATGTCTGAAATGAGCCCATATAATCGAACATTATTCCTATTAACCAATGATTCTGTCTATCAAAAAGAAGTGGCGTTAGGCAAGAGGATTGGATTTTATCGACTTGGAAAAGAGCTAGGAGCTGGGAACTTTTCGAAAGTTAAATTAGGAATACATGTATTGACGAAAGGTATGAGCTCTTTATAATTTAAATATATTCAAATTTTGTCCCTTTTGGTTTTATACAGATCGTTAGATAAATTGCAATCAGGAATATTAACTGAGTTTTACCTTAAAGACAGTGGATCAGTTAATTTGACCCTACCTGATCTTAGTTTCAAAAATTAGAGCTTTCTCTCATTAGTACAATGAAATTTATGCGAAATCACACCGATAAATACATGCGTCAATCGGCCCAAAGTTGAAAAAAACAAAAAATTTGAATGCGCGCCGGATCGTGCAACGCGGCGCGAAAACACAATTATTTGAATATCTCTACATAATGGTATTGTTTTCTCGACCTCATGGGTCCCCATTTTAATTTATATTTTTCGCTTTGGATTTGGATCGTATTAACTGAAACGCTGCCTTTAATTGAGTTTTAACTTAAAACAGTAATAAAAGCATTTTGCAAAAAACTATTTATAAATTAAATGAAGCGTATAGCTAATTTAAAGACAAAATACATATTGTTTGGATATCTCATAATATCATACAAGTCAAATATTCCTGATTATTGGGTTTGGAATGCTGTTCAATCGCGCTGACGCGACGCACACTGGAACATTCGCGGGAAAGTGAATTTTGAAAATGTCCAGTGTGTAGAGAGTATCGGCCACCGCGTCGCGTACGCGCGTTCCGACAGCGCAGTTGAGCAGCCTTCAAAACGCAATGATCAAGAACTTTAAATTTGCAATATTGTGTGAAAATGAATACTGTCATCAGGTTCGGCGTGTTGAATAGCTCACCAACTAAATTTGCATCGCATCAATTCAACCTGTTCCATTAAAATCCTTCAGAAAAAAGATGTTTCATATTTTAAAGAGTTTTAAATTTTCCACATATGGTATCATAGATGTAATGTACATATATTAGATAAAGATAATGAAAAATAAATCGGTGAAAAGGAATCCGTAAAAATATCAGAATCTCGCCCACACATTGCGAAAATTAGAGAAGTGGGGGAGGTTGAGCGTTCTTTGCTTCGACGACCTTTAAGATTAGCGTTTTTTTTTGACGGATATCAATAACTAAAAACACTATGTCATTTTTCCAACATGGGTTCATCAAAACAGAAAATAAATAGCATAGTGAATGAGGATACCGTCAGAGTATAATTCAACGTGGTTTCAGAAAAAGTGGCTGTAAAAATAATGGACAAAGCAAAAATGGACCAGAAGGCTCAGAAACTTCTCGCTCGCGAAATTCAATCAATGGAAAAAATGAACCATCCAAACATTATCAAATTGTTCGAATGTGTCGAAACATTAACGCGTGTTCATTTAGTTATCGAATATGCAAGCGGTGGTGAACTTTATACTTATATTCATGAAAAAGGAAAGCTCCCGGAAGTTGAGGCCAAAGTTTTATTCTCCCAAATTGTTGCAGCCGTTGCACATATGGTAATATGATATCAATTAGGTAGATATAAATTCAAGATTTTTTCAGCATTCTCGAAATCTTGTCCATCGAGATATAAAGGCTGAGAATGTTATGTTTAGTGGACCGCTTTCTGTGAAGTTAGTGGATTTTGGGTTTTCTTGTTTGGTTCCAAAAAGTTCGAATCTTGAAACATTTTGCGGAAGTCCACCGTATGCAGCACCAGAACTATTTAGGCATGTGCTATCAATACAAAAAAATCAATAATTTTCCAAATATTTCAGAGATAAATCATATGCGGGAGAATTAGTTGATATTTGGGCAATGGGAGTTTTATTATATTTCATGCTTGTTGGTGTCACCCCATTCCGCGGTGAAACGATAGCTGATTTAAAAGCAACAATATTACAAGGATCATTCACAATTCCTGATTATGTTTCATTAATGGCAAGCAATTTTCTCGCTATTATGTTGAAAGTGGATGTGACGCAAAGAGCAGCAATTGAAGAAGTTAAAAAGAATTTATGGTTAAGAGGACTCACTTATTCAAAATCTTATATTTCTATCAAGACTACGATATCACAAGAGGATGAGTTAGCAGAGAAACAAGAAATTAATACAAGGGTGCGTATTATGCTAAAAAATCGGGAATAAAAAATTGAAGATTTTTTTGAAATTTTGTACGTTATGATACATATGCTTAAAGACAGTGGGTCAGTTAATTTGACCCTGCCTGATATTACTCTCAAAAATTAGAGATTTGGCGCGAAACACAATTATTTAACTAGTGGTTACATAGTGGTATTGCTTTCTCGACTTCCTGGGTCCATATTCCAATTTTTATTTTCGACTTGCATTTGGATCGTATTAACTAATACGCTGCCTTTAAGCGTCAAAATTAGAAGTTTGTGTATTTGAGATACCAAGTTTGCGCTAGACAAATCTTGCAATATTTCAACTATCTGCATTTTTACATGATTTTCAGTTCTTTGACTTGATTTCAAATTTCATATATTAACTGGCACCTCACCTTTAACTTTTGTTTTAGATAATTTCATCTTTTTTTACGGGCACAATTTTTTTCTTGCTGTTCTTCGAGAGTTTTCTATAAAATAAATGGACTCTCAAAGCTAATGTTTCCCTCAAGAATCATATGTTTTTCCAGGTTTGGCGAATGATGAACTCATACGGAATAACTCATGATATGCTGGAAACTGAAACAACTGAAAAAGGACCACGAGATGCAATAATTGGAACATATCGAATAGTTCAATATCAGGTTCAAGCAGAAATGGCGAAGGGTTCCAAAGAGAACGAGACCGCATCGACGAGTTCATCAAATAATATGAATCCGAACACCAAATTCCAACCAAATCATAAGGCAAAATTAAAAATTCGTAGTAAAACATGTGCTATTTTGTAACTTTGCATTTTTAAAACGTATTTATAATTATAAATTCGGGTATTTTTTTCAAAATAATGAACCTATTCTAGCTGATTGTTGTCTTGTTAATCCGTCAACTGCTGGCAAGTGAGTCGATGGATAGTTGACGACATAACATTCGTTTTCCGATCGAGAACGTGATACTTTGTAAATCAAGGATACTATTGCAATTCTATATGGTTTCATGATAAGGCAATAAGTGATTGAAAGCGTTATTCCAAGAAAGTGAGCTGGACTAATAACGATTGGGAAAGTATATAATCCGCTGGAAATTATTGAATCTCTCGAATTAAAAAAAAACAACTTTTAAACTTACAAAATTGGTTTTTTTGTATACACAGATGAAACGGCGATCAAAATAGGTAATGTAAAAAATATAATAAAATGTAAAACATATGTAAAAAGCATGTAGAGCATCATTCGATGGTTACGAGCGACTGGTTGTGATATAAATGTTTTTTGTGTTTCGAATTCTTTCCAACTTCTGAAAAAAAGCGTCTTAATTCATCGTTTTCCCGATTATTTTCAAGCTTACAAAATAGTGATAATGATACAAAAGATCATTGATCCGACGACTAACAACAATCCCTCAACCGCTGCAGAAATTGCTTGCCAACAATAAGCATCAAATATGAAAATGGCATTTTCTTCGAAAAGTGGAACTATACTTATATTCTGAAACATCTGCTACTTTTTCTGCGAAATATCAAATAAAACAATCAAACCAATGTTTCAGCGACTTTATGTTGTAGACTATGCTGATCATTTGCAGCAACAGACACCAGAAGTATAAAGTTGATTAGAAAAATGAGTAATGTTACAGAGACTATCATACATTTCATGAATCTATCAATTGACAGGTTGAAAATTTGAGTGTGCATTTGTTTTAAAGAAAAATAATTGTAGATGAGACCGAACGAGAGGAGAACCATTGTTGGGAAGAAGTAAAATAGAATTATTGAGAAACACAAGACTACTGTAAAAAGATCATGGAAAAAGGTGTTAAAGACAGTTGTTCAGTTAATTTGACCCTACCTGTTCTTAGTTTCAAAAATTAGAGCGTTCTCTCATTAGTAGAATGCAATTTATATGAAATCACACCGATAAATACACGCTTCATAGCAGCCGTCCAAAGTTGAAAAAATAAAAATTTGAATGCGCGCGTGTCCGTGCGACGCGGTCAGTGTCCGTGCAACGCGGTCGGAATTGGCGCGAAACACAATTATTTGAATTTGGCTACATATTGGTGTTGTTCTTTGGACCACCTGGGCTCCCATTCAAATTTTGATCTTTTGCCTTGAATTTGGATCGTGTTAACTGATCAGCTGCCTTTAAGGGAGTGATATTACACAGAATTCAAATAATTCTGCGCAAAATTCCAAAATATTTTCGTAAAAACTGTCAAAATTCAAAGTAAAATGCGCGCGAGTCCGTAACGTTAATAAAACACAGTTTTTTGTGCGACTCGGTCTAATTTGTGGACGAAATATAGATCCATAAGTTGGAATTTTAAAATTATTTATTCTTCATTCGGAGCCATTTGTTTTTGTGTTTAATTCAGGCGGTATTAACTGGCACACCATATTTAAGCGCTTAAAAACAGCTGTTCAGTTAATTTGACCCTACATGTTCTTAGTTTCAAAAATTAGAGCGTTCTCTCATTAGTACAATGCAATTTATGCGAAATCACACCGATAAATACACGCGTCATAGCAGCGGTCCAAAGTTGAAAAAACAAAATTTGAATCCGCGCGTGTCCGTGCGACGCGGTCGGTGTCCGTGAAACGCGGTCAGAATTGGCGCGAAACACAATTATTGGAATTTAGCTACATAGTGGTATTGTTGTTTGGACCACCTAGGCTTCCATTCGAATTTTGATTTTTTGCCTTGAATCTGGATTGTATTAACTGACAAGCTGCCTTTAAAGGGAGAGTTTTAGTGAACACTATCTAAATTCGAGGCGAAAAATAAAAATTCTAATGAGGGTCAGAAGGTCGAGAAGACAATACCAATATACATCCGCATTCAAATAATTGTGTTTCGCGCCAATTCCGATTGTACTAATGAATGAAAGATCTAATTTTTGAATTAACTGACACACTGTCTTTAATTTTAACATGAGCTTTACAACCAGTTAGCGTTTATTTTAGTAAAATTTGTGAATTAACTTTAAGTAACTGTAAGTAAAAAAGTGTTTCTGGGTGGATTAATGTCTTTAAAAATTCAAAATCAATCAATAGATACTTTCAAAGCCAGAAAAAACCACCAACGTGATTTTTCGCAGGTGGAAAACAGGTCTAGATTTTTTGGACCGGTGGTTTTTTTTTAAATTGCAACAAGATTTAAATTATTATTACGTCCTGCTTTCCAAATTTGAGTAATAAGCTTTCCCAATTTTAGTGAGCTCCAGAGCTCCAATTACGCTATAGATCCTTTGCAAAATACTTACGTGTGACTTGATAGTTGAAAATGATTGGTCCGGTTGTGAATATAGCCGGATATGGGTAAATAATAAATGGGGAAATGAAAGTTACAATAATTGACCCGATCCCAGTAAGCCATAATTGAGATTTTAGAATATTACGATATCTAAAACATCAATTGGATTGAATTGATTTTCTCAAATATAAACATACTCTTTGTGAATTTTTGCTCCACTTTTACAAACTACAAAAAGTGTAAAAAATGCACAAAACGTTGAGAAAAAAGTGATTGTTCGTAATAGTTTCGCAGCAAGGTCTGGAATTCAGAAAAGGGTTCTACAAAATTTACTTGTGAAATTGTTTACCAGACGTCGCTAAAGATTGTTGAAAATCTTTAGAGAAATTCGAAAAAACCATTGGAAATTTTAAATTATCCACAACCATTTGCACGTTTATTGAAGTATAGCGCCTGAATATACTGAATCTGAGAAATACTGAATCTGAAATTGAGAAAATGAAAAATTATATGTGGAAAAGTGAGAAAGCAGGTGAAAAACGGAAAAGAATTTGTCATGTTTTAGACTAAAAAAAAGACAAAAATACTTTATTTTCGGTGGACGAATTAATAGAGATCAATCGGAGAGAAACACACCTGAGATATGAACGGAACGAGAATAAGTTAACTACAACTTATGAACATAGAAGACCGGTGAGCTGAAAGAACAATTTAATGAGTGAGATCATTTTTTAAGAAACAAGCAACAATTTTAACAAACAAAAATTTAGTACAGATATTCATAAGTCAATATGATCAACAGTTTGTCGACGTCTTGTTCGTTGCCTATCAAGCATTGTGGGCGTTGGAGCGGAGATTTTACGGATCGCACTCATTGAATTATCGTATGGAATTCCGCGAACACTTATGCTTCTTTGTTTTTGATTTGCGGTTGATCTGGAAATTTAAAAAATACATTTGTGAGTGAATTTTCCTCGAAATATCACAACGAATGATACATTGAAAAATCCTAAAAACGCCTTAAAGGATAGCTTTACTGAGATAATAAATGTACCTTAAACGAAAATAGACTTCATTCTCATTCCAAATCAGTTTTTAAAATTTTCTAAAACCACCTGAATCAACCTGAAATGAGCTTCAAAACAATGGCCTAGAAAAAGTGGCCACTTGGCCGAACTTTTTCTATGAGTTTTTTTTTCGTGTTTCGTTAATAAATAGCTGTGAAGAATGTTTATATCAGTCCTTTTTTTTTTAGATTTTTCATGCCTGCGGACTAGTTTTCGCCGGTGGACACTTTCTCTAGGCCATTGTTTTGAGACGCCTTTTCTCGGCTTCTAGGTGGTTTCAGAAAATTTTAAAAACATATTTGGAATGAGAATGAAACCTATTTTTACCTCCGTAAAACCATCCTTGAAAGACATCATTCTACTTTATTCACAGCAGGGCTTTACACAGGAGAACTTTGCGTTAGAAAAATTAGATTGAACAAAAAACCAAAGTAAAACACTGTTTTTCATTCTAGAATAAACCGCGCTTAATTTTGAGTGCAAGCATTTTGAGCAGTTCATGCAATTAAATCCTTATCGCTCTATTCCTTCTCATAGAATGCGCATTTTTGCACGAAACATTTCAATTTACCTAATATAACATGAATAATTGGCGCACGTGTTGTTGGGATCTGTCTGAATGTTGAAAAATGCTCGTAGTGCCTGAAAATTGAATTGAAATCTCTACGACTGCTAAAAATAGAGGAGACCTTTTTAAATCCTGGCATTCCGTAGGCATAAATTAATGGATTCAATGCACATGACATGTGCGACATGATAACTGTCCATAATGTTAGACTATTTATTGAAAATTCGGGCCAGAAGTAGTCAATCGTATTGATAATGTATAACGGGTACCTGAATCTCATTTTTTAAAATATGTTTTGCTATTATTTATTTATTACCAGCATATTCCATAGGAGACGACAAGTATTAACAGAATTCTTATCAATTTTCTTCTACCTTGCATTCTTCGCTCTCTTTCTGACTGCCTTAATAGACATTTTACCTAAAATTCAGAAATTTGCAGTTTTTTCTCCTCCCGCTCAAATTTAAACCTGTTTTTCCTCTGTCCGAATCCGACTATAAATACTTGAATATAAAATAACAATGATGAATGTTGGCGCCAAAATCGTGGCGAAAAATATCACATAAACGAGGTAACGATAGTCGACAACGTCGGTGAATTGGCATTCCTCCCCTTTTTGTATAAAGTTTGATCGAGTTCTGCAACGAAAACTTTTGAGCATTTTTAAAAAGAACACTTTGAAGTTTTTTTTTAAATAAAAATTTCATGGCTTTGCAAAACGTTGTTTCTTCATGAATCATTAATTAATGTCAAACTGCACGAGCAATAAATCCGTGTTCTTTCCTACATTATTGGTTAATCAAAGTACATATTTATATTTTGAAACATATTGCGTGTTTTTTTGTGAGTTATGACTTCATTATGAGGTAAGATTTCGATTTTTGGCTACGTTCGGCTACAGGTGATTTGATCGAATGTTTTGATTATTTTGGGTAAAAAACTTTACTTTGAAATTTTGTAAGTGACATCATGTCTTTTAGAATACAGTGAACTCTCTAGACTTCCCCGAACTACGAAAAGACAGAAATTTGGCATTTTTCCAAATTTTTATAACACAATGGGATAAAGTGAACGGAAATTGTCGTCACGAACAACGCTTTGTGCGCGTACACCGTTACGACAAATTGCACACACGCAAAAATTCGAATTTTTACAAATGGCATTGTCGCGGACTGCGAATAGTTCGGCATTCTTATCTTATGAATCATATTGGTAGATCAAAACATATAAGGTGAAACATATGTTTTGAATGACGTTTCTAAACATATTTCGTAGAATATTACGAAATAATGATGTCATTTTGTTATGGTCAAACATTAGAATGTATTGACTCGGTAAACGTATATTTAACGCCTACAACGTGTGAAAAAATGAAGTTTTTGCGTTAAATACATAAAGTATGGCCTAATCTAATTTTTTTCACTCCGAATTACAAAATTGCGTCCCTGAGTAGCTGAATATTGCGCTTTTTGTGTAAGCGGCACGCACGGTTGCAAAAATGTCACGCCCGCTTTTCTGCGTTCAATTTTTAATTGTCGTACTGAATTTTCTTAGTTATAGTCGGTTCACTTTAGCCCACCGTGATAAAAACAGTTTTTGTTCCTTCCCCCATCTTCTCCAACCTACAATTTTACCAGAGTTCTCAAATTTTGCAACCTTTCGTGCAATTGAAGCAAACGTCTGGAAGCCACGAAAAAAAAAACGGAAATTATTCAACCTTCCTTCTTGCGTTTTTTGCTGTCTCAAAAAGTGGTCAAATATTCTCTCAGTTCAGTTGACCAAAAAATAGTGGACAGGAAAGGAATTTAATCTATTTGAGAAAATGGGTGCTCGATTCTTCCCCGATTCCCTATACACCAAAACATACTTTGAATTTTCATTAGAGATGATGATAGGTTCGGTTTGTTTGGAAGAGAGGAGGACGAACGAGAACAATTGTATAGGATTTGGATAAGAAGATGTTCGGAACATTTAAGACACCAAAATAAACAAAAAAAGAAATGAAAAGAAAAGAAAACTTACTCGGCGAATCCGAAGACGTTGAAAATTGGTAAAATGGCGATTAGAAATCCCAAGGTCCATGAGGTGGCTAACAGGAATATTGCTCTTTTTCGCCTGCAAAAATTCTTTTTGCATGAATTGTATTCATCAAATAATTCCATCAAAAAATTATCTAATGACACTTAATAAATACATTAATTCATCTAATTCCAGTTTGCAAATTCTTACAAATAATTTATAGGTTTTGCTGAAAAAATTTCGAAGAAATAATGAACATTTGTAGTCATAAATATTATGATTACAAATTTGCAGTAAACATGAAAAACAAGCTTTAAAGTCATACATTATTAAAAGAAGGAGTTAAAGACGGTATATCATTAAAAACCAGTGCAGATAATAACATTTTTTAAAGTTTTTTCTCAATAGATCATTTTTGAATTTCATGTAAAATATCGTCGAAATATTTGTAACCTATTTCAAGTAGCGGTCAAAAAAATAATTTGAAAAGGAAAAAAATTTGTAGAAGGGCTTTTCGGAGATAATAAATGCATCTTATATGAAAATAGGCTTCACTCTCATTTCAAATCTGTTTTTAAAATTTTCTGAAACCATCTAGAATCCCAGAAAACGCGCCTCAAAACAATGGCCTAGAAAAAGTCTCCCCCTGGCCGAACTTTTTCCAATGAGCTTTTTTCGTGTTTCGTTACTTAACAGTTATGCAGAATGCTTATATTAGTCCCTTTTTTATGTTTTTTTTTTCATTTTTGTTGGATTTTTCATACCTGCGGACTAGTTTTCGCCGGTGGACACTTTTTCTAGGCCATCGTTTTGAAACTCATGTTCTCGGCTTCTAGGTGGTTTTAGAAAATTTAAAAAACATATTTGGAATGAGAATGAAGTCTATTTTCATCCCAGACAAATTCATTAGCTCCTTAAAGCCCTCCTTCAAATGAAAATAAATAGAATCCGACTTTTCAAATGTGTGATAATGCCGCTTTGCTCGAACATTAACTCTTGTAAACGCGCGCGAATACAATTTTCGAATTGTTCTGAATTTATTATTTTTCCGAGAAATTTTGCATGAATTGCAATAGACTATTGAGATGAAGCCCTAATTATTAAAATAAAATTTCTATTTCATATAAAGAGAAATATTTATTTTAAATTTCAAAATTTAACTGCTTTCTGCTTAAATTTTTAGAAGCCAAAGTTGTCGGGAGTTCAGTTTGTGGAAATGTATCAAAAATTGAATACAAAATCGACCGGTATTGTTTTTTTTAAATTCAATGTACTTTAGACATGTTTTTAGTCATTTTTATTTTAAACTACATTTTCTGAAAATAACTCAATTGTTATTATTTTCCCCCCTTTCTAAGAAGTCACAAGTTCTGCCACAATATGTATACACTTAGAAATTAGCTTCAATGTTCTATTTAATCTAAATTGTTTTTCTTAATTCATCAATTATTTCCTTAAAAACCCTTTGACATTGAAAAAAACCGCATCTGATGTCTGTATTTCTTGCCCCAAAAGCACAAAACACATTGTTTCCTCTCTTTTGTTCCAAAATTAAACAAATTGGTTCAATTAGAAGCATAGAACCGAAAAATGAATACTTTGGTCTTATTTTTTTCTCAACAATTTTTTTTGTAAGAAAATCTCTTTCACAAAAGGTTCCAAAAAATGGCACAAAGAGCCCAAAAAGTTGCAAATTACATCGGAAAAAGAAGGGCTATTTTCCTAATGAACTTTTTTTTTCGTGTTTATTGCAAACCCTCGTGATTGTTCTAAAATAAAATTTCGAACTTTCAAAAAACATTTTCAGAATTCTCAAAACTTTTCTTATTTTTTCTCTAATTATGGTTTCTTCTTCTTTTTTTCTAATAAATGAAGAAAAAAGAGGAAGGATGTATATATAAACAAAATATTAAAAAGATCGATGATCAATCTTCTTCATCCTCAAATTATTACAAAGTTTTGGTTGACAAATTACTCATTAAAATGTTACAATAAAAACAAAAGGTGTGAAATGGAAAACTAACCTTGAGGAGAATATTCGATCCCGACAACAAATTGTTACATATTTATCGATTGCAATTGCGAGCATATGAAACGTTGAAATTGTGCATAGGATGCATAAAATGAGGTGTACAAAAAGGCATCCGTAAAAGGTTCGAGGTTTTTTTGTCATCACTGAGACGACGGTTAATGGGATTCCTATGGCACCTGTAACAATAAAGGAATTCGAAAAATATATCATTAAAGCTTATAGTTGAGATATATGGCCGAGGACTAGAAACGTCAGAGGGACTAGCCTCACAATTGGTGTTTCTGGGCCACCTATTCGGGCGTCTCATTAGTTTTGATTGTTAAAAGAGTCAAGCTCGTGTTTTAAGCCAGTTTGGACTAATTTTTGTGTTTCTAGTTGAGAACTAGATTTGTCTAGCTGCAGCTAGTTGTTATTTTGTTCTTTATTTTTTATTCTTGTTTTGTAATTAATAAATCTTCTTGAAATAATTCGCGTTGATTTTTGTTGTTAAAGCTGGTCAATTCCACTCGCATCTTTTCGTGAACCTAGTTTATACAAGAGACACTACTTTACTTTATGACTTTCTAAATTCCTCAACATTTCGGGTATCACTGAAGAAAGTTAGCCGAGAAAACCCGCCTCGTAACAATGGCCTAGAAAAGTTTCCACCTGCGAAATCTAGTCCGTAATAATGAAGAAAAGTGCAAAAAATAATTTAAAGTGAACTAATTTCAGCATTTTCCATAATCATTCATAAATATAATACGCAAAACGCCCAGTGGCAAAAGTTCGGTCAGGTGGAAACTTTTTCTAGGCCATTTTTTTGAAGCCTCGTTTTCTAGGCTTCTAGGTGGTTTTAGAAAATTTTAAAAACAGATTTGGAATGAGAATGAAGTCTATTTTCATCCCAGTAACATTTATAAGTTCTGTGCAATCCTCCTTTAAGAGTGTACGTTTTTTAGTCGATGCGCAAAATTGTTAGTAAACCCCATCCTTCCTTAGTGATCCACTGGAATCCATCATTTCCACTTTACCCAGACAATATTTTTTTTTTCACAATGGGTGTCGGAGGCACCCAAATAAAGACGGAAATAAATGTTTTTTAAATTAAATTTTGGAGAACAATCGAATGAGATGAATTAATTTAGATAAATTTTTGCAGCCTACAGATATATTTTAAAATTTCATGTTTCTAATTGAGTTTCTAAATTTTTAAGTATCTCAACTCAAAAAATGTTTTTGTCTTTGTGATTCTTGATCTATCATCGAAAATGTTTTGCAAAAATGTTATTTTTCTCGACGAACAAAAAAAAACGACTTCATTTGTAAATTGATCCGGATTAGATTCAAGTTTTGGGGGAAGAGTTCAGTGAGTGAAGATCGCGTGTTTTGGAAATGTGAGATTAAAATTCTGAAAAGAAAAGGGGGGGGGGTTTGAAAAGAAGTTCTAGATTAATTCATTTGTCTAGAAAAGTTTAATTCTGAAAATTAGGCTACAATAACGCGTGACTACTAAAAATATTATTTCAGAGGAATTAATATCCGAATTTTTTCTTTTTTGCATCTCTCTTTCTCTCTCTCTCTCTCTCTCTCTCTCTCTCTCTCTCTCTCTCTCTCTCTCTCTCTCTCTCTCTCTCTCTCTCTCTCTCTCTCTCTCTCTCTCTCTCTCTTTTTTGTGTTTCCTTTTGTGCTTGTCTTCAGATTTAGGCCATTTTTGAGGTATTCTAGGTTTTCTTCGCAGTTTGAGTATTTTCAACTCAAAAATTCGCGATCATTGCGTTTTCAGGGCTGCTCAACCGCACTGGCGCTCCGCACGCACGCGACGCGGTGACCAACAATGAAAATTCATTTTGTGCTGAGTGTCGGCCACCGCATCGCGTGTGTGCGGCGCGTACGTGCGGTTGAGCAGTCGTCAAAATGCAGTGATCGAGAATATTTGAGTTGACAATACTGCTAAAGGAAATTTTTGAAAAACCTTGCGTTCTTAGGGTTTAGAATATGGGGAAGAAGATGAAAATTCAGGTAAACATCTAAATTCGGTCAATAATCCCTGTAAACGTCTCTAATCATAATACACTGCTGGATTAAAGAATAATGCCATCATTTATCATTAATTTTTTGAAAATTAAAAATATTAATCTAACCCTAGAGTCTTGGAACACTAGAGTATTCTGATGTTTGATCCATGTACAAACAACATTCGAATACAATTTGTTAGCACCCTAATATTTGTATTCCATTTCACAATTTATGTATCTTCGAATTGACGTAAATCCTAATCTCATCCCACCTTTTTCCTTTCACAATAAATATTTACCGAACTCAAGTTCTAGTAGGAAAAAAGTGTGTATTTTTTCGTCTGTCTTGCTTATTTTTTTCACCCGCAAGTAGTTTTTAGCATAAAATTGTCATGTATATATAAAAAGGAAAAGCTTGTACCTTCAAGTTGTGTGTGTGCATGAGAAAAAACATATATATATATATATAAATTTGGAGATATATAAAAGGAAGGCAATTTCATTTTGGCTCAAAAAAATGGAATTTTGAGTGCATTTATTTTCTCATATGATATTTTTGGACGATGATCTTTTTGCTTTGAATGGAGAAAAAAATGAAAATGAAAAATAAAAAATAAATACCTGCAAGAAAGTCTGTCAGAGCTAATGAGAAAATATACGTATTTGTGACTGTTCGCACGTGCTTTGATCTGAAAATTGACTTTTTTCTCAGGGAAAAAATGGCAGACAATAAATGTGCTTGAAATGATCAAACATCTAATACTCAATTAATATGTACGGTTATAAATTTTTGTTGCAAATTGAGACGAAGCCAGAAACGAAAAATAATGATCTTGAAATTTTTTGGGCTCTTTTGAGCCACTTTTTTGTTGATAAACAAATCTAAATTTTTTTGAAAAACAGCGTTTATTTGATTTGTTTTTTAAAAATTAAGAAATATTGTAAAATGAAATTTGGAATACCAACAAAAAATGATTCATTGATGACGCTTATCAATTTGGAAAGGTGAAAATAACAACAATTGCGAGAATTTAGCATTAAAAATTGTTTTTTTTTAAATTTTCGTCATATAAAACACAATCAACCCGTCCTTTATACTATTTCATTGTGAACTTTTCGATTTTTCTTAAAATTCCAAATTCCTGACCCTTTGCCTTTAACGATATTGAACACAAGTGTCTTCCAAATGTTCATTTAGGATCAGGTTTTAATTTATTATAATATTTTAGGTACAGTCCACAGCTTTTTATGAATTAAAACCTGATCCTCAATTTTTAGTATTATGAACATTTGGAAGACACTTGTGCTCAATATCGTTAAAGACAAAGTGTCAGAAATTTGGAATTTGAACAAAAATTGAAAAGTTTACAATGAACTAGTATAGAGGACCGGTTGATTGTGTTTTTTAAACATTCCTCAGCTTATAGAAACATACCTGACATAAACCCATAAAACAAGCAAATTTGAGAAAGATATATGAATCGAGAGCAGCAATTCAGCAATAGCATAATATAATAATGCACCCATCTTACGTGTTTTATCTGAAATTTTATGGTCAAGATATAAATAGCCAGCATGGATAGATATCGAGAACAATAAAATGTTGGTCCTCCTCTATCCTGGAAAAAAACCAAGGGGGAGAAAAGGTTCAAAATGAGCAAAAAGAGACAGAGCACGATGAAAATGGGCGGTACACACTTTTTTCCTCAATTTTTCCCTTTCTCCTTACGCTACTCTCGTGTGTGACTCGGTTGCAATTAGAAGCTGTGTTTCGGCCTGTGTGCTTCTATCATCATCATCATTTGATTGAATAAAAATTGGAATTCAAAAAACGACATATGAATGAACTATTATTATTATTATGACAACTTCATAAATACTCAGAGTTATGACATATATGTATTACAAATCCAGGAATTTATGTTTTGCGCTCAATATAAAAATATTTACTGGAAGATTATAGGGCGAAACAGAAAAAATATTATTTCCTTGAATATTTGTTTTAAAACAATGATATTTTTCTTTCACTTCCATTTATAGTTTTGTCGCTGAAGTTTGGATATATTTATTTTGAAAAAAAATCTCAATAATTCAAAAGAAAAGTTTAATCCTATGCACGTAGACCAAAGTGCCGAGATTTGGTTTCAGGAACTTTCGTTGAAAGTTTCTAAATTAGTTGAAAGTTTCTAAATGCAAACAATTTTTGAAGTGGGTGTGAGGTGGTTGCTGAAAAAAGTTTGAGATGCGCTCAATTTTGACTGAAGATCAAAATTTTGTTGCAAGTTGCGAGATTTCATGGTATTTCTTGAACTTCACCAAAATACGAACTTTGGAGAGCTGTAACTTAGAAATATGCTTAATAAGGATCTTATTTTGAGACTAATCTATTGAGCTAGGTCCTTTGAAAAACGTCGAGAAACATGACTTCCTTACCCGTATAATTCGAAAATCATAAAATCAGGCTTGCCCCATTTTTTTGAAATGGTGGTTTGCTATTTTTACTTTTGACAATTTTCAGTTTTTGCAATATTTATGCATTTAAATCTCATCTTTACAAATAGTTGCCAATTGCAGTTTGATAGACAATAATTTTCTCTATTAAATGAGCTATAATTCGTAAAATTTGGTTCATGTCTTCAAAGGTTATGATGTTTCGAAAATGTCTCAATTTTTGCAGACTCGTTGAAGAGGACATTTACATAGGACGCCATATCTCAGGAAAACGGTAAAAGTGGATCGTCAAATTTTGATCACTCACTATACCAATTAAGACCTTTCGTTTACAATAGGTCTCAATCAAATATCAATTTTATGTTAAAATGCCTTTCCTAGTAAGTATTGCATCTAAATATAAGCTCCTATAGAAATTGAAAATTCTGATATTGTATCATTGACTAATTCAAAATTGTGAGACAGTGTCAATATGTATCCCACATAAGAACTTTTTTAATTAGCCTAGGCGTGAGATTAAGATTTTCGAAGCCATCAAATATTTGTTTTTTCAAAATCTTGCAGAACTTCCAAAAGACTTTAGAAGAGTATTAATCATATTGGCATTAATAATAAGAAATTTCTTCGTGTTTTGTGTTACAAGATTTTTAGGCGCGAATTGAGCGCGTCTCACTCGAAAGTTGATTTCAAGATCAAGTTGCAAATAAACATCTCAATTTCATATTTTTGAGAAATAAAAAATATTTATGCGAATCGAAAAAGGGAAGTAATCAAAAACATTCATAAGTTCTCTTTCAGAGGCCGTATGCATGAACATTTGTCGACAAACGACGTTTGTCCGGCAAACGTTTGCCGCGACAAACGTTTGTCGGTGTGTCGGTTTTTTGTGCGACAAACATTTGTCCGACGAAAGTGGAGCTTTGTCGCTTCGAATTTTTAAGCAGTGTCGTATTTTTTTTGATTTTTTTTCTTATTTCACGGATTTTAGAATTTTTTTTGTTATTTTCTATTTTCTTTAAAAAGAGTACAGTTTAATTAATATTTTATCATTTAATTGTAACTTACACCCCCGTCCGTTCTACCGTTTATTAAGATCATATATTTTAGACGATTTATTTTCAAGTCGGAATAGATTCAAATGAGTGAGAAACGAGCGAAAGTGTCTGAACTCCCTCAGGACGTTCTATGTTCACTTTTTCAGTGGTTGATTGAATCATGGGATGATTATAATTCCTCTTTTAGTAGTGGTTCAAAAAAGCACCATCAAAGTAAGAAGCAAGAATACTGGAAAAAAGCAGAATGCTTATAGTAGTCCTTTTTAATGTTTTTTCATCTTAATTTATGTTTTGTTTTTCATTTTTTTGGACTTTTCATGCCTGCGGACTAGTTTTCGCCGGTGGCCCTTTTTTCTAGGCCATTGTTTTGAGGCGTGTTTTCTCGGTTTCTCGGTGGTTTTAGAAAATTTTAAATACAGATTTCGAGTGAGTCTGGAGCCTATTTTCATCCCAGGCGCATTCATAATCTCCGTAAAACCCTCCTTTAAGTCGTACCTGATTCGGTTTTCGGGTCTAAAATAGGTTTCAATAGAAATGGTTCAGCTTTGTAGGCTGAATCTCCGATGATTATGCCTTTGTATTCTTTACTGCTCAGTTTTGAATAAGTAACCTGAAAAAAATGTGTTTCGTGGTTGTGCACCCATCTGCGAAGATTAAGTACCCAAAATAGATTTTTCACGAAACATTGCAAAAATCTTCCGTTGGGTACCTTATTTGCATGATGCCACAGAAACATATATAAATAAGTTTAATAATATGACTTACGGATTCTTTGAAGACTCGACTGTCGTGTGAAGAACCAGGATAGCGTGCTGAATACCAAATGAAGCGTAATTGGTCATCGCAGATAAGACCAACATTGATGGAATGGTACCCTTTTCTAGACAAGTAATTTTAAAGCCATATGATTTTTCTACGAATTTCAATTAACCAAAAAAAAACCCTTCAAATAACCCTTCACAAGATAAGATCTACGATCGGATCGGATCGGAACTGGTTGGATCAGATTGAATAGGAATCCAAGCGGATCCGATCCAATACGATCCAATAAGATCCAATACGATCCAATACGATCCGATCCAGTCTGATCTTATCAGATCCGATTCGATCCGATTGGATCGGATCAGTTTGCATTGGATATGACCGGACCCATTCTGATCCAATCCACCAGGCTTGTGCGGAACCGGCCTCTCGGAACTTTCGGAACCAAATTTTTATTCCGATTTTTTTTTTCGGAAAAAAATGGTTCCGACTATTTTTCCGATATTTTTTTTTCGGAAAAACCGGTTCCGACTTTTTTTCCGACTTTTTTTCTCGGAAAAATCGGACAATTCGGAACCAGGTTAATTTTCAGGTGTCTTTCCCATTTTTTGCTCATTTTTCGATTAAAAACGTTTATTAAGAAGTCCCGTTCTGCTTTTTTTGTCAAATAAACCTCCCATTTTCCCATTTTCTAAAAAAAAACGATGAATTCACAAAATTTTCGTACAAAAATTAGGAAATTCTATGAAAATGATAAAAATTCTAAGAAACCCTGAAAAAACCTATGAAAAAACCAAAAAAGCAAAAAAAGTTTATGGAAATATTGTTTGAAAAAAATTCAAAAAAATTTTTTTTCGATTAAAAAAAATTTTCTGATTGCAATTTTTCGGTATTTCTCGGATTTTTTTAGGTGAAAAAACAAACAAATTAATTTGGTATCGTTTCCCGTACAGTGTTTTCGATGGTATACCCTTTAAAATTATTGTAAGAATACATTTTCACAAATTGGGGATTTTCCGATTTTTCCGATGAATTTCGGAAAAAGTTTCGACGGAAAAATTGTTCCGAAATTTTTTTCGGAAATAGGTTCCGACAGAAAAAGGTTCCGAAAAAAAAATCGGAAAAATTTCCGACAGCTAAAATGTTCCGAAAATCGTCTCGGAATCGGAATTTCGGAATATTCCGATTCCGGTTCCGCACAAGCCTGCAATCCACCACGATCCGATCGGATCGTATTGCATTTTATATTGGATCGGATCAGATTGAATAGGATACGATCCAAATTGATCCAATAAAAAAAACGATCCGATATTTCCTTCAAAAGGCACTGGTTAATTTTAATTATGAAAATATGTAGTAATTAAAAAAAAATACGTTTTAAAGTTGTTCTTTGCTTCAAATCTAATATAGTTCTAGATAGGTTGAAAGTCCGGCGTGAGAAGATGTTCAGTACTTTGTTTGAGAACCCATCCGATAAAGCAAATGTTGGAATTTTTACAGAAGGCCTAAAAGCTATCAAACACTAAAAATGTAGCTATTACGATTAAAATTTGTATCGCTCAAAAGTTAGCCCATTGCGAAGAAGATGTGAATGAAATTGAATTTGAAAATTAGTTCGTAATCCCTCAATAAAGTTTATACCTATTAACATATAAGTATTCATTCTGTTGAGGTGATGGAATTCTGATGTGAGTTCCATCGACACATCCAATGATATTGGGAACGCCTCCAATATTCATGAACCTTCAAAAAATAACATAGAAAACTTATTAGCTTGCAATTTCTCTTACGATCTGCCGATTCTCATTCTTTCTTCTTCTTCTGGCCATTTCACAAAGTAATGAGACCTTTTAACAATAGCCTCTCCAACTTGTGTCAACGTTCTTGACACCGTACTTTGGTTGCAACCACTTAGAATTGCAATTGTAGCTTGGAATGTATTAGAAGCCCAGCATTCCAAGCTGAGTCCTACTTTTTGATGTGGCAGTAAAGGTGTAGATCTATTACATTGCAGATCCAAATCAATCTCTAATAATGATACAAGTTGAAAAAATGCTCTTCTCGTGAATCTAAATCGACGTCGGAACTCGAAATCTGAGACAGTATCAAAAGGATCACTGCGATCACGAATAATTCTATCTACGCTTAGCCTCTGGTGATGTTCGAAAATATAACGATCAATGTCGTCCATGATTGCTTTAAGAAGTTGGAAATCTGAATTAAAAACAAAAAAAATAATATAAAAACTAAATTAGAAAAATAAGTGATTTAAAAAATAACGTTTGTCGGTTCGTTTGTCGACCTTCCACCCCGACAAAAGATTTCGTTTGTCTCGATCTTCGACAAACCGTTTGTCCGAGCCCTGCATCCCGACAAACAGTTTGTCGCTGAAAATAGTTTGTCGACAAAGCGTTTGTCGCGACAAACACGTTCATGCATACGGCCTCAGGACATGCTTATGATAAATTTATGATTATATTTACAAAATGAAGGAAAAATCATCCCCACATGTTGATCGTTTCTTAACGCCTACATATCACATTTAGTTGCGAATCAAGAACAACATCCTTTTGAAGAAAAAAAATATATAATTGAGAAAAATATGAAATATGAAGCATAACGAATGATGAACAGGAAGTGGATGTGTTTGAAAATAGATGTCTTGTGATATATTCTCTAGACTGAGAAGAAATTATGGTTCAAAATGAAACAAGGTGGAATATTCTAACAAGGGAGCTGTTAAGCTCTGAGCCGTGTTTTATAGCAAACCTATTCGTGATAGATGTGTCACAGCTAGAAAAAATACCGTGAGAGCTTAGAAGCTCTTTTTTTTTATTTCCAGGTGACTTTTTCAGTGTAACTGAAGGGTGCTCATTCGCATTTTCGTTGTTTTTATGTGATTCAGATTGATTTAAAGGAGGACTTTACGGAGATGATAAATGTATCCTAAATGAAAATAGACTTCATTATCATTCCAAATCTGTTTTTAAAATTTTCTAAAACCACCTAGAAGTCGAGAAAACGCACTTCAAAACAATGGCCTAGAAAATTTTTAAAATAATTTTTCATGCCTGCGGACTAGTTTTCACAAGTGGACACTTTTTCTAGGCCATTGTTTTGTCGGCTTCTAGGTAGTTTTAGAAAATTTTAAAAACAGATTTGGAATGAGTATGAAGTCTATTTTCATCCCAGCCGCAATCATTATCACCGTAAAGTCCTCCTTTAAGGTTCGAATGTGAATTTTGTTACAGAATCTGAGAAATAAGAGAAAATTAACAAAAATAGGACATTTAAACAAGTTGTATTAGAAAATTATAAATTTCCGGAAATACTGGATTAAAGCAACACTTATGAGTATGAATGTAACATTGATCGTTTCCAAGAATAGTTTGTACTCATGAGTTATTCTCTGATGCTTACCCCAAAAAGAAAGAAATTAAAAATCAAATAAACAAGATTGCAAAAACAAATTATTCCCACGATTCATATCAAATATCCATCAGAGCTCAGGTGTATCAGTTTCTGACAACCACTCACTTTTCTTCTTCTTAAAATGAAGTGACTTGACATCATCACGATGGTTTTTTGGCCTTCTTCTCTCGAAGCTATACATCCGTTTTAGAAGATGCGATTTCGAGTGATAAGAAAATGGAAGTGCGTCTTTTTTCTAGATTTTTTCGGAACGGAAATGAGAAATCGAAGAATCGAGAGAGCTACTAAACTCTGAGAACATCAAATGAGTTTTTATAGATGGAAATATTGAAGGTCTCGTTTTTTTCTTCGTTCGAGCACTTTTGTTGGTGATGAAATAAACAATCTAAAATTAAAAAATTCATAACGTTTTATTAATTGTAGTTGTCGGAAGAAATGTGGAAAAAATTAGATACATACTTACATCTAAAATATTGCGAGACAATTTAAAATCTGATCAACGTGTCAGTCTATTTATCAGCAAATTAGTTAATAATATTAGAATTAAAGATTATTGACTGATAATTAGCTGATAGCACTGTTCAGTTGGGAAAAAAACGAACAACTTAAAGGCATCTTGTCAGTTAATACCATCCAAATTCGAGGAAAAAAAAATGAAAATACGAATGGGAGCCGAGGTGGTTCAAAGAATAATACCAATATGTAGCCAAATTCAAATAATTGTGTTTCGCGCCAATTCCGACCTCGTTGCACGATCCACAACCGCGCCGCGCCGCACGATCCGGCGCGTATTCAAACTTTTGGTTTTTTTAACTTTTGAAACTAAGACCACGTAGGGTCAAATTAACTGAACAGCTGTCTTTAATTTTGGTTCAATTATCCTATTTAAGAAAACTCGAGAAAAAGTCTTGAAGGTAGATGTTTCATGATCATAAAGCATATTTTTTCGGAAACTATAGATTTCTTGAAAAATTCTAAAATTGTTTTTATCCCATTTTTATATCTTATTTAAATAATACATTTTTGAATTCTGTATTGTTTGTAACAAAATGAACTCCACTGGACTAGTTTTCGCAAGAGCTTAACAAAGGTTCCTATGTATGTAGCTCTATCGATCGCGATTTACCGGCGTCAACTTAAAGACAGAGGATAAGTTAATTTGACCCTAGCTTATTTTAATTTCAAAAGTTAGAGCGTTCTCTCAATGCAATTTATGCAAAATCCCATCGTTAAATACACGCTTCATAGCAGCGGTCCAAAGTTGCAAAAATCAAATTTTGAATGCGCGCCGGATAGTGCAACGTGGTCAGAAATGGCGCGAAACACAGTTATTTGAAAGTGGCTACATAGTGGTTGGTTTTTGGACAGCCTGGGCTCCCATTTAAATTTTGATTTTTTGCCCTTTAATTTAGGTAGTGTTAACTGAAACGAAGCTTCGGATGCTACCGTGCTGAACAAGTAGAATTCAGAATATAACATTTTTAGGTAGTTTCACTCATTCCCAAACTAATCTGAAATATCCATCTCTGTAAATATAATCTTCATAATTTTGTTCCAATTGAAAAATTTTTCGGTTACACGTAATCATTTGATTTGATCGAAATTAATTTGAATACAAAACGAACATCAAAACAAAGAAGGAGTGAAGGAGAAACACATACACACACATCTCTTCGTCTCTTGTTTTTCGTATAATTTATCGAAATGAAAACAAATAAGATCAACTGTTTCGTAGTAATATTCAGAGAATACCCGTTTTATGAATGTTCTACAACTGGTATAAAAGCTAACAAATATGCAGGAATTGACACTTTCATTCGTCATGGCAGACGAAAAATTCAAACTCGCCGAGATTGAAAACCTCAAAAAGGTTGCCTTCTTCGGTAAGTTATTCGTTTTTTTTTTCAAATTTTTATAATTTTGTGGCATCATTCTAGGCATCTCTGTGGCAACCATCGCCACCCTTATTGCCATCGTTGCGACACCAATGATGTACAGTTATATGCAACATGTTCAATCTTCACTTCAAAATGAGGTATTTATCATCTTTTGAAGTTTTATATTTTGATGTTGCTGATATTTTCAAAATAATCCAATTGTTTTTAAATGAGTCATGAGAGAATGTTAATATTCTTTAATCGTATTAATTCTTCAGGTTGAATTTTGTCGTCATCGAACTGATGGACTTTGGGATGAGTTTGGACGATTCGAGATGATTAAAGGAAAAGAATCTCGAATCAAGAGAGCTGTCAGAGGACGTGCCCGAGCCTTTGGAGCTGGAAGCTATGCTGGAGGAGGCGGCGGCGGTGGTGGTGGTGATTCATACTCTTCAGGTGGAGGAGGTGGTGGAGGAGGTGGCGGATGCTGCTCATGCGGTATCGGAGCTGCTGGACCACCAGGACCACCAGGAACTGATGGACAACCAGGACAAGACGGACAAGCTGGAAATCCAGGAACAGCAGGTTCAGATGCCGTTCAAGCCACTCCATCTGCTGGCGACTTCTGCTTCGATTGCCCACCAGGACCACCAGGACCAGCCGGAAATGCTGGAGGACCAGGACCAGCTGGAAACCCAGGAGCTCCAGGAAACACACCATCTGGAGGAGCAGGAGGACCACCAGGACCACCGGGACCACCAGGCCCACCAGGAAATGACGGACAGCCAGGAGCGCCAGGAAACCCAGGAGCACCAGGATCTGTTAATGAGGCACCCGGAACACCAGGACCACCAGGACCACCGGGACCAGCCGGACCACCAGGACCAGGCGGAAATCCAGGACAAGCAGGATATCCACAACCGGGACCACCAGGACCACCAGGAGATGCTGGACCGGACGGAGCACCAGGAAACCCGGGACAACCAGGAGCACCAGGAGATGCTGGAGGACCAGGATCAGGAGGAGGTTGTGACCACTGCCCACCACCACGAACAGCTCCAGGATATTAGAGTAATTGCTCAGATTGGCGCCGCTTTAAAAAAATCATAACGGTG
The DNA here is from genome assembly GCA_964036255.1 of Caenorhabditis virilis. NCBI lineage: Eukaryota > Metazoa > Nematoda > Chromadorea > Rhabditida > Rhabditidae > Caenorhabditis > Caenorhabditis virilis. Next base: position 8,006,259 of record OZ038416.1, read on the forward strand.
TGAAAAGTTTTAATAAAACGATTTTTCTCTATTTTTGTTGGGATTTCATTAAATATACAGACGTTTGCTAACTTCAAACGCACATTCGCTTTGAGAATACGTAAAAAAATAAAGGGAAAAAAACTATTTTGTATTTGAAAAATATAAAAATTCAAAAAAATCTACATATTTCAGTAAGAATTATTTGTTTTTCGAAAACATTTCTTCAGCACCACCCGCTGAGCCCATTTGTTATACTTTCACCAAATACAGTAAGATTGAAGAATGTGATATTACACAAGTGATCAAGAAGTAGAACCAAAAAAAGGTAAATGGAATAAGAGACGGAAAATTCAAGAGTTTCAAAATTGGGCAGCAAGAAAAAGGAATTTAATTTAAACCCTAATTAAACATTGTTTATCAAAGTTTTTCAATAACTAGTATACTCTAGAAATTACATAAAATTGTCAGCTAAAAAAATAAGATGAATTTGCAACAATAAACGGGTCAAAAAGCAAAAAGTTATCTTATCTTCTGAAAAAATCACAATATCAAAAAACAGAAAACAAAGTTTAGATTAGCTGGATATGATGAACGTGTATCTCTTCTCTCTCACTTACAAATAAAAATGATCTATCACCAGAATTCTTGTCAGCAAATAACATACTTCCCTCAACAATTTATTTTTTGAAGAAGAAGAAGAAGAAGAAGAAGAAGAAGAAGAAGAAGAAGAAGAAGAAGAAGAAGAAGAAGAAGAAGAAGAAGAAGAAGAAGAAGAAGAAGAAGAAGAAGAAGAAGAAGAAGAAGAAGAAGAAGAAGAAGAAGAAGAAGAAGAAGAAGAAGAAGAAGAAGAAAGAAGAAGAAGAAGAAGAAGAAGAAGAAGAAGAAGAAGAAGAAGAAGAAGAAGAAGAAGAAGAAGAAGAAGAAGAAGAAGAAGAAGAAGAGAAGAAGAAGAAGAAGAAGAAGAAGAAGAAGAAGAAGAAGAAGAAGAAGAAGAAGAAGAAGAAGAAGAAGAAGAGAAGAAGAAGAAGAAGAAGAAGAAGA